>JAJUPC010000304.1:0-440316 GCA_023614405.1 Avena insularis | reverse complement strand
GACCACACAAGGATCCACCAGTGTCATTGCATATGTTCTTTTCACTAATAAGCTGGAGTCGTGCATGTGTGCTCTTTTACAATCCACATATGGATCCACAGTGTCATTGCATGTGTTCTTTTTTACTAACAACAACGAGTCATTGAAATGTGTGCTCTTGGAGACCACATGGATCCTGATGTCGTGCATGTGTGCTCTTTTCACCGTCTATAGAGTCATTGCATGTGTGTTCTTTTTCACATACCACATATGGATCCACCGGTGTCATTGCATGTGTGCTCTTTTTCACAATCCACCATGGATCCACAGGTGTCATTGCATGTGTGTTCTTTTTTAATGTGACAACCAGTGGTCATTTGCATGTGTCTTTCTTTTTCACTATGACAATGAGTCATTGCATGTGTGCTCTTTCACGAAATCCACCTATGGATCCACAGGTTTCATTGCATGTTCTTTTACTAACAACAACGAGTCGACTTGTTCTATTCTTCTCGCCACCTATGGATCCACAGTGTCATTGCATGTGTTCTCTTACAATCCACACACATGGATCCACGGTGTCATTACATGTGTGTTCTTTTTAGTAACAACAACCCAGTGTCATTGCATGTGTGTTCTCTTGGAGACACACATGGATCCCTGATCATCATTTCATGTGTGTTCTTTTTACTAACAACCTGACTTGAGTCATTGAAATGTGCTCTTCGGAGACCATACATGGATCCACCGGTGTGATTGTATGTATGTTCTTTTCACCAACTACAACTTGAGTCATTGCATGTGTTCTTTTCACATACCACATATGGATCCCACCGGTGTCATTACATGTGTCCCTCTTTTCACAATCCACCCATGGATCCACCAGTGTCAATGCATTTGTCTTTTTAGTAACAACAACGAGAGTTATTGAAATGTGTGTTCTTCTCACACATACCACCTAAGGATCCATCGGTGTCATTGTGTGTGTTCATTTCACTAACAACAAGCAGAGTCATTGCATGTGTCCTTTTCCACATACACATATGGATCCACTAATTAATGATTCAAATGTGTGTTCTCTAAGAGACCACACATGGATCCTGATGTTAATGAATGTATATTTCTTTTCACTAACAACAATTTGAGTCATTGCATGTGTGTATACAATCCATGGATCCACCAATGTCATTGCATGTGTGTTCTTTTAGTAACAACAACCCGGTGTCATTGCAGGTGTGTTCTTTTTCACCTAACAACAACTAGAGTCATTGCATGTGGCTCCTTTCTGTGAAATCCACCTATAGATCACCCAGTGTTATTGCATGTGTGTTCTTTTTATAACATCAACGAGGTCATTTCATGCATTTGTTCTTCTCCCCCATACCTATGGATCCACGGTGTCATTGCATGTGTGTTCTCATCTGTAATCCACACATGGATCCACTAGTGTCATTGCATGTGTGTTCTTTTATTAACAACAACCAGTGTCATTGCGTGTGTTCTCTTGAAGAACACATGGATCCTGATGTCATTGCATGTGTGTTCTTTTTACTAGCAACAACCAGAGTCATTGAAATGTCTGCTCTCTTTAGAGACCCACACATGGATCCACTAGTTTAATTGCATGTATGTTCTTTTCACTAACAACAACTGGAGTCATTGCATGCGTGTTCTTTTCCTTACCATGTGGATCCACCGGTGTGATTGCATGTGTGCTCTTTCCTAATCCACCCATGGGATCACAGTGTCATTACACATGTGTTCTTTTTAGTAACAACAACCAGAGTCATTGAAATGTGTGTTCTTCTCATATACCACCTATGGATCCTGAATTGTCATTGCATGTGTGTTCTTTTCTAACAACAACCAGAGTCATTGCATGTGATCTTTTTCACATACCACATATGGATCCACAGTGTCATTGAAATGTGTGTTCTCTGAGACCACACATGGATCCCTGTCATTGCATGTTGTCTTTTTAGTAACAACAACCAAGTCATTGAAATGTGTGTTCTTTTCACATACCACCTATGGATTACAGTGTCATTGCATGTGTTATTTTCACAATCCACCCATGGATCCTGATGTCATTGCATGTAATGACCTTCATCTTAACGCTTGAGTCATTGAAATATGTGTTCTTCACATACACCACCTATGGATATGAGTGTCATTCATCTATTCTTTTCTAACAACAACCAAAGTCATTGTATGTTCTTTTCACATACCACATGTCGATCCACCAATGTCTGTTGAAATGTGTGTTCTCTGGGGAGACCACAGGATCCACAGTGTCATTGCATGTATGTTCTTTTCACTAATAACTGGAGTCATTGCATGTGTGCTCTTTTTACAATACATATGGATCCACCAGTGTCTGACTTTGCATATGTGTTCTTTTACAACAACAACGATCATTGAAATGTGTGCTCTCTTCGGAGAGACCACATGGATCTGATGTGCATGTGTGCTCTTTAAATCCACAACTAGAGTCATTGCATGTGTTCTTTTCACATACATATGGATCCACCAGTGTCGTGCATGTGTGTGCTCTTTTCACAGCCACCCATGGATCCACGGTGTCATTGCATGTGTTCTTTTTAGTAACAACAACCAGTGTCATTGCATGTGGCGTTTTCACTAACAACAACTGGAGTCATTGCATGTGTGCTCTTTTCACAATCCACCTATGGATCCACAGTGTCATTGCATGTGTGTTCTTTTACTAACAACAGCAGAGTCATTTCATGTCTATTCTTCTCACATACCACCCTGGATCCACCGGTGTCATTGCATGTGTTCTCTTCACAATCCACACATGGATCCTGGTATCATTACATGTGTTCTTTTTAGTAACAACAACCAGTGTCATTGCATGTGTGTTTCTCTTCAGAGACCACATGAATCCTGATGTCATTGCATGTGGTTTCTTTCCTATATGACAACCAGATCATTGGAAATGTGTGCTCTCTTGGAGATTCGCATGGATCCACGGTGTGATTGTATGTATTCTTTTCACTAACTACAACTGGAGTCATTGCATGTGTGTTCTTTTCATACCACATATGGATCCACCGATTGTCATATGTGCTCTTTCCTGATCCACCTTGGATCCTGGAGTAACCGATGCATTTTGTGTTCTTTTAGTAACAACAGCGAGTTATTGAAATGTGTGTTCTTCTCACATACCACCTAAGGATCCATCAGTGTCATTGCATGTGTGTTCATTTTCACTAACAACAAACAGTCATTGCATGTGTGTCCTTTTCACACATATGGATCCTTGATGTCATTGAAATGTGTGTTCTCTAAAGAGACCACATGGATCCACACAAATGTCATTGCATATGTTCTTTTCATAACAACAATTTGCAGTTATTGCATGTGTGCTCTTTTCACAATCCACATATGTATCCACTAGTGTCCTTTGCATGTGTTGTTTTCTTTTAGTAACAACAACAGTTTGTGCAGGTGTGTTCTTTTCACTAACAACAACTAAGAGTCATTGCATGTGTGCTCTTTCACAATCCACCTATGGATCCACCAGTGTCGTGCATGTGTGATCTTTTTAGTAACAACAACCAAGTGCATTGTGTGTGTTCTCTTTAGAGACCACATGGATCCACAATGTCATTGCATGTGTGTTCTCTTCTTAGATACATGGATCCACCGATGTCATTGCATGTGTGGTCTTTTACTAACAACAACCAAGAGTCATTGGAAATGTGTGTGTGCTCTCTTCAGAGACCATACATGGATCCACCAGTGTGTGATTGCATGTATGTTCTTTTCACTAACTACAATGAGTCATTGCATGTGTGTTCTTTTCACATACCATATGGATCCACGGTGTCATTACATGTGTGCTCTTTTCACAATCCACCCATGGATCCACGAGTGTCAATGCATTTTGTGTTCTTTTAAGTAACAACAACGAGAGTTATTGAAATGTGTGTTCTTCACATACCACTAAGGATCCATGGGTGTGTCATTGCATGTGTGACCGTTTCACTAACGACAAAGCGAGAGTCATTGCATGTGTGTTCTTTTCACATACCACATATGGATCCACCAGTGCCAATGAAATGTGTGAACTCTAAAGAGACCACACATTGATCCACAGAAATGTCATTGCATGTATGCTCTTTTCACTAACAATGGTGGATTCATTGCATGTGTGCTCTTTTCACAAATCTGTATCCTGGTGTCTCATTTATGTGCTTTTTAGTAACAACAAGTAGATTATTTGCATGTGTGCTCTTTTCACAATCCACCTATGGATCCACACCAGTGTCATTGCATGTGTGATCTTTTTAGTAGCTGTAACAACCAAGTCATTGCATGTGTGTTCTCTTTAGAATTCCCATGGATCCTA
Source organism: Avena insularis (assembly GCA_023614405.1). Classification (NCBI taxonomy): domain Eukaryota; kingdom Viridiplantae; phylum Streptophyta; class Magnoliopsida; order Poales; family Poaceae; genus Avena; species Avena insularis. Next base: position 435,962 of record JAJUPC010000304.1, on the reverse strand, counting down.
ATGTCATTGCATGTGTTCTTTTTACTAGCAACAACGAGTCATTGAAATGTGTGCTCTCTTGAGACCACACATGGATCCACAGTGTCATTGCATGTGTGCTCGTTTCATAATCCACAACTGGAGTTGCATGTGTCTTTTCACACGCTGGATCAATATTAACATTGCATGTGCTCTTTCTAATCCACCCATGGATCCATAATGTCATTGCATGTGTGTTCTTTTTAGTAACTGTAGTATCATTGCATGTGTGTTCTTTTCTGCTGCTAACAACTGGAGTCATTGCATGTGTGCTCTTTTCACAATCCAACCTATGGATCTACCAGTGTCATTACTGCATGTGTGTTCTTTTACTAACAACTTAATAGAGAGTCATTTCATGGCTGTTCTTCTCACATACCACCTTTGGATCCACAGTGTCATCCCATGTATTCTCTTCATAATCCACACATGGATCCACCTGTGTCATTGCATGTGTGTTCTTTTTAATGTAACAACAACCATTGTCATTACGCCCAGGTGTTCTCTTGAGACCACATGGATCATCGATGTCATTGCATGTGTTCTTTTTACTAACAACGAGAGTCGATGAAATGTGCTCTCTTGGAGACCACACATGGATCCACCGTTGTCATTGCATGTATGTTCTTTTTCACTAACAACAACTGGGTCATTGCATGTGTGTTTCCCCTTACCCTATATGGATCCACAGTGTCATTGCATGTGTGCTCTTTTCACAATCCACCCATGTCGATCCACAGGTGTCATTGCATGTGTGTGTTCTTTTATGGTAACAACAACCAGAGTCAACTTGAAATGTGTGTTCTTCTCACATACCACCTATGGATCCACCAGTGTCATTACATGTGTGTTCATTTCACTATGCTGACAACCAGTGATTGGATGTGTGTTCTTTTCACATACCACATATGGATCCACCGGTGTCATTGTGAAATGTGTGTTCTCTACGGAGACCACACACATGGATCCTACAGATGTTATTAGAATGTATGTTCTTTTCACTAACAACAAGCTGGAGTTCCATTGCATGTGTGCCTCTTTTCACAAATCCACATATGGATCCACGGTGTCATTGCATGTGTGTTCTTTTGGTAACAACAACCGGTGTCATTGGAGGTGTGTTCTTTTCACTAACAACAACTAGAGTCATTGAATGTGTGCTCTTTTCACAATCCACCTATAGATCCACCAGTGTTATTGCATGTGTGTTCTTTTTACTAACATCAACGGAGTCATTTTTAAATTGGCTGTTCTTCTCACATACCACCTATGGATCCACTAGGTATGTCATTGCATGTGTGTTCTCTTCACAATCCACACATGGATCCTGCTAGTGTCATTGCATGTGTGTTCTTTTTAATGTAACTAACCAGTGTCATTGCACGTGTGTTACTCTTCAGAGAACACACATGGATCCCACCAGTGTCATTGCATGTGTGTGTTCTTTTACTATGACTGACCTTGAGTCATTGAAATGTACACACTCTCTTTAGAGACCACACATGGATCCACTAGTTTAATTGCATGTATGTTCTTTTCACTAACAACAACTGGAGTCATTGCATGTGTGTGTTCTTTTCACATACCACATATGGATCCACCAGTGTGATTGCATGTGTGCTCTTTTTACAATCCACCCATGGATCCACCATTGTCATTACACATGTGTTCTTTTTAGTAACAACAACCCGAGTCATTGAAATGTGTGTTGCTTCTCACATATACCACCTATGGATCCATCGTTGTCATTGCATGTGTGTTCTTTTCACTAACAACAACCAGAGTCATTTGCATGTGTGATCTTTTTCACATACCTACACTTATGGATCCACAGTGTCATTGAAATGTGTGTTCTCTAAAAGAGACCACACATGGATCCACCGGTGTCATTGCATGTTGTCTTTTAGTAATGCCAACCAACTTGAGTCATTGAAATATGTGTTCTTTTCACATACCACCTATGGATCCACCAGTGTCATTGCATGTCTATTCTTTCACTAACAACAGCAAAGTCATTGCATGTGTGTTCTTTTCACATACCACACTATCGATCCACCAATGTCATTGAAATGTGTGTTCTCTAGGGAGACACACAAGGATCCACCAGTGTCTGTTGCATGTATGTTTCTTTTTCACCTAATAAGCTGGAGTCATTGCATGTGTTGCTCTTTTTTACAATCCACACATATGGATCCACCAGTGTCATTGCATGTGTGTTCTTTTTACTAACAACAACGAGTCATTGAAATGTATTGCTCTCTTGAGAGAGACCACACATGGATCCACCAGTGTCATTGCATGTGTGCTCTTTTCATGCACTCCTGACTAGAGTCATTGCATGTGTGTTCTTTTCACATACCACATATGGATCCACCAATGTCATTTGCATGTGCTCTTTTCACAATCCACCCATGGATCCACTAGTGTGTCATTGCATATGTGTGTGTTCTTTTTAGTAACAACAACGGTGTCATTGCATGTGTGTTCTTTTCACTAACAACAAGCTGGAGTCATTGCATGTGTGCTCTTTTCACAATCCACCTATGGATCCACCAGTGTCATTGCATGTGTGTTCTTTTACTAACAACAGCAGAGTCATTTCATGTCTATTCTTCTCCACATACCACACTATGAATCCACAGTGTCATTGCATGTGTGTTCTCTTCACAATCCACACATGGATCCACCAGTGTCATTACATGTGTGTTCTTTTTACATGTAACAGCCTGTGTAGTGTCATTGCATGTGTGTTCTCTTGAGAGACCACATGGATCCTGAGTGTCATTGCATGTGGGTTCTTTTTGCTGTAACAACTTGAGTCATTGGAAATGTGTGCTCTCTTGGATACCATACATGGATCCACAGTACGTGTGATTGTATGTATGTTCTTTTCACTAACTGGCTGGGTCATTGCATGTATGTTTCTTTTCACATACCACATATGGATCCACAGTGTCATTGCATGTGTGCTCTTTTCACGAAATCCACCCATGGATCCACTAGGTGTCAATGCATTTTGTGTTCTTCTTATGTAACAACAACTTGAGAGTTATATTAGAAATGTAATGTCATTCTTCTCACATACCACCTAAGGATCCATCAGTGTCATTGCATGTGTGTTCATTTATGTAACAACAAAGCGAGTCATTGCATGTGTGTCCTTTTCACATACCACATATGGGATCCACCGGTGTCATTGAGAATGGCATGTTCTCTAAAAGAGACCACACATGGATCCCTGAAGTGTCATTGCATGTATGTTCTTTTTCATATAACAACAATTAGGATTGTGCATGTATTGCTCTTTTCACAATCCACATATGTATCCACTAGTGTCCTTGCGCATGTGTTTTCTTTTTAGTAACAACAACCAGTTTTATTGCAGGTGTGTTCTTTTCACTAACAACAACTAGAAGTCATTGCATGTGTGCTCTTTTCTGATCCATCCGCACCTATGGATCCACCAGTGTCATTGCATGTGTGATCTTTTTAGTAACAACTGCTTGAGTCCCCATTGCATGTGTGTTAACTCTTTAGAGACCACACATGGATCCTAATGTCATTGCATGTGTGTTCTCTTCACCAAGACACACATGGATCTCACCAATGTCATTGCATGTGTGTTCTTTTTACTAACAACAACCAGAGTCATTGAAATGTGTGCTCTCTTGGAGAGACCATACATGGATCCACAGTGTGAGGTGCATGTATGTTTCTTTTCCTAACTTCTAGCTGAGTCATTGGATGTGCATGTTCTTTTCACATACCACATATGGATCCACTGTTTGTCATTGCATGTGTGCTCTTTCTGACAATCCCACCCATGGATCCCACAAGTGTCAATGCATTTGTGTTCTTTTTAGTAACAACAACGAGAGTTATTGAAATGTAATGTTCTTCTCACATACCACCTGCAAGATCCATCGGTGTATACATTGCATGTGTGTTCATTTCTACTAACAACAATTGCGAGTCATCGTGCATGTGTGTTCTTTTCACATACCACATATGGATCCACAGTGTCATTGGAAATGTGTGTGTTCTCTAAAAGAGACCACACATGGATCCCACTAGAAGTGTCATGCATGTATGTTCTTTTCACTAACAATAATTGGTTCATTGCACGGCATGTTGCTCTTTCCTAATCCACATATGTATCCACTAGTTGTCATTGCATGTGTTTTCTTTTTAGTAACAACAACCAGTTTTATTGCAGGTGTGTTCTTTTCACTATATACTTTCAACAACTAGAGTCATTGCTTATTGTGCTCTTTTTCTACGAAATCCACCTATGGATCCCACCGGTGTCATTGCATGTGTGATCTTTTTAGTGCGCAACAACCAGAGTCATTGCATACATGTGTTCTCTTTAGAGACCACACATGGATCCTAACTGTCATTGCATGTGTGTTCTTTTTACTAGCAACAACGAGTCATTCGAAATGTGTGCTCTCTTGAGAGACCACACATGGATCCTGATGTCATTGCATGTGTGCTCGTTTCTTCATAATCCTGGCATGGACCGAGGTCATTGCATGTGTCTTTTCACATACATATGGATCCATAATAATGTCATTGCATGTGTGTGCTCTTTTTCACAATCCACCCATGGATCCAATTAATGTCATTGCATGTGTGTTCTTTAGTAACAACCGATATCATTGCATGTGTGTTCTTTCACTAACAACAAGCTCGAGTCATTGCATGTGTGCTCTTTTCACAATCCACCTATGGATCTACCGGTGTCATTGCATGTGTGTTCTTTTTACTAACAACAGCTAGAAGTCATTTCATGGCTGTTCTTCTCTCACATACCACCTTTTGGATCCACCAGTGTCATCCCATGTGTTCTCTTCATAATCCACACATGGATCCAAATTCGCTGGGCTGCATGTGTGTTCTTTTAGTAACAACCCGAAAGTGTCATTGCATGTGTGTTCTCTTCTCAGAGACCACATGGATCCATCAGTGTCATTGCATGTGTGTTCTTTTTACTAACAACAACCAGAGTCATTGAAATGTGTGCTTCTCTTGAGACCACACATGGATCCACCGTTGTCATTGCATGTATGTTCTTTTCACTAACAACAATCTGGAGTCATTGCATGTGTGTTGTTTTCACATACCACATATGGATCCACCAAAGTGTCATTGCATGTGTGCTCTTTTCACACTCCACCCATCGATCCACCAGTGTCATTGCATGTGTGTTCTTTTTAGTAACAACAATCCCGAGTCACCGGGAAATGTGTTCTTCTCACATACCACCTATGGATCCACCGGTGTCATTACATGTGTGTTCATTTCACCTAACAACAACCCAGAGTGATTGGATGTGTTCTTTTCACATACCACATATGGATCCACCAGTGTCATTGAAATGTGTGTTCTCTCTGAGAGACCACATGGATCCTGATGTTATTGAATGTATGTTCTTTTCACTAACAAATAACCTGGAGTCATTGCATGTGTGCTCTTTTCACAATCCACATATGGATCCACCAGTGTCATTGCATGTGTGTTCTTTTAGTAACAACAGCCAGTGTCATTGGAGGTGTGTTCTTTTCACTAACAACAACTAGGAGTCATTGAATGTGTGCTATTTTCACAATCCACCTATAGATCCACCAAAGGGTGTTATTGCATGTGTGTTCTTTTTACTAACATCAACCAGAGTCATTTCATGGTTTGTTCTTCTCACATACCACCTATGGATCCACTAGTGTCATTGCATGTGTGCTCTCTTCACAATCCACACATGGATCCACTAGTGTCATTGCATGTGTGTTCTTTTAGTAACAACAAGTGTCATTGCATCAATGTTCTCTTCTGCAGAACATTTTACATGGATCCACCGCTGTCATTGCATGTGTGTGTTCTTTTACTAACAACAAATCAGAGTCATTGAAATGTCTCGCTATCTCTTTAGAGACCACATGGATCCACTAGTTTAATTGCATGTATGTTCTTTTCACTAACAACAAGCCGGAGTCATTTACATATGTTCTTTTCACATACCACATATGGATCCACCAGTGTGATTGCATGAGTGCTCTTTTCACAATCCACCCATGGATCCACCATTGTCATTACACATGTGTTCTTTTAGTAACAACAACTTGAGTCATTGAAATGTGTGTTCTTCTCACTTATACCTATGGATCCATCGTTGTCATTGCATGTGTGTTCTTTTTCACTAACAACAACGAGTCATCAAGCATGTGTGATCTTTCACATACCTACATATGGATCCAACAGTGTCATTGAAATGTGTGTTCTTACATAAAGAGACCACACATGGATCCACTCAAAGTGTCATTGCATGTTGTCTTTTTAGTAACAACAACGAGTCATTGAAATATGTGTGTTCTTTTCACATACCACCTATGGATCCACAGTGTCACATTGCATGTCTATTCTTTTCACTAACAACAACCAAAGTCATTGCATGTGTGTTCTTTTCACATACCACATGTCGATCCACCAATGTGTCATTGAAATGTGTGTTCTAGGGAGACCACACAAGGATCCACAGTGTCATTGCATGTGTGTTCTATTCACTAACAACACCTGGAGAAATTGCATGAGTGCTCTTTTAACAATCCACATATGGATCCACCGGTGTGTCATTGAATGTGTTTTCTTTTTACTAAAAACAACCAGAGTCATTGAAATGTGTGTTCTCTTGAGACCACACATGGATCCACCGGTGTCATTGCATGTGCTCTTTTCATAATCCACAACTAGAGTCATTGCATGTGTGTTCTTTCACATACCACATATGGATCCACCAATGTCATTGCATGTGTGCTCTTTCACAATCCACCCATGGATCCACTAATAGTGTCATTGCATGTGTGTTCTTTTAATGCTGTAACAACAACCGGTGTCATTGCATGTGTGTTCTTTTCACTAACAACAAGCTCGAGTCATTGCATGTGTGCTCTTTCACAATCCACCTATGGATCCACCAGTGTCATTGCATGTGTGTTCTTTTACTAACAACAACTGACCGAGTCATTTCATGTCTATTCTTCTCACATACCACCTATGGATCCACCCGTGTCAATGCATGTGTGTTCTCTTCACAATCCACACATGGATCCACCGGTGTCATTACATGTGTGTTCTTTTAGTAACAACAACCAGTGTCATTGCATGTGTGTTCTCTTGAGAGACCACACATGGATCCACCAATGTCATTGCATGTGTGTTCTTTTTACTAACAACAACTGACGAGTCATTGAAATAAGTGTGCTCTCTTGAGAGACCATACATGGATCCACCCGGTGTGATTGCATGTATGTTCTTTTCACTAACACAACTGGAGTCATTGCATGTGTGTTCTTTCTTCACATACCACATATGGATCCACCAGTGTCATTGCATGTGTGCTCTTTTCACAATCCACCCATGGATCCACTTAGAAAGTGTCAATGCATTTGTGTTGCTTTTTAAGTAACAACAACGAGAGTTATTGAAATGTGTCTTCTTCCTCACATACCACCTAAGGATCCATCAGTGTCATTGCATGTGTTCATTTCACTAACAACAAAACGAGAGTCATTGCATGTGTGTCCCTTTTCACATACCACATATGGATCCACATTGTCATTGAAATGTGTGTTCTCTAAAGAGACCACACATGGATCCCTGATGTCATTGCATGTATGTTCTTTTCACTAGCACAACAATTGAGTCATTGCATGTGCTCTTTTCACAATCCACATATGTATCCACTAGTGTCATTGCATGTGTTTTCTTTTTAGTAAAAACAACCAGCTTTATTGCGTGTGTGTTCTTTTCACTAACAATAACTAGAGTCATTGCATGTGTGCTCTTTTCACAAATCCACCTATGGATCCACAGTGTCATTGCATGTGTGATCTTTTAGTAACAACAACCGTGAGTCATTGCATGTGTGTTCACTTTAGAGACCACATGGATCCACCAATGTCATTGCATGTGTGTTCTTTTACTACTAGCAACAACCAGAGTCATTGAAATGTGTGTTTCCTCTCTTCAGAGACCACACATGGATCCACTGGTGTCATTGCATGTAAAAAGCTCGTTTCATAATCCATAACCGGAGTCGTGCATGTGTGTCTTTTCACATACCACATATGGATCCACCAATGTCATTGCATGTGTGCTCTTTTCACAATCCACCCATGGATCCACCAATGTCATTGCATGTGTGTTCTTTTAGTAACAACAACCAAGGTATCATTGCATGTGTGTTCTTTTCACTAACAACAAGCCTGAGTCATTGCATGTGCTCTTTTCACAATCCACCTATGGATCTACCAAGGTGTCATTGCATGTGTGTTCTTTTACTAACAACAACCAGAGTCATTTCATGGCTGTTCTTCTCACATACCACCTATGGATCCACCAGTGTCATCCCATGTGTGTTCTCTTCAAAATCCACACATGGATCCACCTGTGTCATTGCATGTGTGTTCTTTTTAGTAACAACAACCAGTGTCATTGCATGTGTGTGTTCTCTTGAGGACCACATGGATCCACCGATGTCATTGCATGTGTTCTTTTCTTACAACAACTAGAGTCATTGAAATGTGTGCTCTCTTGAGACCACACATGGATCCACCGGTGTCATTGCATGTATGTTCTTTTCACTAACAACAACTGGAGTCATTGCATGTGTGTTCTATTCACATACCACATAAGGATCCACCAGTGTCATTGCATGTGTGCTCTTTTCACAATCAAACCATGGATCCACCAAAGGTGTCATTGCATGTGTGTTCTTTTTAGTAACAACAACCGAGTCAGCAGAAATGTGTGTTCTTATCACATACCACCTATCAGTCCACCAAAGTCATTGCATGTGTGTTTATTTCACTAACAACAACCAGAAGTGATTGGATGTGTGTTCTTTTCACATACCACATATGGATCCACAAGTTTCATTGAAATTTGTGTTCTCTCTACAAGAGACCACACATGGATCCACCAGTGTTATTGAATGTATGTTCTTTCACTAACAACAACTGGATTCATTGCATGTGTGCTCTTTTCACAATCCACATATGGATCCACGGTGTCATTGCATGTGTGTTCTTTTTAGTAAAACAACGGTGTCATTGCGGTGTGTTCTTTTCACTAACAACAACTGGAGTCATTTGCATGTGTGCTCTTTTCACAATCCACCTATGGATCCACCACAGTGTTATTGCATGTGTGTTCTTTTTACTAACATCAACCAGTCATTTCATGGCTGTTCTTCACACATACCACCTATGGATCCACCCGTGTCATTGCATGTGTGTTCTCTTCACAATCCACACAGGGATCCACTAGTGTCACATGTGTTGTGTGTTCTTTTTAGTAACAACAACTTGAGTGTCGGCACGTGTGTTTGACACACATGGATCCACCAGTGTCATTGCATGTGTTCTTTTACTAACAACAACCATAGTCATTGAAATATACGCTCTCTTTAGAGACCACACACATGGATCCTCTAGTTTATTTGCATGTATGTTCTTTTCACTAACAACAAGCTGGATTCATCGCATGTGTGTTCTTTTTTTCACATAGCATATGGATCCACCAGTGTGATTTGCATGTGTGCTCTTTTTGAATCCACCCATGGATCCACGGTGTCATTACATGTGTTCTTTTAGTAACAACAACCAGAGTCATTGAAATGTGTGTTCTTCTCATATACCACCTATGGATCCACGGTGTCATTGCATGTGTTCCTTTTCACTAACAACAACCGTGAGTCATTGCATGTGTGATCTTTTCACATACCACATATGGATCCACCGGTGTCATTGAAATGTGTGTTCTCTGAGAGACCACACATGGATCCACTGATGTCATTGCATGTTGTCTTTTAGTAACAACAACCGTAGTCATTGAAATATGTGTTCTTTCTCACATACCACCTATGGATCCACAGTGTCATTGCATGTGTGTTCTTTCTAATCCACCCATGGATCCACCGGTGTCATTGCATGTGTGTTATTTTTAGTAACAACAACCGAGTCATTGAAATATGTGTTCTTTTCGCATACCACCTATGGATCCACCAGTGTCATTGCATGTCTGTTCTTTTCACTAACAACAACCAAAGTCATTGCATGTCTGTTCTTTTCACATACCACATATCGATCCACCAATGTCATTGAAATGTGTGTTCTCTGGGAGACCACACAAGGATCCACAGTGTCATTGCATGTATGTTCTTTTCACTAATAACTGGAGTCATTGCATGTGTGCTATTTTTACAATCCACATATGGATCCACCAGTGTCATTGCATGTGTTCTTTTTACTAACAACAACGAGAGTCATTGAAATGTGTGCTCTCTTGAGAGACCACACATGGATCCACCGTGTCATTGCATGTGCTCTTTCCATAATCCACAACTAGAGTCATTGCATGTGTGTTCTTTTCACATACCACATATGGATCCACGGTGGCATTGTGATGTGTGCTCTTTTCTTCACAATCCACCCATGGATCTACAGGTGTCATTGCATGTGTGTTCTTTTAGTAACAACATCCAGAGTCATTGCATGTGTGTTCTTTTCACTAACAACAACTGGAGTCATTGCATGTGTGCTCTTTCACAATCCACCTATGGATCTACTAGTGTCATTGCATGTGTGTTCTTTTACTAACAACAACCGAGTCATTTCATGGTGTTCTTCTCACATTACCACCTATGGATCCACAGTGTCATCCCACGTGTGTTCTCTTCACAATCCACACATGGATCCACCAGTGTCATTGCATGTGTGTTCTTTCTAGTAACAACAACCAGTGTCATTGCATGTGTGTTCTCTTCAGAGACCACATGGATCCATCCAGTGTCATTGCATGTGTGTTCTTTTACTAACAACAACGAGTCATTGAAATGTGTGCTCTCTTTAGAGACCACACATGGATCCACCGTGTCATTGCATGTATGTTCTTTTCACTAACAACAACTGGAGTCATTGCATGTGTGTTCTTTTCACATACCACATATGGATCCACGGTGTCATTGCATGTGTGCTTTTCACAATCCACCCATGGATCCACAGTGTCATTGCATGTGTGTTCTTTTAGTAACAACAACAAGAGTCCTTGAAATGTGTGTTCTTCTCACATACCACCTATGGATCCACCAGTGTCATTGCATGTGTGTTCATTTCACTAACAACAACCAGAGGATTGGATGTGTGTTCTTTTCACATACCACATATGGATCCACGGTGTCATTGAAATGTGTGTTCTTCTGAGACCACACATGGATCCACCAAAGTTATTGAATGTATGTTCTTTTCACTAACAACAACTGGAGTCATTGCATGTGTGCTCTTTTCACAATCCACATATGGATCCACCAGTGTCATTGCATGTGTGTTCTTTTTAGTAACTGTGACCGGTGTCATTGCTGTGTGTGTTCTTTTCACTAACAACAACTAGAGTCATTGCATGTGTGCTTTTTTCACAATCCACCTATAGATACACCAGTGTTATTGCATGTGTGTTCTTTTTACTAACATCAACCAGAGTCATTTCATGGCTCTTCTTCTCACATACCACATATGGATCCACCAGTGTCATTGCATGTGTGTTCTCTTCACAATCCACATGGATCCACATTGTCATTGCATGTGTGTTCTTTTTCGAAACAACAACCAGTGTCATTGCATGTGTGTGTTCTGTATAGAACACACAAGGATCCACCAGAGTACGTTCATGTGTGTTCTTTTTACTAACAACAACGAGTCATTGAAATGTGTGCTCTTGAGGAGACCATACAAGGATCCTTGATGTGATTGCATGTATGTTCTTTTCACTAACTTCTAGTGGAGTCATTGCATGTGTGTTCTTTCACATACCACATATGGATCCACCAGTGTCGTTAAGATGTGTGATCTTTTCACAATCCACCCATGGATCCAGGTGTCAATGCATTTGTGTTCTTTTTAGTAACAACAACGAGTTATTGAAATGTGTGTTCTTCATACCACCTAAGGATCCATCAAAGTGTCATTGCATGTGTGTTCATTTCACTAACAACAAATGAGTCATTGCATGTGTGTCCTTTTCATATACCACATATGGATCCACTAGTGTCATTGAAATGTGTGTTCTCTAAGAGACCACACATGGATCCACAGTGTCATTGCATGTATGTTCTTTTTCACTAACAACAATTGCAGTCATTGCATGTGTGCTCTTTCACAATCCACATATGTATCCACTAGTGTCATTGCATGTGTTTTCTTTTTAGTAACAACAACCAGTTTTATTGCAGGTGTGTTCTTTTCACTAACAACAACTAGAGTCATTGCATGTGTGCTCTTTTCACAATCCACCTATGGATCCACCAGTGTCATTGCATGTGTGATCTTTTTAATAACAACAACCAGAGTCATTGCATGTGTGTTCTCTTTAGAGACCACACATGGATCCACCAATGTTATTTCATGTGTGTTCTCTTCATAGACCACACATGGATCCACCAGTATCATTGCATGTGTGTTCTTTTTACTAACAACAACTAGAGTCATTGAAATGTGCTCTCTTGAGACCATACATGGATCCACCGGTGTGAGTGCATGTATGTTCTTTTCACTAACTACAACTGGAGTCATTGCATGTGTGTTCTTTTCACATACCACATATGGATCCACAAGTGTCATTGCATGTGTGCTCTTTTCACAATCCACCCATGGATCCACGAGTGTCAATGCATTTCTGTGTTCTTTTAAGTGACACCAGAGAGTTATTGAAATGTGTTCTTCTCACATACCACCTAAGGATCCATCGGGCCTACTGCATGTGTGTTCATTTCACTAACAACAAACAGAGTCATTGCATGTGTGTCCTTTTCACATACCACATACGGATCCACCGGTGTCATTGAAATGTGTTCTCTAAGAGACCACACATGGATCCAAGTGTCATTGCATGTATGTTCTTTTCAACAACAACAATTGGAGTCATTGCATGTGCTATTTTCACAATCCACATATGTATCCACTAGTGTCATTGCATGTGTTTTCTTTTTAGTAACAACAACAGTTTTATTGCAGGTATGTTCTTTCACTAACAACAACTAGAGTCATTGCATGTGTGCTCTTTTCACAATCCACCTATGGATCCACAGGTGTCATTGCATGTGTGATCTTTTTAGTAACAACAACAGAGTCATTGCATGTGTGTTCTCTTTAGAGACCACACATGGATCCTAATGTCATTGCTTGTGTGTTCTTTTTACTAGCAACAAGAGTCATTGAAATGTGTGCTCTCTTCACAGACACATGGATCCACCGTGTCATTGCATGTGTGCTCGTTTCATAATCAACCACTCGAGTCATTGCATGTGTGTCTTTCACATACCACATATGGATCCACCAATGGCATTGCATGTGTGCTCTTTTCACAATCCACCCATGGATCCACCAATGTCATTGCATGTGTGTTCTTTTTAGTAACAACAACCAAGTATCATTGCATGTGTGTTCTTTTCACTAACAACAAGAGTCATTGCATGTGTGCTCTTTTCACAATCCACCTATGGATCTACGGTGTCATTGCATGTGTGTTCTTTTACTAACAACAACCCGAGTCATTTCATGGCTGTTCTTCTCACATACCACCTATGGATCCACCAAAGTGTCATCCCATGTGTGTTCTCTTCACAATCCACACATGGATCCACCTGTCATTGCATGTGTGTTCTTTTTAGTAACAACAACAGAGTGTCATTGCATGTGTGTTCTCTTGAGAGACCACACATAGATCCATCAGTGTCATTGCATGTGTGTTCTTTTTACTAACAACGAGTCATTGAAATGTGTGCTCTTTAGAGACCACATGGATCCACCATGTCATTGCATGTATGTTCTTTTCACTAACAACTGGAGTCATTGCATGTCTGCTGTTTTCACATACCACATATGGATCCACCGGTGTCATTGCATGTGTGCTCTTTTCACAATCCACCCATCGATCCACCTCAAAGGTCATTGCATGTGTTCTTTTTAGTAACAACAAACGAGTCACTGAAATGTGTGTTCTTCTCACATACCACCTATGGATCCACCAGTGTCATTACATGTGTGTTCATTTCACTAACAACAACCAGAGTGATTGGATGTGTGTTCTTTTCACATACCACATATGGATCCACCAGTTTCATTGAAATGTGTGTTCTCTTCAGAGACCACACATGGATCCACCAGTGTTATTGTATGTATGTTCTTTTCACTAACAACAACTGGAGTCATTGCATGTGTGCTCTTTCACAATCCACATATGGATCCACCAAAGGTCATTGCATGTGTGTTCTTTTAGTAACAACAACCAGGTGTCATTGGAGGTGTGTTCTTTCACTAACAACAACTAGAGTCATTGCATGTGTGCTCTTTTCACAATCCACCTATAGATCCACCAGTGTTATTGCATGTGTGTTCTTTTACTAACATCAACCGTGAGTCATTTCATGGCTGTTCTTCTCACATACCACCTATGGATCCACAGTGTCATTGCATGTGTGTTCTCTTCACAATCCACATGGATCCACTAGTGTCATTGCATGTGTGTTCTTTTTAAGTAACAACAACCGGTGTCATTGCACGTGTGTTCCTTCAGAGAACACACATGGATCCACCAAAGGTCGTGCATGTGTGTTCTTTTTACTAACAACAACCAGAGTCATTGAAATATGTGCTCTCTTTAGAGACCACACATGGATCAACAAGTTTAATTGCATGTATGTTCTTTTCACTAACAACAACAGGAGTCATTGCATGTGTGTTCTTTTCACATACCACATATGGATCCACCAGTGTGAATGCATGTGTGCTCTTTCACAATCCACCATGGATCCACCATTGTCATTACATGTCTTCTTTTAGTAACAACAACCAGAGTCATTTAAATGTGTGTTCTTCATATACCACCTATGGATCCATCGTTGTCATTGCATGTGTTCTTTTCACTAACAACAACGAGTCATTGCATGTGTGTTCTTTTCACATACCACATATGGATCCACCAATGTCATTGAAATGTGTGTTCTCTAGAGACCACACATGGATCCACCAATGTCATTGCATGTGTGTGTTCTTTTACTAGCAACAACTTGAGTCATTGAAATGTGTGTTCTTGAGACCACACATGGATCCACAGTGTCATTGCATGTGTGCTCGTTTCATAATCCACAACCTGAGTCATTGAAATGTGTGTTCTTCTCATATACCACCTATGGATCCACGGTGTCATTGCATGTGTGTTCTTTCACTAACAACAACCGTAGTCATTGCATGTGTGATCTTTTCACATACCACATATGGATCCACCGTGTCATTGAAATGTGTGTTCTCTACAGAGGCGACACATGGATCCTAAGTGTCATTGCATGTTGTCTTTTAGTAACAACAACCGTAGTCATTGAAATGTGTGTTCTTTTCACATACCACCTATGGATCCACCAGTGTCATTGCATGTGTGTTCTTTTCACAATCCACCCATGGATCCACCAGTGTCATTGCATGTGTGTTATTTTTAGTAACAACAACCAGAGTCATTGAAATATGTGTTCTTTTCACATACCACCTATGGATCCACCAGTGTCATTGCATGTCTGTTCTTTTCACTAACAACAACCAAAGTCATTGCATGTGTGTTCTTTTCACATACCACATATCGATCCACCAATGTCATTGAAATGTGTGTTCTCTAGGGAGACCACACAAGGATCCACCAGTGTCATTGCATGTATGTTCTTTTCACTAATAACTGGAGTCATTGCATGTGTGCTCTTTTTACAATCCACATATGGATCCACCAGTGTCATTGCATGTGTGTTCTTTTTACTAACAACAACCAGAGTCATTGAAATGTGTGCTCTCTTCAGAGACCACACATGGATACACCGGTGTCATTGCATGTGTGCTCTTTTCATAATCCATAACTAGAGTCATTGCATGTGTGTTCTTTTCACATACCACATATGGATCCACCAGTGTCATTGCATGTGTGCTCTTTTCACAATCCACCCATGGATCCACCAGTGTCAATGCATGTGTGTTCTTTTAGTAACAACAACCGGTGTCATTGCATGTGTGTTCTTTTCACTAACAACAACTTTCAGTCGTTGCATGTGTGCTCTTTTCACAATCCACCTATGGATCCACCAGTGTCATTGCATGTGTGTTCTTTTTACTAACAACAACCAGAGTCATTTCATGGCTATTCTTCTCACATACCACCTATGGATCCACCAATGTCATTGCATGTGTGTTCTCTTCACAATCCACACATGGATCCACCAGTGTCATTACATGTGTGTTCTTTTTTAGTAACAACAACCAGTGTGTCATTGCATGTGTGTTCTCTTTAGAGACCACACATGGATCCTGATGTCATTGCATGTGTGTTCTTTTACTAACAACAACGAGTCATTGAAATGTGTGCTCTCTTCGTGAGACCATACATGGATCCACTAGTGTCATTGCATGTGTGTTCATTTCACTAACAACAACCAGAGTGATTGGATGTGTGTTCTTTTCACATACCACATATGGATCCACGTGTCATTGAAATGTGTGTTCTCTCTGAGACCACACATGGATCAACCAGTGTTATTGAATTTATGTTCTTTTCACTAACAACAACTGAGTCATTGCATGTGTGCTCTTTTCACAATCCACATATGGATCCACCAAAGTGTCATTGCATGTGTGTTCTTTTTAACAACAACCAGTGTCATTGCGGTGTGTTCTTTTCACTAACAACAACTAGAGTCATTGCATGTGTGCTTTTTCACAATCCACCTATAGATCCACCAAGTTATTGCATGTGTGTTCTTTTTACTAACATCAACCGTAGTCATTTCATGGTGTTCTTCGCACATACCACCTATGGATCCACCCGGTCGTTGCATGTGTGTTCTCTTCACAATCCACACATGGATCCACTAGTGTCATTGCATGTGTGTTCTTTTAGTAACAACAACCGGTGTCATTGCACGTGTGTTCATCAGAGAACACACATGGATCCACCAGTGTCATTGCATGTGTGTTCTTTTTACTAACAACAACCAGAGTCATTGAAATGTCCGCTCTCTTAGAGACCACACATGGATCCACTAGTTTAATTGCATGTATGTTCTTTTCACTAACAACAACTGGAGTCATTGCATGTGTTCTTTTCACATACCACATATGGATCCACCAAAGGTGATCAAGTGTGCTCTTTTCACAATCCACCCATGGATCCACCGGTGTCATTACATGTGTTCTTTTAGTAACAACAACTTGAGTCATTGAAATGTGTGTTCTTCATATACCACCTATGGATCCACGGTGTCATTGCATGTGTGTTCTTTTTCACTAACAACAACCAGAGTCATTGCATGTGTGATCTTTTCACATACCACATATGGATCCACAGTGTCATTGAAATGTGTGTTCTCTACAGAGACCACACATGGATCCTGAGTGTCATTGCATGTTGTCTTTTTAGTAACAACAACCAGAGTCATTGAAATGTGTGTTCTTTTCACATACCACCTATGGATCCACCAGTGTCATTGCATGTGTGTTCTTTTCACAATCCACCCATGGATCCACCAGTGTCATTGCATGTGTGTTATTTTTAGTAACAACAACCAGAGTCATTAAAATGTGTGTTCTTTTCGCATACCACCTATGGATCCACCAGTGTCATTGCATGTCTGTTCTTTTCACTAACAACAACCAAAGTCATTGCATGTGTGTTCTTTTCACATACCACATATCGATCCACCAATGTCATTGAAATGTGTGTTCTCTAGGGAGACCACACAAGGATCCACCAGTGTCATTGCATGTATGTTCTTTTCACTAATAACTGGAGTCATTGCATGTGTGCTCTTTTTACAATCCACATATGGATCCACCAGTGTCATTGCATGTGTGTTCTTTTAACTAACAACAACCAGTCATTGAAATGTGTGCTTCTTTCAGACCACACATGGATACACCAGTGTCATTGCATGTGTGCTCTTTTCATAATCCATAACTAGAGTCATTACATGTGTTTTATTTTCACATACCACATATGGATCCACCAGTGTCATTGCATGTGTGCTCTTTTCACAATCCACCCATGGATCCACCAGTGTCAATGCATGTGTGTTCTTTTTAGTAACAACAACCAGTGTCATTGCATGTGTGTTCTTTTCACTAACAACAACTCGAGTCGTTGCATGTGTGCTCTTTTCACAATCCACCTATGGATCCACCAGTGTCATTGCATGTGTGTTCTTTTTACTAACAACAACCAGAGTCATTTCATGGCTATTCTTCTCACATACCACCCATGGATCCACCAGTGTCATTGCATGTGTGTTCTTTCACAATCCACACATGGATCCACCAGTGTCATTACATGTGTGTTCTTTTAGTAACAACAACTAGTGTCATTGCACGTGTGTTCTCTTCAGAGACCACACATGGATCCACCAGTGTCATTGCATGTGTGTTCTTTTCACTAACAACAACCAGAGTGATTGGATGTGTGTTCTTTTCACATACCACATATGGATCCACCAGAGTCATTCCATGTGTTCTTTCACAATCCACCCATGGATCCACTAGTGTCAATGCATTTGTGTTCTTTTTAGTAACAACAACGAGAGTTATTGAAATGTGTGTTATTCTCACATACCACCTCAGGATCCATCAGTGTCATTGCATGTGTGTTCATTTCACTAACAACAAACAGAGTCATTGCATGTGTGTCCTTTTCACATACCACATATGGATCCACCAGTGTCATTGAAATGTGTGTTCTCTAAAGAGACCACACATGGATCCACAAGTGTCATTGCATGTATGTTCTTTTCAGTAACAACAATTGGAGTCATTGCATGTGTGCTCTTTTCACAATCCACATATGTATCCACTAGTGTCATTGCATGTGTTTTCTTTTTAGTAACAACAACCAGTTTTATTGCAGGTGTGTTCTATTCACTAACAACAACTAGAGTCATTGCATGTGTGCTCTTTTCACAATCCACCTATGGATCCACCAGTGTCATTGCATGTGTTATCTTTTTAGTAACAACAACCAGAGTCATTGCATGTGTGTTCTCTTTAGAGACCACACATGGATCCACCAATGTCATTGCATGTGTGTTCTTTTTACTAGCAACAACCAGAGTCATTGAAATGTGTGCTCTCTTTAGAGACCACACATGGATCCACCGGTGTCATTGCATGTGTGCTCGCTTCATAATCCACAACTGAGTCATTGCATGTGTGTCTTTTCACATACCACATATGGATCCACCAATGTCATTGCATGTGTGCTCTTTTCACAATCCACCCATGGATCCACCAATGTCATTGCATGTGTGTTCTTTTAGTAACAACAACCAAGATCATTGCATGTGTGTTCTTTTCACTAACAACAACTGAGTCATTGCATGTGTGCTCTTTCACACTCCACCTATGTATCTACCAGTGTCATTGCATGTGTGTTCTTTTACTAACAACAACCAGAGTCATTTCATGACTGCTCATCTCACATACAACCTATGGATCCACCAGGTGTCATCGGATGTGTGTTCTTCACAATCGACACATGGATCCACCTGTCATTGCATGTGTGTTCTTTTTAGTAACAACAACCAGAGTCATTGCATGTGTGCTCTTTTTAGTAACAACAACCAGTGTCATTGCATGTGTGTTCTCTTCAGAGACCACACATGGATCCACGAGTGTCATTGCATGTGTGTTCTTTTTAATAACAACAACCAGAGTCATTGAAATGTGTGCTCTCTTCAGAGACCACACATCGATCCACCAGTGTGATTGCATGTATGTTCTTTTCACTAACAACAACTGGAGTCATTGCATGTGTGTTCTTTTCACATACCACATATGGATCCACCAGTGTCATTGCATGTGTGCTCTTTTCACAATCCACCCATGGATCCACTAGTGTCAATGCATGTGTGTTCTTTTTAGTAACAACAACCAGAGTCATTGAAATGTGTGTTCTTCTCACATACCACCTATGGACCCACTAGTGTCATTGCATGTGTGTTCATTTCACTAACAACCAGAGTCATTGGATGTGTGTTCTTTTCACATACCACATATGGATCCACCAGTGTCATTGAAATGTGTGTTCTCTACAGAGACCACACATGGGTCCACTAGTGTCATTGCATGTATGTTCTTTTCACTAACAACAACTGGAGTCATTGCATGTGTGCTCTTTTCACAATCCACATATGGATCCACCAGTGTCATTGCATGTGTGTTCTTTTTAAAAACAACCAGTGTCATTGCAGGTGTGTTCTTTTCACTAACAACAACTAGAGTCATTGCATGTGTGCTCTTTTCACAATCCATCTATGGATCCACCTGTGTCATTGCATGTGTATTCTTTTTACTAACAACAACCAGAGTCATTTCATGGCTGTTCTTCTCACATACCACCTATGGATCCACCAGTGTCATTGCATGTGTGTTCTCTTCACAATCCACACATGGATCCACCAGTCTCATTGTATGTGTGATCTTTTTAGTAACAACAACCAGTGTCATTGCACGTGCGTTCTCTTCAGATACCACACATGGATCCACCAGTGTCATTGCATGTGTGTTCTTTTTACTAACAACTACCAGAGTCATTGAAATGTGTGTGCTCTCTTTAGAGACCACACATGGATCCACCGATTTCATTGCATGTATGTTCTTTTCACTAACAACAACTGGAGTCATTGCATGTGTGTTCTTTTCACATACCACATATGGATCCACCAGTGTCATTGCATGTGTGCTCTTTTCACAATCTATCCATGGATCCACCAGTGTCATTGCACATGTGTTCTTTTTAGTAACAACAACCAGAGTCATTGAAGTGTGTGTTCTTCTCATATACCACCTATAGATCCACCAGTGTCATTGCATGTGTGTTCTTTTCACTAACAACAACCAGAGTCATTGCATGTGTGTTCTTTTCACATACCACATATGGATCCATCACTGTCATTGAAATGTGTGTTCTCTACAGAGACCACAGATGGATCCACCGGTGTCATGGCATGTGTGTTCTTTTTAGTAACAACAACCAGAGTCATTGAAATATGTGTTCTTTTCACATACCACCTATGGATCCACTAGTGTCATTGCATGTGTGTTGTTTTCACAATCCACCCATGGATCCACCAGTGTCATTGCATGTGTGTTCCTTTTAGTAACAACAACCGGAGTCATTGAAATGTGTGTTCTTTGCACATACCACCTATGGATCCACCAGTGTCTTTGCATGTGTGTTCTCTTCAGAGACCACAGAGACCACACATGGATCCACCACTGTCATTGCATGTGTGTTCTTTTCACTAACAATAGCTAGAGTCATTGCATGTGTGTTCTTTTCACTAACAACAACTGGAGTCATTGCATGTGTGTTCTTTTTACTAACAATAACCAGAGTCATTTCATGGTAGTTCTTCTCACATACCACCTATGGATCCACCAGTGTCATTGCATGTGTGTTCTCTTCACAATCCACACATGGATCCACCAGTGTCATTGCATGTGCGCTCTTTTTAGTAACAACAACCAGAGTCATTGCATGTGTGTTCTCTTTAGAGACCACCCATGGACCCACCAATGTCATTGCATGTGTGTTCTTTTTACTAACAACAACCAGAGTCATTGAAATGTCTGCTCTCTTTAGAGACCACACATGGATCCACTAGTTTAATTGCATGTATGTTCTTTTCACTAACAACAACTGGAGTCATTGCATGTGTGTTCTTTTCACATACCACATATGGATCCACCAGTGTGATTGCGTGTGTGCTCTTTTCACAATCCACCCATGGATCCACCAGTGTCATTGCATGTGTGTTCTTTTTAGTAACAACAACCAGTGTCATTGCATGTGTGTTCTTTTCACTAACAACAACTGGAGTCATTGCATGTGTGCTCTTTTCACAATCCACCTATGGATCCACCAGTTTCATTGCATGTGTGTTATTTTTACTAACAACAACCAGAGTCATTTCATGGCTGTTCTTCTCCAATACCACCTATGGATCCACCAGTGTACTTGCATGTGTGTTCTCTTCACAATCCACACATGGATCCACCAGGTTCATTGCATGTGTGTTCTTTTTAGTAACAACAACCAGTGTCATTGCATGTGTGTTCTCTTCAGAGACCACACATGGATCCACCAGTGTCATTGCATGTGTGTTCTTTTTACTAACAACAACCAGAGTCCTTGAAATGTGTGCTCTCTTCAGAGACCACACATGGATCCACCGGTGTGATTGCATGTATGTTCTTTTCACTAACAACAACTGGAGTCATAGCACGTGTGTTCTTTTCACATACCACATATGGATCCACCAGTGTCATTGCATGTGTGCTCTTTTCACAATCCACCCATGGATCTACCAGTGTCATTGCATGTGTGTTCTTTTTAGTAACAACAACCAGAGTGATTGAAATGTGTGTTCTTCTCACATACCACCTATGGATCCACTAGTGTCATTGCATGTGTGTTCATTTCACTAACAACAACCAGAGTCATTGGATGTGTGTTCTTTTCACATACCACAAATGGATCCACCAGTGTCATTGAAATGTGTGTTCTCTACAGAGACCACACATGCATCCACCAGTGTCATTGCATGTATGTTCTTTTCACTAACAACAACTGGAGTCATTGCATGTGTGCTCTTTTCACAATCCACATATGGATCCACCAGTGTCATTGCATGTGAGTTCTTTTTAGTAACAACAACCAGTGTCATTGCAGGTGTGTTCTTTTCACTAACAACAACTAGAGTCATTGCATGTGTGATCTTTTCACAATCCATCTATGGATCCACCTGTGTCATTGCATGTGTGTTCTTTTTACTAACAACAACCAGAGTCATTTCATGGTTGTTCTTCTCACATACCACCTATGGATCCACCAGTGTCATTGCATGTGTGTTCTCTTCACAATCCACACATGGATCCACCAGTGTCATTGCATGTGTGTTCTTTTTAGTAACAACAACCAGTGTCATTGCACGTGCGTTCTCTTCAGAGACCACACAAGGATCCACCAAAGGTCATTGCATGTGTGTTCTTTTACTAACAACAACCAGAGTCATTGAAATGTGTGTGCTCTCTTTAGATTTACACATGGATCCACCGGTTTCATTGCATGTATGTTCTTTTCACTAACAACAACTGGAGTCATTGCATGTGTGTTCTTTTCACATACCACATATGGATCCACCAGTGTCATTGCATGTGTGCTCTTTCCACAATCCACTCATGGATCCACCAGTGTCATTGCACGTGTGTTCTTTTTAGTAACAACAACCAGAGTCATTGAAATGTGTGTTCTTCTCATATGCCACCTGTGGATCCACCATTGTCATTGCATGTGTGTTCTTTTCACTAACAACCACCAGATTCATTGCATGTGTGTTCTTTTCACATACCACATATGGATCCACCACTGTCATTGAAATGTGTGCTCTCTTCAGAGACCACACATGGATCCACCGGTGTGATTGCATGTATGTTCTTTTCACTAACAACAACTGGAGTCATAGCATGTGTGTTCTTTTCACATACCACATATGGATCCACCAATGTCATTGCATGTGTGCTCTTTTCACAATCCACCCATGGATCTACCAGGGTCATTGCATGTGTGTTCTTTTTAGTAACAACAACCAGAGTGATTGAAATGTGTGTTCTTCTCACATACCACCTATGGATCCACTAGTGTCATTGCATGTGTGTTCATTTCACTAACAACAACCAGAGTCATTGGATGTGTGTTCTTTTCACATACCACAAATGGATCCACCGGTGTCATTGAAATGTGTGTTCTCTACAGAGACCACACATGGATCGACCAGTGTCATTGCATGTATGTTCTTTTCACTAACAACAATCGGATTCATTGCATGTGTGCTCTTTTCACAATCCACATATGGATCCACCAGTGTCATTGCATGTGAGTTCTTTTTAGTAACAACAACCAGTGTCATTGCAGGTGTGTTCTTTTCACTAACAACAACTAGAGTCATTGCATGTGTGATCTTTTCACAATCCATCTATGGATCCACCTGTGTCATTGCATGTGTGTTCTTTTTACTAACAACTACCAGAGTCATTTCATGGTTGTTCTTCTCACATACCACCTATGGATCCACCAGTGTCATTGCATGTGTGTTCTCTTCACAATCCACACATGGATCCACCAGTGTCATTGCATGTGTGTTCTTTTTAGTAACAACAACCAGTGTCATTGCATGTGCGTTCTCTTCAGAGACCACACAAGGATCCACCAGTGTCATTGCGTGTGTGTTCTTTTTACTAACAACAACCAGAGTCATTGAAATGTGTGTGCTCTCTTTAGAGACGACACATGGATCCACCGGTTTCATTGCATGTATGTTCTTTTCACTAACAACAACTGGAGTCATTGCATGTGTGTTCTTTTCACATACCACATATGGATCCACCAGTGTCATTGCATGTGTGCTCTTCTCATAATCCACTCATGGATCCACCAGTGTCATTGCACGTGTGTTCTTTTTAGTAACAACAACCAGAGTCATTGAAATGTGTGTTCTTCTCATATGCCACCTATGGATCCACCAGTGTCATTGCATGTGTGTTCTTTTCACTAAGAACCACCAGATTCATTGCATGTGTGTTCTTTTCACATACCACATATGGATCCACCACTGTCATTGAAATGTGTGTTCTCTACAAAGACCACACATGGATCCACCGGTGTCATGGCATGTGTGTTCTTTTTAGTTCCAACAACCAGAGTCATTGAAATGTGTGTTCTTTTCTCATACCACCTATGGATCCACCAGTGTCATTGCATGTGTGTTGTTTTCACAATCCACCCATGGATCCACCAGTGTCATTGCATGTGTGTTCCTTTTAGTAACAAGAACCAGAGTCATTGATACGTGTGTTCTTTTCACATACCACCTATGGATCCACCAGTGTCATTGCATGTGTGTTCTTTTCACTAACAACAACCAGAGTCATTGTATGTGTGTTCTTTTCACATACCACATATGGATCCACCAGTGTCATTGAAATGTGTGTTCTCTATAGAGACCACACATGGATCCACCAGTGTCATTGCATGTATGTTCTTTTCACTAACAACAACTGGAGTCATTGCATGTGTGCTCTTTTCACAATCCACATATGGATCCACCAGTGTCATTGCATGTGTGTTCTTTTTAGTAACAACAACTAGTGTCATTGCATGTGTGTTCTTTTTAGTAACAACAACCAGTGTTATTGCATGTGTGTTCTTTTCACTAACAACAACTGGAGTCATTGCATGTGTGCTCTTTTCACAATCCACCTATGGATCTACTAGTGTCATTGCATGTGTGTTCTTTTTACTAAAAACAACCAGAGTCATTTCATGGCTGTTCTTCTCACATACCACCTATGGATCGACCAGTGTCATTGCATGTTTGTTCTTCTCACAATCACCACATGGATCCACTAGTGTCATTGCATGTGTGTTCTTTTTAGTAACAACAACCAGTGTCATTGCATGTGTGTTCTCTTCACAATCCACACGTGGATCCACTAGTGTCATTGCATGTGTGTTCTTTTTAGTAACAACAACCAGTGTCATTGCATGTGTGTTCTGTTCAGAGACCACACATGGATCCACCATTGTCATTGCATGTGCGTTCTTTTCACTAACAACAACTGGAGTCATTGCATGTGTGTTCTTTTCACTAACAACAACTGGAGTCATTGCATGTGTGTTCTTTTTACTAACAACAACCAGAGTCATTTCATGGTTGTTCTTCTCACATACCACCTATGGATCCACTAGTGTCATTGCATGTGTGTTCTCTTCACAATCCACACATGGATCCACCCGTGTCATTGCATGTGTGCTCTTTTTAGTAACAACAACCAGAGTCATTGCATGTGTGTTCTCTTCAGAGACCACACATGGATCCACGAGTGTCATTGCATGTGTGTTCTTTTTACTAACAACAACCAGAGTCATTGAAATGTGTGATCTCTTCAGAGACCACACATGGATCCACCGGTGTCATTGCATGTGTGCTCTTTTCATAATCCACCTATGGATCCACCAGTGTCATTGCATGTGTGTTCTTTTTACTAACAACAACTGAGTCATTTCATGACAGTTCTTCTCACATACCACATATGGATCCACCAGTGTCATTGAAATGTGTGTTCTCTTTAGAGACCACACACGGATCCACTAGTGTCATTGCATTTGTGTTCTTTTCACTAACAACAACTGGAGTCATTGCATGTGTGTTCTTTTCACATATCACATATGGATCCACCAGTGTCCTTGCACGTGTGCTCTTTTTACTAACAACAACCAGAGTCATTGGATGTGTGTACTCTTTAGAGACCACACATGGATCCACCAGTGTCATTGAAATGTGTATTATTTTCAACTCATTGCCACAAACAATCGGGATGCGTAACTAACTAGCAACCGCCTGGCTTTAGAAGACCCGATCCTCGATTGTTAGGCCGCTGGATCGGGGTGCGTGGACGATAGTGTTGTACTTCGCGAGGGCGATCCGAGAAGTCCGTTTCATTTAACCGATTGGCCGCGTGGCACTACTGGGCCTACGTCCTTGCCCTTATCCCCTTAACCTCGGGGCTGAAAATCAGATCGTGTTCCTTCATCACCATGGAGAGGGAGAGGCCCAAACTCAGCTTGCACGAGGCTCAGATGTTCGCCCACTACGACATACTCGCGCCGCCGTTAGCGAGGCTTCCCGCCGGCTTGGAGCTCAGCTATGTCGGGTTCTGTCAGCTTCTTGCGCGACAACGCTTGGCGTAGGCAGATCGAGGAACGCTGCCGGCCGAGCGCAGAAGAGGGCAATGGCGCTGTACTCAGACGCTGGCCATCTTGGCAAAAAAGTTGTTCAAGAAGGAGCGGGCTGCATTGATTGAGCTGTGCGGAACCCACCGCGGAGATCCACCAGATCTCGCGAACCTCAAGGGAGGCAGCGCTTTGAAATGCTCGGCGCACGACCTCCACCGTTATCGATGCAGGGCACCGTGAAGAATCCATGAGGAGGAGGAACGTTGCCGG
This sequence comes from Avena insularis, assembly GCA_023614405.1. NCBI lineage: Eukaryota > Viridiplantae > Streptophyta > Magnoliopsida > Poales > Poaceae > Avena > Avena insularis. The sequence goes on along the minus strand of JAJUPC010000304.1, from coordinate 408,809 downwards.
GAACATCGGCATCAATTCCGACGTGGAGGAGGCTGGCGGTGACGCGGACAACATCGTCAATGATGGAGACTGCGGGAGCGTCATAGTCGATTAGGGCCACTTAAGCATAAATTAAATCTATGTACGGTATCTTAATGCGCTCTTTGGATCTGGGTCACCTGAGTCATGGCCGATTATCGTCATAATCTATATATGTTGGCCATGTTTTAGTTGTCTTTGTCTTTGAAACTAGTCAATCGAAACTCGTCCGATCCTGAAAATAAAGTTCGTGCGTTCCCTGGCATATCTGATGGGACAATACGCTGACTCTGCTCCCAGCACTTGATGGCACAGCCGTAATTTTGAGTGCGCCTGAGGAGAAGGAATCAAGCATGTTGTAATAGTGTACTACTCCTGTCTAGATATAACTAACTTAGTTTTTTTAGATATTTAATAAATGTGTCTATACCCAAAACATGTCTAGATACATGTTTTAGGTTTCTCTGTCTTTCAAACTAATCAAAAGTCGTCAAATTCTGAATAAACAAAGTCATTGCGTTCACACCTGATGGGACAATACGCTGACTCTGCTACTTGATGGCCCAGCCATAATTCTGGAGTGCGCCAGAGGAGATGGGAATGCAAGGGAGATGGGAACTAGTAGCCGCGTCCAAACGCAGGTAAAAAATTAATGTAATAATATTTTAAAAAAATGTAATCTGGTCAACATGACCCCATCACAGACACGTTGCATGCGCCAGATATAAATAAAGACGACACGGCTAGTTTAGTTTCAATGATATAATTCAACATACGACGTTACTGTGCCCGCATCTTTGTGCTCCTCTTATTAGTCTGCTAGCCCACGCTGCATTAAGCATCAGTTGATGAGGATAAAAAAATGATAAAATGGCAAATAAAACAATTTTTAAGCTTACCTTTCATCCGGAGAATCGTACAAAGATGAAATTGGCAGGGATTTATTAGTTCTCTTGCAGTTAGCCGAAAGATCCTCAAGAACATCCTCAATCACCCCTGCAGTTTCTTCATATTCTAATACACCTCCATTATTTGCCCTTTCCTCCCCGTTCCGCTTACCCTTTTGTTTCTTTTCACACCCTTTTCTCGCCAGCACCTCCACTTCTTCATAAATTGGCTGTATACATACGTTTTCCTCCGAGTGCTCATCACCGTCTTACGCCGCTCTTCGCCAGATTGGCTGAGAAGCCTCATTTTACGCCACTGTGGTGTGAACAGGGACAATAGCATGCGCAACTGGGTTTTTGCACAACCTCTTGATATGGCCGAATCTGCCACAACGTCCGCATTTCCTTTTCCTAGCTCCCAGCCTTGGACCTTTATCGGTGGAGGCTTCGATCCTTAGCTTTCTAGGCCTCCCAGGTGGCCTCCTAAGAACTGGTGGTTGAAATTTGAACCCTGGATCGACAATCTTCCAATCATTTTCATCGGCCATAGGTGGTATGTTTTCTGCATAAGTTGTAGCAAACTTGTCCACGGAGAAATAGTTGTCGACATAGTTCTCTATTCCAGCTCTACCTCTAAGCTTTAAGATGAAGTAAATTGCATGGTGACATGGTATCAAGAATCGCCAACGCCTACATGAACAAGTCTTGTTGCCAATGTCTACAAGTGTACCTCCGCTCACTTCCATGCTTGTATTCGCATAAACCTCACCAATGTTCTGGAACTTGACCACCCTCATCTTTATCGCTCATTGCCCTGGTTCTTGCATTCAAGAATATAACCACCTTTGGAACTATTTTATGGCCTAAAATTTTCTTGCACAAATTCTTTGCCTTAAATCTATCTTCACCATTATGCCTTTGTCTTATTGCATCCAACAAAATAACAATTCCAAGTGTCTTCATGCCCAAATCTTATCATTGAAACTCTCTCGCCAAATTATTGCATACAAAATCCACCTTGCTTAACTCACCAAACTTGCTTCTGGCCCATAGCTTGGTGTGATGTTCCTCAAGGTATTTTTTCACCTTTGGCACTACATACATGTTCTGCAAGTAAGTAGCATGCGTGCTTGGGATGTATGTGTATGCTGATCGCCACAAGTCCTCTTCAAAGATCTTTCCTTTGAACTTCTTCGTGAAGTTAGTAGTGAGGTGCCGCATGCATTCCCTATGCTCAACCCTGTGAAACACAAAGATCAACAAAGATTCTCAAGACCCTCGGATGCATCGGTGTGTATCACCAAGCCTTCAGTGGTGACCAATTACTTCCATAGTCTGCATGAACCATGTCCAGCTTTCATTTGATTCACCTCAAGAACAACATAAGCTACGTACAAGCCAATTATGCACGCCCAAAGCACAAGGTAAGCAACATGTCCCTGAACTTCCCTATGAAAGAAGTTGCGCCTATTGCCAAGTATGGCTGTGGCCTAGGAACCCCTTCCAAGATGCCTTCAAAGTGCACAAAACATCTCCTGGAGCATATCTTATCTGCCTGCTTATACCTGACCCCCCTCGAGACCTTTTCTCTCCCTTTCACAACCTCGTAATCGATGTCAACAACACTACTAGGTAATGTTTTCTCTACCTAAGCTTTGAAACTATACAACATATGAAAAATGTCATTCCACTTGCCTTGAATGAAGTCTAGAGCCATCTCCTTCCCATCAAAGACTCTATGATAAGGAATCAGAACATTAAACTTTTTGCTAATCTTTGCTCTGAGTTTAGCAGGTCCAATGTTATGATCCTGCCTCACCCAAATCAACTATGAGCAAAGAATCCACTTGGTAGTCACCGGTCTAATTTTACCACTTAAAGAAGTATTATGGAAGTTGTGTTTCTTCGTGTTTACTTTGATCTGCATTCGATAAGAATCCAAATAATTCAGAGCTAGTTATCAGCAGAATAAATATGAGAAAGACTGAAACTAAATGTAGCTATTGCAACCTGGAATGGGTGTCCACCCCGCATTGGAGATGCGTGTAATCTCCATTTACACACATTACTTTCCCTACAAAGGCACCCTAAATCTCTTTTGGTCGCTTTTTCAATGATAAATTTGAACCCAACTCGATTGCATAGGTTGCAACTACATATCTGTAGTCCTCCACATTATCAAAGACAATCCCTCATCAATTGTAGGATTGTCCTCCAAAGTGTATCACCGGCCTATCCACGCCTTCGCGTCAGATCTACATCCCATTTCCACATATTCACATTCCCCTTCCTCATTAGTCCCATAGTCAGGCTCAAAGTTCGAATCAACCAAATATTCCCTACTCTCCATCCTATCAGGGCCAGCAGCCACGTCTGGATATGCTTTCTCATCATCATACACACAGCCACACGTTTCAGTGCCTTCATGCTCGCTTGACAAAGCATCATGCTCAAAGACAAGTTGTACAGACGTCCTGCGGTTACCAACACATATCCTTGCCATCACCACGGGACTAGAAACGCTAATTGGGGTATGCAGATAAGGAATCACAGTTCTTACCCTTCAATGTGGACGCATGGCACCTTCTCCGGGCTCCATACCTCCAAAGCTCTGCACCCCGCTTCCTCTCCCCCCGTTTTGTTGTCCTCTGTGCTCTCCAGACTTGAAGGAGATTCCGTGCTCTCCAGCCACACAGGACCCATATCCGTGCTCTCAAGCCTCGCAGGATCCATCTCCGAGCAGGATCCGGATCACCAGCGTTGTTGGGCCCCTAACCCAATGGCCGACTCTCGGTTTTCGTTTCTAGACGCGCCTGGGCAGTGGGCGGCAGCAAGGAGACAGGGCAGGGAGGGGAGGGGAGGAGGACGACGGCCCAAGGGGACGAAGAGAGCGGAGCACGACTGAGCGGAGTGGCGGCGGTAGGAGCAGAGGAGATGAGTGGAGCGGTGTTGGTGGGCGGCACCAGCCCTCGAACCTGGGACGCACACCGTTGTAGGTGGAGGAGGTGAGCCCGCCTGTCAGAAAACATGCCACCTGTCAGCGCACTATGCACGGGGAGCACTTCACGGAATTTTTTAGCAGGTCCCACATATCAGTCTATTTGATCAAAACTTGCATGCAGTGCATGGCTGGTTCACATGCTAGTTCCTAAAAAAATCCCGTTGATCCAAACTTGAATTGGCAGTTCTGCTTCTTCTCCCCCGTCTCATCGTCTCCTTGTAGTGGCAGTTCCGCTTCGTCTCCCTCGTCTGTTATCCTCTTCTTCTTCTCCTCGCAGTGGTAGTTCTTCTTTCTTCCTCGATCAAAACATTCCCGAACGTAAGCCATGGCCATTAGCCGGATGAAGAGGAACTGGGCCGATCTCCCGGCCGACCCACTTCACAAGATCGCCGACTATTTGCTGGAGAAAGAGGAGTACGTCGACACCTATGCTGCTTGTCGGGAAGTCTGCACCGATTGGCGCCGCACTTTAAAGGTGCCCGAATTCCATCTCAACAACTGGATCATGATAGATCACACACTTCCAGATGTTGGCAACTTCACCTTCCTCAACCTCGCCACTGGTCGTTGCTTCAGGACAAATCTAATAGACGCCATCGCAGGTTCACATTCACATCCGATATTTATTGGTATTTTCCATTGTAAACATCTTAGTGCAAACTGATGCCCTCTTCTTCCAAAAGATTCTACTTTGTCGGTGTTTCTCGTGGCGTCATCGTGCTTGCTCAGAGGGTGGAGCCGCACAGATTGGCACGAACCCAATCACTCATAAGTCTAACACTGAGTTTCAAGCACACATACCATCTGATCCTCTGCAATCTGTCATCGTGACGAAGTCCTAGACGATGGTGTTCGGTTGCACCAATTATCCAGATTGTATTGCATGGGCCAATGAGAGCACCCCAACGGGGCAAATCAATAAATCATTTGGAGAAGGATTGTATTCGCCACCTCCTGCTATGCTTCTAGACTGCATGACGACATTTCGAGGGGAAGTATATGCATTACTTGAGAATGAAGACATCTTGTCAACCAACATCAAGTTAGAGCAGCGCGCGAGCACTGTCATGATGGCCAAAATAATTTCGGCCCGCCTTTTGAACAGTACGGAACTTACAAATTTTACCTTGTGGAGTCAGATGGTGATATGCTTCTTCTGTTGAACGGGTATTTCGCCAAAGGGCAAGCGGTGTTGTACCGGGTGGACACGGAGAACCACTCTCTCGAGGCCGTCGGTGACATTGGAAGTCGTGCCCTCTTTGTTGATTACAGTCGGTCTATCTCCATTGATACCAGGTTACACCCCATAGTCAAACCCGGTTGCATATACTACAGCAATTATATCAGACTGTACGATCATGAGGTTCAAGCCTGGGAAGAGGAACCAACAATGACGTATGGCTTAAGTCTGGAACATACACCGAGGCCTTATCCTCTGGACGAGATACTGGCAGCACATTGCAGACGGAGAGAGTGCTCTGAATGTGTGTTGCAGCACGCGGGAGCCGATGACAATGAAATATATAGGGGAGAATGAATCCTATATTCATCCTAGGTTATTTGCTAGCATTTTCAGGTCTATTTTTCAAAGTAGAAATTTGTACTATATTTATATTATTTCGATGAGCAGTATGCATATTAACTTTCAGACAAAATTGTAATGTATTTAAATTTAGTACTTCCAGAATTCAAAGTATTTATTTTTAGTAGCTTCTTTCAGAATTCTCTGTGTTCGACATGGGCATCAGCTCAGCGCCGGAATTCAGGTCCCACATGGAAAATTGCACAATAATGTGTTGGTGGGCAGCACCACCCCTCGAACCTAGGATGCGCGCTGTCGAAGGTGGAGGGGACGGGCCCGCCAGTCAGAAAACATGCCATGTCGGCATCCCCTGTTTCTGATGCCCTTTAAAAAAATAAAACACGCCACGTCGTTATCCCCTGTTTCTGATGGTGTTGCTACACTCGACGGTATATGGTGGCATATAAATAATATCGTATAAACATAAGGGCATAGTCGTCAACATTTCTAAAATGAAACCCAGTCCCGTCTCCTACCTGTCCTTGTACATTGCCCGATGAGGTGGATAGCCACGACCGATCTTTTTAATACGTTCACACTCTTATGCTGAGAAGGGAAATAAAGATTAAGCTGCTAATGCAACGAGTGTCGAATTATTACCCTCTAAGGAAATGGGAAATGGTTATTTTTACGCGTGCCCGTAGTCCAAACCTACTGTCAGTCTTTCACTCCCCTTCTCCGACTAACCACAGTTCACCTTGCGCAGCTCCTCCGCGCCGCACCAACTAGGGTAACATGGCCCCGCCTAAGCCACCGCCGCCGCGATAGCCACCGAAACTAGGGTATTTAGCCCCTCTAAGGCAGGCCATGAAGCTCTACTTCAAGGCCGGTCTCCCATTGCCCTACCAGGCAGATGATTTCCCCGAATGTGCCAAATTGGCCGCGGCGGCGACTATGCCGTCATCGGCGCCAGATGTGGCAAGCAGGGCCAAGAGAGCGATGTAGAGAAATCACGCAATGGCATTACGGCATGCTCTAGGCAGTGGGAACAAGGTACGTATCAAATCGTTCATGAGAGCATGCTGCCGGTACACACACCCTCGAGCCAGGTTCAGGAACTCTCGGTCCACGCTTGCAGACGGACTACCTTACCTCGGAGGGTAGGCTAGGAGCACGCCGTCTGGGCAAAGACGCTCCATCCCACGCCTTTGTCAAGGCCGTACCATGGCGGCGACTGCCGCCTACACTCAACATGCTGGATTGTTCGACAATGAGCCGGGCGGCATCAGCTCAGCCCCGAAATTCAGGGTCGAGTTCACACGGACCTATGATCCCGAGAAGGAGATGTCGAATTTCAGTTTCGAAGAAATTGTTGCGGCGGCGTGGATGGTCCAAATGAACCGGGACTGGTGCACGCAAATCGCTCGTGCATGAACGATGCAGATTTCTTGTAGTTTGGCAGGAAGGCAATGCATCAGTTTGGTTTAAATGATTAAAGAACTTATGTCCTCTCAAGGCAATTGGCCAGCCAACTTTTCTGGTGGAGATCTCTACTTTCTTTAGTGTAGAATAGTTAAGTTCAGACTAAAGAATGGCTTTTCTAGATGAAATGCTGACGAATTGTTCTATAAACTAGTAGGAAGTTTAGCCCACTTTTGTGCAGGTATAAGACCCTTTTGTATGGAAGTACTACTGTTGTAAGCAAATACTATCAAGTACCTATTTCCTTCAATTACTAGTCGTGGTTCAATCCAGTTAACTGGCATCTTTTTATCCCAGACTACAGATTTTGCGTCTGTTGTCTGTGTTGTAAACCATTTTTTCCTTTGTCTTGTGTTGTCTGCGAAATGGTCCTGCAGTTCAACGTGTTACAAATGTAGCTACCTTGTACTTCAAGAGGAGATGGACTACATTTTCCTGGCATCCACAGAATTGGCATTGCTCATTGTTAGACCACCCTCTTTTCATGAGGTTGTCCTTGGTTATTCACAGAAATTATAAAGCACGGTGTTCAACTACATCGATTCAAACTATTACACACACACACTACATCAAATTCATTACCCACACATACTACATCGATTCAAACTATTACACACGCATACTACTTCAAGCTATTACACACACGTACTACATCGATTCAAACTATTACACATTTTTAGTCGATGCTAACTTCCTGCTACGCTCTCCATACTACAAATTCATTAGCCACACATACCATGGCAATTCACTAGAGATCTGTCTTCACTCGAGGGAAATCAGAACCACCAGCTCGTCCAAGCCCGGTCCCCCCACCGAAACTGTGTGCCCCGTCGCGAAATAGTGGCGGTCCTGTGCCATCGATCCTTCTAGGCCAACACTGCAGGCAACGAGGGCGCTTTCTGGCAGCCTCTTCGAGGCCCTGAATGCCATGTACCGATTCCAGAACCTCCTCCAGGTGGATGATGACCGGGTGCTTCTAGCAAAGCTGTCGCCCTACCTTGCTTGGAATCAGCATCTCATACATCTTAGGAACGGTGTCAGGATCTTTCCGCCATGCCTTTACCTCGATGACCCATCTGTCGCTCGGTGGCACGATTTCCACCAGCTCGCCGCCAAGGCTACTAACGACCTGCTTGAGGGCCTCCGGCTCCCAAGCATCCAATGGGAGGCCGTCAAAGCCGAGTTTGGAGAAGAAACGAAGCTACCCCACCCACAGGCGCGATGCCAACGCATGAAGATCATTTTCTCCCCGCAACACTCGAAAGAATGGGAAGAATGCAGAACACGCTCGGTGTTTGAGCTGTGCTCGAACAGGACGAAAAAATCGAATGGCGGCGCGCATACCTCAATGTTGACCTCATTTCGTCTGATCCCAAAACGAGACCTAAAAGCCGACAGCAACTCTGTCGGCGACACGGCGGGACGGACGCCCAGCACAGTGGCCATGAGAGCGTGATCGTCGAACTGCTGTGCTAGGGCTACCATGCCTGGGGTGCGCGGCAGCATGCAACTTCCCGAGGCTGGTCATCGACCTGGATCGCCCGACGGGACGCGCTCCACCGTGCGAGAAGGACTAGCCAGAGGCGAGATATTAGTCCGGGGATGCGAAGCTCCGATACGGCGGACGATGCAATGGCGGCGGCTGCGAGCTTCGATTAGAGGCGTGGGAGGTTGACCGGACATGGCGGGGATGCAAATTAGAGCAAGTGTGAGCTCCGATCTGAGACGAGCAGCTAGAGCTGAGCAAATGTTATGGGGAGGGGAGCAGGGGAGAAGACCAGAGCAGAGCAAAGAAATAGATCTGGTCCACGCAGGGGTAAGCTAGTCCACGACCGCAAAAGATAACGAGGAATACTGACATGGCGGGCCAAGAAGAGTTGACCTAACGACGGTATTTGAGTTCGACCGTTTTTTGTCTGGTTCAAACGACCGTTTGGCCATTAGATTTGTATTCACCCCCATTTGTCCCTTCTGTACAATTGGCGAATCTACTATGGCCCCTCCGCGCGATTGATGGCAACTCGGGTACCGCGGTGCACTCACCCACCAAGTTTGGTACCGCAAACGAACATTCCCCAAACAGAAAGAGTTAATCAGATCTTGGAGGACATGTTAAGAGCCTGTGCACTAGACTATGGGTCTAGTTGGGATGACAACTTGCCATATGCGGAATTCTCATACAATAACAGTTACCAAACTAGTATCAAGATGGCTCCATTTGAAGTTCTGTATGGCAGGAAGTGTAGAACTCCGCTGCTATGGAATGGGGTTGGAGAACGTAGTTTGTTTGGACCTGAGCTGATCAAGGATGCTGAAGAAAAGTAAGACAGATTCAAGACAGGCAAAAGAGTTATGCTAATTCCAAGTGCAGGGATGTAACTTATGAAGTGGGAGACCGTGTGTATCTCCGAGTTTCACCACTACGAGGAGTTAAGAGATTTGGAACCAAGGGTAAGTTAGCACCCCGATTCATAGGGCCCTATAGGATTTTGGGCCGTAGAGGGGAGGTTGCCTATCAGTTGGAATTGCCCGAAGTGTTGACTGTTCATGATGTATTCCATGTGTCACAACTAAAGAAGTGTCAGCCGAAAATGGCTGAAACACCACTAAGAGATACGGTTCCTTTGGATGAGGTTCAACTGGAAAACGATCTCACCTATGAGGAAAGGCCCACTAGGATTCTGGAAACAGCTGAGAGGATTACTCGTACCAAGACTATCAGGTTTTCCAAAGTTCAATGGAATCACCATTCCGAGGAAGAGGCCACGTGGGAACATGAAGAAGACCTGAAAACAGAACACCCACACCTATTTGCTAACCAACCTGAATCTCGGGGACGAGATTCTTCTTAAGGGGGGTAGGTTTGTAACATCCCAAATTTTACAATTTCAGATGTTACTAGAAGCATGCATCATATCCTATGCATCATGGCATTACACAATAAAAGCTGCAACAGATGCTTTTCATAAACCCTATAGTCATATAAAGATAAAAGGGGGGTTATTCAAAAACTAACCTTCTAAACCCTTGCAAAAGAGTTATTTTATAACCCCATAGTACTCTCCTTCGTTTTACAAAACTTTAGAGACCAATTTCATTAAATTTGGAGTCCATTTGCAAAAGTTATATAACAAATAGGAAAACAGAAAATAAAAAGAATAACTACAAAAAAGGGAGAACTAACCTAACCGGGCTGCCAACAGGGCCCAATCCCTATCACCCATGGCGTGCCAGCAGCAGCAGAAAGCAAGAGCAGCAGCACATGGGCGGCCCGGCAAGGGCCGCGAAGCTGCCAGCTGCTTCTATCCCCTCGGCGCTCGACGCCTCCGACCCCACCCGTCATCCCTCTCATCCTCTCCTCCTCAGATTTAACACGCCGGCCAGCCGACCTTCCCGGCCGATTCAGAACAGAATCCGTGACCCCGCGCCAAGCCAGGCCGCCTATAAGAACCCTCGGCGCGCCTCCCAAAAGCCCTAGCTTTTCCTTCGCTAATCGCCACCGGGCTGCCACCTTGGAGCTCGAAACCAATCTCGCCGGAGTGCGCCGCCGCCGAGCTCGACGGACAGGGTTCGAGACCACCTCTTCCCCTTATCTCTCCCTCTCTGTCTTTCCATTTTAGTACCGCATCGATTGACCTTCTTTTCCCCTTAAACAGTGCCATGTGCCGCCCCTAATTGGTCGCCGGAGTCTCGCCGGAGAAGGAGGAGACCGGCGGAGCTTCACTGCGAGCCGAGGAAGCGATAGGCGCCGCTGTCTGTGCTAGAAGGATCGCAAGGAGGAGCTGCACCCTATGTCCACACCATCGCCTCGGGGGACCACCAGACCACCGCCGAGCATCGCCACCCGACACGCCGCTGCCGCTCATCGTCGTCGACGAGTCATCACCGCCGCGGGTGAGTTCCCTCTGTCCCTGGCTGTTAGATCACGATCCGACGGTGTAGATTAGATCATCTTACTGAACCTGTACCGACGAATTGCGTAGCGCCATGTGGCATGTGCTCACGTCATTGCCGCATCAGCACCGCGCGCCCCGCTGGCCCAATTCCGAGCCGCCACTTGTCGCCGCGTAGCTGGCCGTTCGTTCTGTTTTTTTTAAATTGGCAGAAATTGATTTAATCTCGTTTAATTCATAGTAAATCATATACTTGTCCAAAAATTGCGTATAATATACCGTTGGATTTGCAAAATTGAGTAGAACACAGTTCTGTGATTATATTGCTGGTTTACTGCAGTAATCTTGTAGTAGGATCTAAAGTCTAATTTGGAGTATTTTAATTCTAGAAAAAGAACTGTAACTCCATTTTAGTTGATTCCTGTTGCGTTGGCTTCATATCTACGAGATCTTCTGTGGAAAATTTATATATCATGCTTAGAGTGTTTAGATCTGTTTCGAGGTAGATTGAAAGTGTAGATCTATTTATGAGCATATTTAATTAAGTATTAACCCAAAATACTTAAAATCTATGGGAAATCGATACTAATGACATCCCCAACTCAACAACACCCCTCAATAAAACCCTTGGTCGAAATTGAACCCATCCTTGCATATTACCATGTTGCGTGCATGCATAATTACCTTCGTGGCATTGTTTTGTGCAAGTTGTGATTCGATCTATGTTTGTGTTTCGGTAGATTATTCGGAGTGTGCTGAGGAGTACTGTTGTGTAGAGTGCTGCTCGGATCAAGGCAAGTTACACCACTTGTACATATTATATCCCAGTTTTTGACTATGCATGTTTTACTCTTCAAATCTTGTAATATGCATGTGTAGGTCTTTAGTAGTTTTTCTTAGTACTATTTTTGCAAGTGCGGTTTTGTAGTATGCCATGAGTAGCTTTATACTTAAGAATTTCCATCCTAATAGGTTTCCCCTATTTTTGCTAAGTATTACTTGTTATGCTATATATATACTAAGTACCGTTGGGGGGTTCGAAAGACTCTAAAAAATTTCTAAGTGTGAGAGCTCTCTCGAGCGAACTTCTCTTCTCAAAACCCCCTTCAAAATAAAACTAAGTTTTTCTGGGCGGAATGGTTGTCGGGTCAACGAGTGGATATTTGGTGGAGGACGCCCGCCTAGGAATCAAAGAAGTCTGCCATGTTTCAGAATTCAGAAGCTTCCAGTGCAACCACAATACATATGGGCTCTGTCTTGGCTTAGTACTTAGTGGGAAACCTCACCGGGGTACCAACATTTGGAGGTTCTTGGCACGGTTGGATCCAGCTAGTAGAGGGGGTACTAAGGGAAGGCTTCGCCATGGTCTTGTCTCTAAAAGGAATTGATCGTGGATTGTGGGGAAAGTGCACAACCTCTCGAGAGTATTGCAATCTGATCGATCAGTCGAGTTCACAGAAAATAACACTTTGAGCATCTGATGGATGGAGCCTCTAAAAGATCTTCCTCGCTCTTTTCCAAACTTAAAGTTTTATAAACCCCAAGGCGTGAGTAATATCGCCATTGGGTGGGATTTTGGAGACTTGGTGCGTAATATCCAAGTGCTAGGTTGATTGGACACTTGGTGAGTAATATCCTTGTGTTCCACTCGACCCTACATTACTTAAACAACATTTATAAAGTAGGGTAAAATTCTCCCTCTTTTCTTCTTACTTAGATAAAATTGGCTTCATGCAAAAGAACCCCAAAGCCTACACTTAGCATTGCATGTAGAGATAGTCTTATTCTTTCCTTGGTGTAATTTGCCAATACATTCAAAGTATTGACCCAACTTGTTGGTTGCACGTCTTATGTGCAGAATCCGAAGACTGAAAGGTGCGTAGGGATCGCGGGTCTTCACGCAACTAGCCTGAGGCATTGATGGACTCAAGTTTTACTTAGTTTCCGCTCTTTTATTTGAGCTAGCTATAAAGCTATGCAAGTTGTAATAATTATACTCTGGATTATTCGTGTAATAATGACTTGTGTTTTATATGGTATTCATCGACTGTGAAGTGCTAGCTATTGATCCAGGGACTAGCATGTTAATCACAAGGACTTAGGATCTATAACGATCCGAGGTCAAAACATAAAATGATGTTGCCAAAATTTAGTCTAAAAAGTTCTAGCTGATCAACAAGCAGGAAAGAGAAAAGAAGCATCAGATCACCTCTAATAACTTCCCAGAATTGTTGATAGAATTCTGTTGGAAAGCCATCAGGACCTAGCACCTTGTTATGTTCCATTTGGAAAACAGCTTTCTTGACCTCCTCCTCGGTATAAGGGGCAATTAAAAAGTTATTTTCCTCAACAGAAACCTGAGGAATATCCCTGATGCGCTCGACGATCGACGTAGAGCTCGTTGGGAACCCGAGAGGAAGGTATGATGAGTACAGCAGAAAGTTTTCCCTCAGTTATGAAACCAAGGTTTAATCGAACCAGTAGGAGCAAGGAAACACCCCAAAGGTGTTACTAGCTGAGCTTTGGTAGGGCGCACTACCGGTGCTAGTAGCAACGTGGAGACCTGCACAACACAACGACAGAACTTTGTCCCCAACTTGCGATGAGGTTGTCAATCTCACCGTGTTTTGCGGAAAACAAAGGATTAAACGCATCGAATGGAAAGAAGTAAAAGTTTGCAGAAAGTAAACACAAAGCAAAAACAGTTTATAGATTGTATGTAAAGACAAAGGACCGGGATCCATAGTTCACTAGAGGTGGCTCTCCTTAGATAGATAACATGCTGGGTGAACAAATTACAGCAGGGCAATTGACAAACACCGAGAAAGCAATACATGCATATACTAATCATCTTGACTCCTCTGAGACTTGATTGGGCATTACAACATAATACATAGACCGCCATCCAACTGCATCTATGACTAATAATCCACCTTCAGGTTATCATCCAACCCTCCAAAGATTAAGTTGCAAGCAATAGATTATTGCTTTACGAACTGCGTGTAAAGTAAACAATACAATTGTTCTATGAACAAAGGATTGTTGTTTTCTCCCTAGTAGCAACAACACATCTAGTACCTTAGAGATTTCGGCCACTTCCCCAGATTACCAGAGGCATGAACCCACTATCGATCATAAATACTAACTCTTGGAGTTGCTAGCATCTACTTGGCCAAGATAGCTACTAACAACGGAAAGCATGCAAGATCTCAAATAACAAAGACATGATAGAATCAATAATCAATCTGAAATAGCATCTCAATATCCATCGGATCCCCGCAAACACAACATGTATGGATTACAAATAGATGATCTTGATCATGAACGGAGCTCACGAGATCTAAACATGAAAGCACAAAGGAGGAGAAACCAGCCATCTAGCTACTACATGGATCCATAGTCCAAGGATGAACTACTCACGCATCACACCGGAGGCTTGCATGGTGATGAAGAAGGCCTCCAGGGTGAATTCCCTCTCCGGCGGTGCCGGAAGAGCTTAGATCCTCCCGATCTAGGGATGGAGATGACGGTGGCTGAGACTCTTTCGTGGATTTTGATCGGGTACTTAGGGTTTTCGTCCGAGGGCAACTTATAGGCGGAAGGAGGCCGAGGGGTGCGAGCCACCACCCCTGGCGCGGGCCAGGCCTGGCCGCGCGGCCAGGTGATGTGGTGGCTCCCTGGCCCTTCTCCGTCTTGTATTCTGACACTTGATCTCTTACGGAAAAATAGGCACTTTGGCTTTTGTCCCGTCCAATTCCGAGAATATTCATTTTCTGACTTTCCTGGAACCAAAAACAGCAGAAAACAGGCAGATGGCATTGTGGCTCTTGTTAATAGGTTAGTCCAAGAAATCATATGAAAAGTACTCCAAAGTTGGAACAAAACACAATAACGTGGATAAAACCAAGCATGGAACATCAAAAATTATAGATACATTTGCAATGTATCAACATCCCCAAGCTTGACTCCTGCTCGTCCTCGAGTAGGTAAGTGATAAAAAGAAATAATTTTTGAGGTGACATGCACCATCAAAGACTTGATCAAAGTATTTGAAAAATACTCTAAGCTTGGATCATAGTACTTCAATCATAGCATGAAAGACAAAGTTCTAGCAATAGGCAAAGAAACTATGATGCAACATGAAAAGGCACAAACAAAAGATTCATGAATAACATGCTTTGCAAGACATTTGTTTGTTTCACATAAAGCAAACATAGCATAAAAGTATTCAGCTTGTCCCTCAATAGAGTAGCAAATATAAATGCATAGGACACCTTCAAAGTTCATAAGAGTGACTAGATACAATAGTTTAAAACAAGCAATATCAAGTTATGCATCAATCAACTAGTCTTGGGACAATGCACATAGAACTAAGAATGGCCACTATGCTCTCAAAGTAGGTGCATAAAGATAGAACATGGAGACTCAATATAATGGTGGAAGAAAGGCCTTTTGTAAAAGCAAGTAGGGATTCAAGTCTCATAAAGAGCTTCCAAAAATTATGGTACTTATAGCTTTCAGCTCTCAATGCCCCTATCATAAGCATCTTGAAGGTGATTAAGGTTAAAGTGACACAACTAAGAGGATATGCTTGACAAGTTATAAACCGAAATCTCATGCCCCTTACTTACGAAGACCGATCCTCATGCTACTCAACTTTAGTCATGAGTAAGCTCTTGTCATTGTAAGTATATGTGTATCATTAAGAACCGCCAACGGGGTACCCCTTACACATGATACGGGAGCTTTCCCATAATCAAAATGACAAGGCAAGCAGACAATGAGCATCTCAACGATCTTTTTATTTGCTATTTGCATAGGTTTTTATTGAGGATGCTTCATAGAGTGCTCATTATGGTGATGCTGCAAGTTTCCACCATGATTAGGCATGGCTTAGGCTAGCGGCCTAGGCGTTTCTCTAACACACATACAAACTCCATGATCTTACAAGTTCCACTTTTATTTCAGACCACCGGGATCCGTAAGCAAAAGAACATGATATCAACGGGGTACAAAGTACAAGTGCAATGTTGAAAGCGTTCCCCATGAAACATGGTTCTGCTAATTTCAACTTATAAAGCGCAAACATATACGCAACAAAGAAGGACCCAATGGTTCAAGTTTATTAGAGGCAATAAAGTAAAGTGTGCCATCAAGTTCGTGAGAGCTTTAATCACTAGTTTTCTCATAACAAGTGAAAGGTAGACAAAAGCATGAATATACATGGAATAGCATAAGCTAGTAGGTAGGTATGGTGGAATCTTTGGAAAAACTTGGTTTAGGGAGTTGGATGCATGAGTGGAACTCATACTTGGTGGTGGAGGCTAGCAAAAGACTGGGAGCGACAAACTAAGAGAGCAATAATGGCCATAATCATGCAGAGCGATAAAACATCATTGATCAAAGCATAAAGTGATACTAAAAGTTGAAAAATAAAGGATCATAAAGGCTATGGTGACTTGTGACAGTCATATCATGGTGTGAGCATGTGCCAAGTCAACCCAAATAAAGCATCAAAGGAGAATACCACTATACTATGCTTTAATATGCTAAAACAACGCATGATTCATCCAAGGCACATTAAGCAATCTCAATTGTTTATAACAAGTCATGCTGCAGCAAAGAATACTAAGCATAAAGCCAAAACAATATCAAGCATGGCATGACAAAGCATAGGCCACAGTCAAAAACAAGCTCTTTTTACCACATAAGCATAAACTTTCCTACTCTTTTCCAAACCAAACCAAACTATTTGCAAACCAATGTATGAAAGAGGGGGTCCAACCAATTTATTAAGAAAACTAAGAAAACCAAGCAAACTAAAGACCAAAACGAAAACGAAAAAGAAGACGCTCCAAGAAAAACACAACTGTGCATGAAACAATAAAAATGAAGCGTTTGGAAGAAACCTGGGATTTTTATTGATGAAGAAGGGGATGCCTTGGGCATCCCCAAGCTTTGACGCTTGTACTTCTTGGATATTTCTTGGGGTGACACGCGTGGCATCCCCAAGCTTGATCTTTAGTCCATCCTTCATCTCATTACTCATTTCTTCCATACACCTGCAAATTTTCCTTCATACAAAACTTCACACAATCTTTATTAGCAACATTAGTGCACTCAAGATAAATAAGTCTTAAGGTTCAGTTATAACACCAAATAAACTTCCATTAGAACACTAGCTACTGTAGCACTTCCCTCAAAAAGCTCAATTCCCCAAAAGAACTCAAGAAGGAACCAACAATAAGCAAATGCAGAAAATGGCAGAAATCTATCAAAACAGACCAGCAGGTAAAGACGAATTTTTTCGAAGATCTTCTGTTGCTCAAATCAAAAAGTGTTGAACTAAAGAAAGTTAGATAACAACCTGGGTCAGAAGAACAAAAAATTACAGCTCAATCCGACGTACAGAGATCTCTCTGGAATTTTTACGGTGAAGCACAGAAATCTGTTTCGGGACAGCAACTTTCCCAATCATTACTTCACTCTCATTAGAGGTTACTATTGGCACAAAAAGCAAATAAAAAGGATAAGAAGAGGTTATTACCGAAGTAATAACTTCCAAGACTCATCTAAAACTCTTGGGTTATCTCCCAATAAGTACTTTTCTTTAACGCCTTTAAGTTAGGCATAAGAAGCAAAGAAAGAATCAAGTGTTCTCAAATGAAGAAGCATTAAGACCAAATTTGGTTTTCATAGGAGAAGCAAAAGAAATATTTTCTCTCTTTTTAGGGAAGTGTTCTATACCTTTCTTGAGTGGGAGTTGATATTTAATGGTGCCTTCTTTCATATCAATGATGGCACCAACAGTTCTAAGAAAAGGTCTTCCCAAAGTAATAGGACAAGAAGCATTGTATTCAACATCCAAAACATAGAAATCAACGGGGACATAGGAATCGTTAACCATAATAAGAACATCATTAAGACTCCCCATGAGTTTATTTTTAGCATTATCATCAAGTGGTACATTCAAATAACAATCTTCAAGAGGAGGCAAATCAAGCATATCATAAATCCTTCTAGGCATAATAGAAACACTACTATCAAGATCACACGAAGCTTTGAAATCAAAGTCATTCACTTTCATATTAATGATGGGTTCCCAACCATCTTCTTGCTTAATAGGAATAGAAGCTTTAGGTTTCATCTTTTCTTCTTTAATTTTTATGAGAGCATCGGTAATGTGTTTTGTAAAGGCCATGTTCATAGCACTAGCATTAGGACTTTTATCAAGCTTTTGTAGGAACTTAATAACTTCAGAGATGTTGCAACCATCAAGATCAAAATCAACTTTATCATCTAAAGTAGTAGAACTATTAGTAGCCTCAACACTAGTGGTGGTAATAGTAGAAACACTAATGTTTCTAGCAATTTCATCTTCTCTTTCCCACTTAGCATGTAATTCAGCTAATAGTCTAATATTTTCATCAATTCTTACTTGTATGGCATTAGTGGCTGCAAAGGGATTCTCATTAGTTCCAGGTTTAGCAGACATTTTATTAATCAATGAAGATTGAGCTTTAGATAGAGATGATATATTTCTTTCAGCATTAGAGAGTTTTTCCTCAATAGTTTTATTGAAAGCAGTTTGTTTACTAATGAACTCTTTAAGCATAACCTCAAGTTCAGAGGGAGCACTCTTACTATTGTTGTAAGAATTTCCATAAGCATTACCATTGTTGGGAGGGTATGGCTTATAATTGTTGTTACCAAAATTGTTCCTATAAGCATTATTACCATAATCATTGTTGCCAAAGTTGTTATTTCTTATGATGTTCACATCAACTTGCTCTTCTTGAGCAACCAAAGAGGCTAAAGGAACATTATTTGGATCAATATGGGCTTTCCCATTAACAAGCATAGACATAATAATATCAATCTTATCACTCAAGGAGGAGGTTTCTTCAACAGAATTTACCTTCTTACCTTGTGGAGCTCTCTCAGTATGCCATTCAGAATAATTAACCATCATATTGTCCAGAAATTTTGTTGCAGCACCCAAAGTAATGGTCATAAAGGTTCCTCCAGCAGCTGAATCCAATAGGTTCCTTGAAGAATAGTTCAATCCTGCATAAAAAGTTTGGATGATCATCCAAGCAGTCAGTCCATGAGTGGGACAATTCTTTACCAAATATTTCATTCTTTCCCAAGCTTGAGCAACATGCTCATTATCAAGTTGTTTAAACTTCATTATTTCACTTCTCATGGATATAATCTTAGCAGGAGGATAGTATTTTCCAATAAAAGCATCTTTGCACTTAGTCCAAGAATCAATACTATTCCTAGTTAAGGAATTCAGCCACTCTTTAGCTTTTCCTCTCAAAGAGAAAGGAAACAATTTCAGCTTAATAATATCACCATCTATATCCCTATGCTTTTGCATCTCACAAAGTTCAACAAAGTTGTTTAGATGGGAAGAAGCATCTTCATAACCAATACCAGAAAATTGTTCTCTCATAACAAAATTAGGCAAAGCAGGTTTTATCTCAAAGAAAGTATTTTCAGCCACAGGTAGAGCAATAGGCGTGCTCAAAAAATCATTGTTGTTGGTGCTAGTGAAGTCGCACAACTTAGTGTTTTCAAGAGTAGTCATTTTTTTGGGTTTTCAAATAAGAAAGAAAACAAGTAAAACTAATTTTTTTGTGTTTTTTGAAGAACAAAACAAGCAAAAAAAGCAAAAAGAAACTAAGCAAAACAAAAACAACAAAGTAAAGAGATTGGTTATGAGGGACTCCCCTTGTGAAGATGTCCTTGACCCCCCGGCAACGGCGCCAGAAAACGTCTTGATGCACTCGACGATCGACGTAGAGCTCGTTGGGAACCCCAAGAGGAAGGTATGATGAGTACAGCAGAAAGGTTTTCCTCAGTTATGAAACCAAGGTTTAATCGAACCAGTAGGAGCAAGGAAACACCCCAAAGGTGTTACTAGCTGAGGTTTGGCAGGGCGCACTACCGGTGCTAGTAGCAACATGGAGACCTGCACAACACAACCACAGAACTTTGTCCCCAACTTGCGATGAGGTTGTCAATCTCACCGTGTTTTGCAGAAAACAAAGGATTAAACGTATCGAATGGAAAGAAGTAAAAGTCAGAAAGTAAACACAAAGCAGAAACAGTTTATAGATTGTATGTAAAGACAAAGGACCGGGATCCATAGTTCACTAGAGGTGGCTCTCCTTAGATAGATAACATGCTGGGTGAACAAATTACAGCGGGGCAATTGACAAACACCGAGAAAGCAATACATGCATATACTAATCATCTTGACTCCTCTGAGACTTGATTGGGCATTACAACATAATACATAGACCGCCATCCAACTGCATCTATGACTAATAATCCACCTTCAGGTTATCATCCGAACCCCCTCCAATATTAAGTTGCAAGCAATAGATTATTGCTTTACGAACTGCGTGTAAAGTAAACAATACGATTGTTCTATGAACAAAGGATTGTTGTTTTCTCCCTAGTAGCAACAACACATCTAGTACCTTAGAGATTTCTGCCACTTCCCCAGATTACCAGAGGCATGAACCCACTATCGATCATAAATACTAACTCTTGGAGTTGCTAGCATCTACTTGGCCAAGATAGCTACTAACAACGGAAAGCATGCAAGATCTCAAATAACAAAGACATGATAGAATCAATAATCAATCTGAAATAGCATCTCAATATCCATCGGATCCCCGCAAACACAACATGTATGGATTACAAATAGATGATCTTGATCATGAACGGAGCTCACAAGATCTAAACATGAAAGCACAAAGGAGGAGAAACCAGCCATCTAGCTACTACATGGATCCGTAGTCCAAGGATGAACTACTCACGCATCACAGGAGGCTTGCATGGTGATGAAGAAGGCCTCGGTGAATTCTCTTCGGGTGGTGCCGAAGAGCTTCATCCCTCCCGATCTAGGGATGGAGATGACGGCGGCTGAACTCTTTTCGTGGATTTTTGATCGGTACTTAGGGTTTTCGTCCCGAGGGCAACTTATAGGCGGAAGGAGAGGCCGAGGGGTGCCGGAGTGCCACCACCACCCTGGCGCGGGCGATCTGCCGGCAGCGTGGCTGTGTGGTGGTGGCTCCGGCCCTTCTCCGCCTTGTATTACGCACTTGATCCCTTACGGAAAAATAGGCACTTTGGCTTTTGTCCCGTCCAATTCCGAGAATATTCATTTTCTGACTTTCCTGGAACCAAAAACAGCAGAAAACAGGCAGATGGCATTGTGGCTCTTGTTAATAGGTTAGTCCAAGAAATCATATGAAAAGTACTCCAAAGTTGGAACAAAACACAATAACGTGGATAAAACCAAGCATGGAACATCAAAAATTATAGATACATTTGCAATGTATCAATCTTCTGTTTGGGACTCATCCAACTCGAAAGAGTTATCTGTCGGTGCCCCAAACAAGTCCTTGTAATAACTCGTAATATAAGCTTTTAGCTGCTCTTGGACCTCAATTGTACCTTCATCCTGAATTAAAGAGTGATTTCCCTGTAGAAATCCGCTGCTCGTATCCCTTAATCGTACCGGTCTTTCCCAAATTTCTACAGGGAAATCACATGTATGGTCAGATCCCTCTGGGCACAGCGGATTGCCTCCAAGATGTACTAAACGAAAGGAATGTCTATGTTGTAAGGAAGTTCCTGTGTAACCCGTCAAGGCCATCCTTCAGGCTCGTAGAGAGCCTTTCGCGGTTCAATTTACAAGGCATGCCTGGCACGGAAGATACCTTTTTCCATTCTGTCAGTACAGCCTAAGTGCATGTGTGGATATCTCAAAGCCAGTATCAATCCTACATGCTTCATTGGCGCGCTATGCTGGATTTGTTGTACATGTATGGCATGTTAGGCTGCTCTCTTTAAACCTGTATGTTCGTCTCCTGTTTTCCAATTTGCTTCACTACAATTGGGAGAATCACCATGGTTTTCGATGGAATCGCTATTCACTCCATTTACCAGACAACGGATTCCAACATGAGGATAGTTGTGCCGACGGACCTGCTGTAAGAGTGATGGCTATTGCATGTTTCCTTCACGCTCTTTATCTGTTTTTTTTTGAGGAATCAACGGCGGGAACGAGGCCGGCCCAAACCAATTATCAATAAAAGGCAGTTACAAACATACTTTACAGAAAAAAGGACTCAAAAGCAGAAGAGGTTACCTAGACCTATGTACAAAACCTAGCTAGGGAGAGGAAGGTGCTGGGAGAGATTACAAATATACCATAGCAGAAAGAAGAGTAGAAAGAAACTATAGCTGTACATGGAGACTTAACAGAGACTAGGGCTACCCATTAGCAGCAAGGTGGGTGAACATAACCGTGCAATCAGTGGCTAAAGATTTAAGAGTAAGGTTAGAAATTCTATGGGACCAAAGGGAGAGGTCATCCGCACATCTACGAAAAACGTGGTGGATGGGTTCAACCTAATTCCTGAAGACTTTTGCATTTCGCCGCTTCCAAATGTTCCAGAGAGCACATATTAGCACGGAGGTTCTCACTTTGCAAGCATTGGGGCCATCCCAAAGATCTCTGAGCGAGTTGCGGGCCATAACATCTGAAGACAAAGCGGGCACCGCATCCCAGAAGAGGGAGATCGAGGGGCAGTGAAGAAGCAGGTGCATCGTAGACTCGGTCTGAGAGCAGAACGGGCAGGAATCGGAGGATGCCAAGCCTCTCCTAAACCTGCGCTCATTAGTGAAAAGCCTACCTCGATCCGCCAGCCAAAGAAACACACGACATCGATTCGTCGCCAAGTTCTTCCATGTGGTAGTAGCAAAGGGAACATCATGCATGTGTTCAAGCTGTCAAATATGCTATTTTAGTGGTTAGAGGCCTGCCGTAGAAACGCGCAATACGAATATATGGATCACTAGAAATTAAGCTAACGAAAGCTACAAGGTCCTGCAGCTCGATCAGCTCTAAAAACGCAGCGTTAGAGAGGCGCGGTTGAGTAGCGAGGGCTAAAGAGGTTGAGCGGCAAGCAAAGAAAACAGAGCAGTTTGGTTTTGTGACGTGAGAGTAAAGAGCCAGGAATGTATCTGATTATTTTCCTAACTAATCTGTGTTAGTGGTTCATGTATTTGATTATTTTCCTTCACGTGTCTGTAGAGGCCGTGAGATGAGGCTTGTTCTTTGGGGCGATCGTGCATCTGACTTTGATGCACAGGCGGTTAGTGCTATGGGTGGTAGATCTTGGATGCCATCAAAGCTAAGTGCAGAAGGATTGTCTCTACCATGATGCCCCATTGATCCAGTGGTCCAGTCTGTGAGACACTTGTGCATGGTCAACTATTCTAGCTGCTGTTCAAATTTATTATAATTACCTAACTAATCCCACTGTCCCATCGGTGCCACGAGTTTATTGTCCATTAAATCCATTTATATGTGTGTTGTGTTTTTGGCGCCGACAGGAAGGTCTCGGTGATGCTATCTTACAGTAGCATGTATATTCAAGTTATTTGGGAGGGACAAAGATTTAGGAGTATAAGGAAATGACTAAGAAAACTTCAAATGACTTGATGGTGCTGGAGCTTCGATCTCCATTTTAATTTGATGGGAACTTTATAATGTCCTTTTACATGTGTAAATTCGGTCAGTTTCAGGAATAGAATAGGACTAATGGGAGGTTGGGAAAGGCCTAAAAAAAGTGGCCCATTTAGATCAAGTAGCCGACCAATTTAGTATAAGATTAAAAAATAATTATTGTTTCTGACAAAAATAAAATACGCTATTTCACATAAACTCGATCTTTCCTAATACTTACATTTACATTGCACATGCACATTAAAAATGATGTTTAACTACTTCTGGTACCGATACCAACTAACATGATTCAAATTCCTTATGGTTAACTGTCTCGAGCCAGTTGTTTATTTCCTATGCCATGTCGTAAGCGGCTTGTGTTTGGCGTGCGCAAGGATCCCTGTGGGTCGGGGTTGACCTCAGCGCGCTAACCGCTATTGGGACGTGCAAGATAACAGACTACCAAGATGAAGTGCTCACCATACCTTCGGGCGATAATTATCTAGCTGGGTAACAGCGAACATCATGCTTTCTTTCCAGCACTGGCCAACCAAGCAAAAAAAAAACAATAAAAGAACACCAAGAATTGGAGAGAAAAAGAGAATATTTTTTTTTTACAAGCTAGCTACTGGCAATTCCATGCCAACGCTTTTTAGAACTATAGAAGAAAGAGTATGGCATGTCTATTTTTAAAATTGCCCACAACGCCTCCTTTATGTCATTCTTGACCCCTTTCATTGCGCTGGTCTCCTGCAGTAGATAAGCATGTAAGGTCTGACTATGAACATAACAGTTCGAGACAACGCAATAAGTTCGTTTCATTGAGTTCCTCGCACACAAGGATTATCTGATTAGTCATAGTTAACCAGCTGCACTTGCAAATAAATGACTTGTATTGCTTGTTACAGTTTGAGGCTTCATGAACACTCACCAACCTAGAAAGGTTTTAAGGCAGGGTGACCCATTATCCCTGATGCTTTTAAATATCATTGTCGATATGTTGACGATCCTAATTGCACGGACAAAAGAGGATGGACAGGTAGGAGGTCTCGTTCCTCATCTTGTTGACGGAGGGGTCCCTATCCTACAATATGCTGATGATACTATTTTGTTTATGGAGCATGATTTGCAGAAGGCTGTGAATATGAAATTGATTCTATGCATTTTTGAACAACTCTCGGGTTTAAAAATTAACTTTCACAAAAGTGAGATTTTCTATTTTGGGAAAGCAAAAGACGAAGAACAACATTACAAACAAATCTTTGGATGTGAAGTTGGGTCTTTGCCTTTTAGGTACCTGGGTGTTCCTATCCATTACAGAAATCTTAAGAACTCAGGTTGGTACCTAGTAGAAACTCGATGTCAAGGAAAGGCAAAATTTTATCTTATGGTGATCGTTTGGTCCTAATCAATTCTGTGTTGACTAGTCTACCTATTTTTATGCTATCGTTTCTAGAAATCCCGAAGGGTGTAAGGAAGAGGTTGGATTTTTATAGGTCTCGCTTTTTTTGGCAAAGTGACGAAAATAAGAAAAAGTATAGATTAACTAAATGGAATATAATTTGTAGGCCAAAAGATCAGGGGGACCCGGTATTGAGGTTCTGGAAATTAAGAATAGATATTTACTGAGCAAGTGGCTTTTCGAATTATTATCTAAAGAATGAGTGTGGCAAGAACTTCTGCATAATAAGTATTTAGGTCACAAAACTTTATCTGAAGTCTAAGCAAAACCAACAGATTCTCCATTTTGGAAAGGTCTGATGCGGGTAAAGAATGAGTTCTTTACTAGAGGGCACTTCGTGGTTGGGAATGGTTTGAATACTAGGTTTTTGGAGGATACATGGTTGGGAGATACCCCTTTAGCACAACAATATCCATCTCTATATAACATTGTACAACAAAAAAATGATATTGTTGCACATGTGTTAACCCAAGTACCCCTAAATATCGGATTCAGGACATAGATGGAATGCTTGGATAAACTTATGTCAAAGACTCATGATGGTTCAATTATCAATGGATCATGATAAGTTTGTTTGGAATTTGACATCTTCTGGGTTATTCTCAGTTAAATCCATGTATGAGGACCTAATGAATGATCATACGATCTTTCTGCGAAAATATCTTTGGAAATATCTTTGGACCCACTAAAGATAAAGATTTTTATGTGGTTCCTCATTAATGGGGTTCTTCTCACAAAAGACAATCTGGTAAAGCGTAAATGGAAATGATGTACTAACTATTGTTTCTGTGGATCACAGGAAACCATAGAGCATTTATTTATATCCTGTCCATTTGCTCGCCTTTTGTGGTGTATTATTCATTTTGCTTATGACTTACCCCCTCCGACTACTATAACAAATATGTTTGGAAACTAGTTGAATGGTTTTGATAAACCATCTAAGGCTAGAGTTCGCATTGGTGTCTCAGCTTTATGTTGGTCTATCTGGAGATGTAGAAATGATATTATTTTTAACAGATCAAAAACTTTCAATCTTTTGCAGGTTATACATATGGTGGCTCATTGGGTGCAGCTCGGGGTTCTCCTATCGCCGCAACACCAACGGGATATCATGGCTACTGGGTGCGGACGTCTCTTGATGGTTGCTGGGCACATCTTTAGCCAGTCTGGTTAGCAGCGTTTTAATAGACTGAAGAATGATGTTTAATCCTTTGTTTCACATTTTCCGCTAGTTGATCTTTGTTGCAACCTTATGTGATCGCTGAATTGTAACAAACTTGGATTATGTTTCTTAATAAAAGGTTGTGTGCATCAACCGATGCAGAGACCAGGGTTTTTCCCCTTTTTGAAAAAAAATGAACACTCATGAACATTACATTAGTCTTATCAGATAACACAAAAATGGTGGTTGATAATCGTGTTCTTTCCATCTTTGTTAAGCTACTAAGCTCCTTGAGTGAGCATGTCCATGAGCCGGCATGAGAACAATTCGGAGAAGAACAGTATTTTGTGTGAGATACTTCAATGCACAATGCTTTAATGCATGGAATGTTCTTGGTGATTCTCCAAAGTGTCGTCCCTAGGTGCTTGGAAGTGGTGGATTGTTTACCATTGTTGCAGCAGCACCATGAGCATGCCAGGCTCTTGTTGTTCAGGAATTGGAACTTTCCAACTTCTGCCATGGGATGCTTAGGATGATTTGGTTCATCCACATGTGTTCGAGCAGGTCAAAATGGCTTAGCTCAGTATTGCAGCACCTCATCATTCTCATACGGTTAGATCATCACTGATGCCTGCTAACATGTCTTGCGCCAATCGATGCAATGGTGTATAGTTGGTGCGTTCGTAGATTAGTAGGATACCCCATTATGTTAACAAGTTACTCCGTTTCCGAGTTATTATTCAAATTTGTTTATATGCCAATGACTCTTCAATTTTTTGCATGTTGCAACATGACTCCTACTTTAGATTATCTTGGTGATGCTTCGTTATGAGAAAAAATACAACTTGTCATCATTATTTTTTTCTATTTGTGATTTGCACGCTATGCATCTTTTTTGAGTTATGTATCTTTTCTTTGAATACGATGTTTGTTTCAACATTATACTTTTTTGTTTTGCTCATGGTGCATATAATTATGATAAGCCCCCTCCCACCCTGAATCAGATGTAGCCTTTCCAAACGTAAGATCATTTACCTACTTGAAATAAAATCTCCCATATTCATTTTGCAACATTTGAGTTGCTTCCACTAAAAAAGAAATCATAGAAGCAAATATTTGAAAAACACTTATATTCCTTTTGTTGCAGAATAGTAAATAATAATAACATGCATTTATTGACAATAGGTTTTCTCATCTCTAATAAAAAGTGCTATTCTTTTTATTATCTTATCGTTGTTCAATTTAAATTATTTTTATTGTTTCCAGCTAAAATTACCTGCATTCATGAGTAATAAAACTTATGCTAAAGTACCGTCTTGCTTTCGGCCTCGGTGCCAGCGGCGCACCCGATCATCTAGTTCTTTTAAGCATACTGATCTACGTAAGTTACGAAGCGATTTGTATCTATACTTTACTCGACAGTCATTCATATGGTTTGGTTGTGTAAACTAAACAGTGGAATCTTAATAAGCATAAATAGAAGAATTCCCGCCGCCACCTTATCCAGAGGTATCATCTACTGTATAGACCTAACCAGAAGGCACGATGATTCTCAAGAGTGGTACAACGTTTGCGTCTACGGTCGAGAACGATCGGAGCTCCACTATGGAAGATGACCTCTCGGCCATACCACATTTATGTATGCAATGCAGCTGTTGTTCACCAAAATATTATATCATCACCATGTCCGAAGACATATTATAGTTACCATGTCGAGGACATATTATGCATATGCACCAAATGGAAAACCAATTTTTGACTCTCTGGATAAACACCAGTAGTTGGTGTGTGTGGGGGCGGTTCCCAGATCCCCCACGTTTGGTTAGCGCGATTAACTCAGAACTAGTATTGTAAAACGAACGGATCCTAGGTCGGCTCAAGCAGTTCCTAAAGGTGGTCATTGTCGGGTCTTTGTCACTAGGTAAATCAATAACATCTGATTAATTATCTTATAACCAACACTATCCAAGTATCATGTTCCACATGTATGAGAGTGATACTAAGCATGCCTATGACTCACAAGGGCAAAGCTAGCTAATAAAACAAGTTAATAGGATAACCAAGGCAATATATTAGAGCAGGTAAATAATTGAATGGTACTAAAGCATCGATAATAAGGATAAAAATAGATTAAATGAAGGAAGTAAAGACTATAAATATAAAATAGGTAGAAGGGGAGAATGCTCACCTGAGAAGATCAACCGAAGGCTGGTCATATCTCGCATCAACTCAACGGCCTATCCGAGAAGAAGCAAAGCACTAGCAAGAAACATCGGGTACATATTTAATACTACGACAAAGAATCTGACATGTTTATGGTATGATGCATGACATGGCAAGACGCGATGCAATTTAGGAATATTAAGCAAAATCGAGGTTTCGACAATTAATTAGACGGTTCGAGTTGTTTAGGTACCCCACAATTTAAATGTTATTAACATAGCAAAAGCATGGCATCGGTGGGCTACACAAATTTAAATGGAGTCGAGAAGAGACAAAATATCATGCATATATACTCCATATTTAGTTTAGGTGAACCAACAAAATACCCTCAAACAAATAAATATGTATGCGAGCATGAATGATTTAATATGCACAAATTAAATATCATCTTATAAAAATATAGGCTTAGGGTCACACGTTGGGGTTCAGAACTGGGGATTCGACGGGGTCGAGAACGGTCTTTGGGTTACGTGAAGGTGTTCTTGGTGTTCTGGGAAGATCTTGAAGTCCATGTGGGCGATCTTCCGGTTCCAACTCGTTAGTCGGTGGCAGACATGTATTGGTGGTCATCGGGACAGGGTCGATCTTGGCGGGGTACTTGTCCATGCTGAAAGAACATTTCATGATTTCCCATGTTTTGTGTGTTAGATAACAATACCATGGAATCTCTAATATGCACTAAGTGTTGCATGAAAGTTTTGAGAGTTTGGGGGCTGGATTATCCGCCCCCATCATGGGTCAGATAATCCAGCCAGACCACCTTAGCAACTGGCTGGCTCTGCGCGAGTCTCTGTCTGGGGGCGGATCTTTCCCCGGACAGTCCGACTCTAGGGTGGATGTTCTCTCTGGACCGGATAATCCGGCCCTCATGTTGGGGCGGATAATCCGGCCCCAGGGGAATCGCCCAAGTGAGCACCTGCGCAAGCTTCTGTCTGGGGGCGGAATTTCCCCCTGATATTCCGTAGCTGGGGCGGATTTGTCCCCCAGCCGGATAATCCGGCCCTTCCCTAGGGCTGGATAATCCGGTCCCCAGGAGAAGGTGTCAAGGGCAAGTCTGCGTGAGCTTCTGTCCGTAGCCGGCTTTTCTGCCGGATATTCCGAGTCTGGGGCGGAGTTTTCCCTAGGCCGGATAATCCGGCCCTCACTCGGGACGGATAATCCATCCCCCAAAGGCTCCAACGGTTTGGATTTGGAAGCGGGTATAAATATCCCTTCTTCCCCAACGAGCAGAACTCTTGATTCATTCGAAAAACATCAGACCCTTTACAAGAGCTGCCTCTCTAGATCTCCCACTTCAACCACCCGGAGGCTTCGATCTTTGGGGGAATTGAAGGAGGAGAAAATCTTCATCGTCATCACGAATCAAGCGCATCAACTCCTCTCCATTCATTTGGAGAAATCCTTTATCTAGTATTCTTGTCAATATCTAGATCTTGTTCTTTGTTATTGATAAACTTGTTCTTGGCAGCTTGTTGTCATCCCGGGAGCCTCCAAGTTGATTGTGGAGTTGTGCCCCGCTAGTTGTGTAAAGGCACCGGTACCCGCCTCGAAGGGTTCCTATAGTGGAAAGGTGGATCAGGCCTTTGGTGGCGGGATCCATCGGAGAACAGGGTGAGGCCTATTGTGGCGTGGTGGTCTTAGTACCGCCCACCCCACCAACGCATACATACTTCCCTTAACAAGGAAGGAACAATGGTAAAACAAATCCTGTGTCTCTGCGTGCTTCAGTACGGTTCACTCGTTCCTCTTCTAGTTGCCTTTTACTCACTAGTAGATAGGTTTGCATATAGGGAAATTCCTCTTAATAGTTTATCTAGAGAATTTACCCTTTATGTTAAGCCTAAAATTGAAAAAGCATTAAAATTTGAAGTAGCACCTATTCACCCCCCCCCTCTAGGTGCTCATACGATCCATTTCAATTGGTATCAGAGCCCTGGCTCTTTATTCGGGTTTAACCGCCAAAGAGAAGTATGGGTACCAAAGAGAATGGGAATGAGGTTGTGGATAAGGTCACAATGGATGACCTCAAGACGTTGGAAACAACCTTGTTGAAATCCTTTGAGACTAAGATGGAGGATATGAATCAAATGATTGCTCGCCTCACATCATCCATAGCCCCATCTCCATCCTCCTCTAAGGCTGCCACTCCATCATCCAAGGATAAGGCTAACACCGGATCCAAGGAAGATGAAGTGGTAGGCGAAAAACATAATGGTTCCACCTCCAAGAAGGGAAATGGTAAGGAGGAAGGAATATAGTGAGGTTCATCACTTATATTACCCTGACCCACCTATCCCTCATCCTCATATAGGGGTGATCCACCCAAGCTTACTACATCTTTTAATCAATGGAAATTCTTAATGAAGTCTCATGTTTGCAGCTCCTCTATTGAACTTTGGAGGATTATCGAAGAGGGTCTTCATATTGGAGATCATACCAACCTGACAAGAAGAGAAGTTGTGGACAGCCAATTGAATGTTACGGCTCTCCACATGATACAGCTTGGAGTGGGTCCCAATGACATGCCCCACATTGAACATCTCAACACTGCTAAAGAAGATTGGGATACCCATACCGATCTCTTCATTGGGAATGAAAGCATGAGAAGGAATAGGTATGATGCCCTTAGTAATGAAGCTGAAGGATTCTACATGTTGGATGGTGAAAACCATGAAGACATGTATAGAAGACTCAAGGGCATTGCAACAACATTTAGAAAGCATGGAGCCACTCACATTGATGATGCTTGGATAAAAAGGAAATATGTGAGTGCTTTAATGCCTTTTGAGCCAACGGACTTGAAGAGCTTGCAAGGTAGACACAACTACCATCAAATCACAACCAATGAACTCATGCAAGAAATGGCGTCATTCAAAGTTGCTGCAAAGAACGCTGAAGATACCCGTGCACGTGCCATTGGAATACAAAAAGGGGTCAATGTTGTTGAGCAAGATGAGGACGAAAGAGCTTTCGAGGGTGCCTCCATGGACTGCTCCGATGAAGTCAAACGTGCTCATGGTGAATACATGGCGTTTTACGCAAGGAACTTTTGGAAAGATCCTGCCAAGGCCAAGTCGGAACTCGAGCGCAAGAATGGGTCAAGTGGAAGAAGAGAAAGTGGCCCAAAACTGAGAACGTGCTACAATTGTGGAGATAGGCTGCACTTTGTGGCTGAGTGTCCATATCAAAATAGAGAAGACAATGGTGGAAGGCTTATCCTTAAAGAAAAATCCAAGGAACCTAAGAAGAAGCCATTTATCAAAAAGAATGGCCCTTACAAGAAGCAACCCAAGATTGTATTGGTGGCACAAGAAGAATATTCATCTGCAAGTGAAGATGAAGAGGATGAAGATACTTCTCGCGAGGTGGCTGCTATAGCCACCACATCAACTCCATCATCTCTCTTCGACTCGCCAAACGAGAATGTCATCAACAACAACGTCACTTGCCTTATGGCAAGAGGGTCCGAGGTATCAACTTCTAGCTCTTCATTTCCTAAGACTAACATAAATTTGGATATGGATGATCATACTAGTCTTAAAATGAAAGAAGAAGTTATTGCTTTGGACAACTTTTTCACTAACCTGCAAGGTGAGCACAAACTTCATTTTGATGCTCTTATGAGTCAACTTGCACAAGATGAAGATCTTCTTGAAGAAAAGGGCATAATTGAAAGAGATGATGCCTTGGAGATAACCTCTTTGAAGAATGCCTTGGAAGAAGAAGAGGAAGCTCGAGTATCTTTGGAAGAGAGACTCGAATCCATGGAGGAGTCACATGAAGAAGTTGTGGCTCATCTCATCAAAGATCGTGACAACGCTCTTGCCAAGGTAAAGAAATTAAAGAAGGAAAAGATTGAATTTGGGGCTGTTCATGCTAGACTCTCGGAGAAGTTTGAGAAACTTGACATTGCTCACAAGGCATTGGAGAGTGAACACTCCAATTTAATTGAGTCTCATGACCAGCTCCAAACTCAATTGAGGAAGTATGATGTGCCCAACACCTCCACATCATCGTATGAAAAAGAAGAACTTGCAAAAGGATCTCAACACAAAGGTAAAGAAGTTCTAGACGAGATACTTAGCAAGAAAAGATCAAACAATGGAAAAGAGGGTCTTGGTTATGTTCCCAAGACAAATAACGAGAAGAACAACAAGAAGAAGAAGAGCAAGGCTACTCAACCAAAGACTATCACCACCACCAATGACAAGACTAATTATGATGGTTTTGCAGGGGCTAACAATCCTAACTTTGAGTTATATTACGATAATTATGATGATGTTTATGCTAGTTATGTAGGTCCTTATGATTGTTACATTCCTTGTTCTATTTGGGTTCCAAAGACCCTTGTCGCTAACATGAGAGGACCCGTTGAAAAATGGGTACCTAAAACCAAGAAGTAACTTTCTTGTAGGGCTATGCTTCCGGTGGGTCTAAATGGGTACTCGATAGCAGATGCACGAGTCACATGACCGGAAGCAAGGAGATCATCATGGAGATGCGGCCAAATCATGATCATATAACCGTCTCCTATGGTGACAAGTCAAAATTTGAGGTATTGGGTCTCGGCAAAGTCGTGGTGGCTCACGATATCTCTCTCGTGGACGTCATGCTTGTTGAGACCCTCGGATACAATTTACTTTCAGTTCGTGCCCTTGGTAAGATGGGCTTTGCAGTTTTTATTGATGCTGATTTGGTGGTACTCTTGTGGAGCAAGTCTCTAAAAGTCGCTTTCGTGGGATATGTCGAAAATGACCTGTACATGGTGGACTTTTCGGGGAAAACCACTACAGTCCCGATGTGTCTTTTCGGAAAGGCTGACGCGGGTTGGTTATGGCATCGCCAACTAGCCCACGTCAATATGAGAACTTTGCAAAGTCTCCACAAGGGTGGCCACATCCTTGGACTAAAAGAAAATGTCTCCTTTGCCAAAGATCGTGTTTGCAGGGCTTGTGTTGAAGGGAAAATGCATGACTCTCCTCATCGAAGGAAGACTATTATTTCGTCAAAAAGGATCTTAGAGCTCCTTCATGTGGACCTCTTTGGACCTCCATCTCATGCAAGCCTCGGTTGGAAGAAGTACTACCTTGTGATTGTTGATGACTACTCAAGATACACTTGGGTCTATTTCTACAAGTTGAAGAGCGAGACTCAACAAACGGTTATCGACTTCGCCAACGAGGTTCAACGTCAACACAACGTCCCTATTATGGCAATAAGAAGTGATAACGGCTCCGAGTTCAAGAACTACACCTTAAATCAGTTCCTAAGTGAAGAGCGGATAAGACATCAATATTCCGCTGCGTACACCCCTCAACAAAATGGTGTTGCCGAGAGGAAGAACCGGACTCTAATGGATATGGAAAGGTCTATGCTAGCCGAATTCAAGTCTCCATATAACTTCTGGGCTGAAGCAATCTCTACCGCTTGTCATTCATCCAACCGGTTATACCTCCGTAAAATCTTGGACAAGACTCTGTATGAAATACTTACCGGTAACAAGCCAAACATATCATACTTTCGGGTATTTGGGTGTAAGTGTTTCTTTCTCATAAAGGGAGTTCGTTTATCTAAATTTGAGTCTAAGGCTTTAGAAGGTATTTTTGTTGGTTATGGTGCCGAATCCCACACTTATAGAGTCTACAATAAGCTCTCCGGAACTGTTGTAGAATCTTGTGCTGTGTTGTTCGAAGAAAATGACGGCTCCCGTGCAGGGCAAGTTGATGTTTGTGAAGCAGATGTTGAAATACCCCAAGATGCCATAAGAAGAATGGGCGTGGGATTTTTCCGCCCCATTGAGGAACCCCTTGTGGCGGATCGGGAAGGATAATGCTCTACTCATGAAGAGCCCTCATCTACACATACTCAACATGCTCCAACCATGGGAGTAACTTATACGTCATCTCCATCAATTGCTAAAGATCGAGCAATTGCTCCAGAAAGCTCTAGGCCGGATTATCCGGTCGACACTGGATTATCCGTCCCTGATGACCGAGCTGCTCCTCGTATTGAAGAAATCGCTGCAAGCTACAGGCCGGATTTTCCGGCTGACCCCGGATTATCCGGCCCCTCACCAATTCAAGCAAGTCCCATGCAGCCTGATGAAGTTGCAACCAGTTCTCCCAGGCCGGATTATCCGGCCCCACCTTCGGCCGGATTATCTGGCCCTAAAACTCCTGATGATCAGCAGCCTCCTATTACGGCTGCTGACCCACCTCAAGGGCATGCTTCATCATCTCCTTCTATTGATACTCAGAATTCTAATCAAGGTTAAGCAAATGATTCCAACAAAGACTCAAGTGATGAAACTACTCCAGCAAGAGACAACAAACTTATTGAACTTCGTCGCAAGGCTCGGGCTGATCGGAACCTTGAGTTAAGGGGTCATACTCTCGACAAGGTTGTAGGTGATCTTCGACGAAGGGTTTCCACAAGAAGGGAATTGGCAAGTTTTGGTGAGCATCAAGCTCACATCTCAATGGTAGAACCCAAGAAAGTATTTGAAGCCCTTGAAGATCCGGACTTGGTTGTTGCCATGCATGAAGAATTGAATAATTCTGAGCGCAACAAGGTCTGGAAACTCGTGGAGAAGCCCAAGGATTGCCGCAATGTTATCGGCACTAAATGAATATTTAAAAACAAGCAAGATGAGAATGGCATTGTTATGAGGAACAAGGCGAGACTTGTGGCACAAGGTTATTCCCAAGTTGAGGGCATTGACTTCGGCGAGACCTATGCTCCTGTGGCTCGGCTTGAGTCAATCCGTATCCTTCTTGCTTATGCTGCCCATAACAATTTTAAATTGCAGCAAATGGACGTCAAGAGTTCTTTTCTTAATGGTCCTCTACATGAGTTGGTATATCTAAAGCAACCCCCAGGATTTGAGGATCCTAACTTCCCGAACCATGTCTACAAACTCGATAAGGCACTCTATGGCCTTAAACAAGCCCCACGTGCGTGGTATGAGCACCTTAAAGAGCTTTTGCTAGACCGTGGCTTTGAAGTTGGGCAAATCGATCCCACTCTTTTTACTAAGAAGGTTAAGGGGGAGCTCTTCGTATGCCAACTATATGTAGACGACATCATCTTTGGTTCTACTAATAAAGCTTTTAATGATGAATTTTCAAAGCTTATGACTGACAGGTTTGAGATGTCTATGATGGGGGAATTACAGTTCTTTCTTGGATTCGAGATCAAGCAACTTAGAGAAGGAACCTTCATCAATCAACCTAAGTACATCCAATACATGCTCAAGAGATTCAAGATGACGGATCTTAATGGTGTCGCCACTCCGATGCAAACAAAATGTCATCTTGAACTTAATCCCCATGGTAAAGATGTGGACCAAAAGGTATACCGGTCCATGATCGGCTCTCTTCTTTACCTTCGCGCATCTAGACCCGATATTGTGTTGAGTGTGGGGTTGTGTGCAAGGTATCAACGAGCTCCTAAAGAAAGTCACTTAGTGGCGGTCAAGAGGATCTTTCGTTATTTGGTTCATTCCCCTAACTTTGGTCTATGGTATCCCAAGGGCTCCAATTTCTCTCTATGTGGTTATACTGATTCAGATTGGGATGGTGATAAGGATGATCTGAAATCCACTTCTGGAGCTTGTCTATTCTTGGGAAGATCTCTAGTGTGTTGGTTATCTCAAAAGCAGAATTTTATCTCTCTCTCCACCGCCGAAGCTGAATATGTGCTGCTGCTAGTGCCTGCACTTAGTTATTATGGATGAGGCAAACTTTAAAGGAATACGGTGTCAATTGTGACAAAGTGCCTCTTTTATGCGATAATGAAAGTGCAAGCAAAATTGTGTACAATCCGGTACAGCACACAAGGACAAACCATATTGAGATTCGGAATCATTTTATTCGAGACCATGTTGCCCGAGGCGATATTGATCTATCTTTTGTGAGCACGAAGAACCAACTTGCTGATATTTTCACGAAGCCACTTGATGAAGCAAGGTTCTGCTACTTGAGGAATGAGCTCAATATTATTGATTCAAGGAGCTTGTCTTGATTAACCATGCACTCACTCATACATCTCAGTCTTATTTGGTCTAGATGTGGGCATGGAAATAGGGGGAGTGTGGTCCTAATTAATTGGGCTAACCCTCCCCCCATAATGCTGAAAGC
The DNA here is from genome assembly GCA_023614405.1 of Avena insularis. NCBI lineage: Eukaryota > Viridiplantae > Streptophyta > Magnoliopsida > Poales > Poaceae > Avena > Avena insularis. The sequence goes on along the minus strand of JAJUPC010000304.1, from coordinate 372,489 downwards.
AAGATAAATCATTTCTATTAATATCATTTTGTGATATGTGAGCTTATTGATGAGTATTGGTCATGAACCCAAGATATATCTTCGCGGTGTCATACCATACACTCCAACAAGGTGGCTTCGAACACCGCCCTCTTCCATGAGGAGAGTTGGATTTTTGTGGATCTTTTGGTTGTTTTCGCTCATCTCATGTTCTCATGGGAATCACACTCAATTTTGGCTTTTAGTTGATTTGGTTCTTGCAATATTGAGTGTGTAGTACCATCTTAGTTTGGCTCTCTTAATCCTAAGCTTTTCCCTACCCCTAAGCCATCTATTCTTGCACACAAGTCCCTTGTACACCTTGTGGGGGTGTTGTTTGGGGACGCACGGGCCTAAATATGTGTACAACAGAAATTCAGATTTTAGGCCGGATAATCCAGCCCTGGCAGATTTCATCTTTAAGGGCAGGGATCGGGGGGAAGGGCTCATAACGATCAGCACTTCTCCCCCAACCCTCTCCCTCTCCTCAGCCACCGCTGCCATCCCCCACCCTCCTCGGAGCCTCTCCGATCACCAGATTTTCCGGGCCTCCCCAGATCTTCTTCTCCGCGCCTCCGGGTATCTTCTCCGCCGTGTTCTTCCTCCAATTAGTGAGGGTAACTCCCTCTCTCCCCATCTTTGGCTAGATGTGTTATTTGTTGGGTGGAACATTGTCTAGAAGGATGTTGTTTCGTGTAGAAATCGTAGTCTTGCAGTTACTAGGCCTTATCTACTCTTTGTGTTCAATCTAGGCAAAGTTGAAAATTTTCTGCCAGGGCCGGATTATCCGCCCGTGACCAGGCCATATAATCCGGCCTGACAGAATCAAATCTGGTCAGTTTCACCATGTTGTGTGCATTGAGTGGAATTGTCCTATGAACTGTTTGCCTACCTTTTCCACGCTCTCTCTTGGACTTGTGTGTATGCTTATCCCCATGCTATCGACCTTGTTCTCTTCACAGGTGGTTCCAGTGCTCCCAAGACTTACAAGCGTCGTTCTCGTTCTACCTATTTCGGGGTAGACAGTGAGGGTTAGACTGTGGACAAAGTTGAGCTGAGGAGAAGAAAGAAAGAGGCTAACCGCATGGCTGAGCAAGAGAAGCGGGAGAGATCCAGGAGGGGTGTGTCCAAAAGGAAGGGCAAAGAGCCCAAGATCAACTACAAGGATTTGGATCCAGTCACATATTCCTCTATCCGTCACCATGATCTGTTTGCTGAGTTGCCACGTGATTCTGAGCTGGGGGATTCTCGCTTTTGGTGTGCTTAATAGAAAGGAATTTATGAAGATGTGTATGTCAGGCTGAACATTAGGCCTATGCACCCGCTGATTCTTGCTGAGGCTTTGGAGAAGCCCCACCTTGTTGATGCCATGTATGTGGCTGAGCAGATGGGGCTACACCATCTCACGGCTCTCTAGTGCTCATATGATTCTGAGGTGGTGAAGCAGTTCTTTTCCACTTTGGTTATTTGTGGAGATGAGCATCGCACTATGAAGTGGATGACTCGTGACAGGCCTATGACTGCTGATTTCCGTGTGTTTGCTGAGGTGCTTGGATACTCTTTCCATAGCGAGGATAGGGCCGATCACACCGCATCATCACCCAACTGAAGCCCCATAAAGATGTAGTTCTCTATCCTTGCACGATGGACAATGGCATTGTGGGCACTCTTGCTGGTCTTGCTCCAATCTATGCTGCCTTGGTGGGCCTCTTCTGTGATTCTATCACTCCGAGTGGAGGCAACAATGACAGCACCCGTGGTCACCTTGTCCAGCTCCTAGCCTTCTCTCATGAGGTTGCCTCGTGCGAGGATGAGTCCGTGTAGTACAAGCTGGATGTGATGGACTTCATCTACCATGAACTGACTGATGCTATGTTCAACCGGCTGTCCATTCCTTATGCTCCCTACATTATGATACTCATCAGGCACCTGCTTCCCTCTGAAGAATTCAACTTTTATGTTGTGCATAAGGTAAAGAAGATCTACAACAAGGTTCGGAAGACCTCTCACCCCTCTTCTGTTCCTAAGGGTCTCATGAGGGATGCTCGAAGGCCTCTAGTGCCTCCCGTTGCTCGTGAGATCAAGAAGTTGAACTGGTTCCAGCGGAACATCCTTTGCATGGGCGTGGACACACGCAAGGGCCAGTACGAGGCGTACAAGCAGCGCCATGAGTTGGCCCACTCTCAGCAGCTCATCCTTCACCATGTGTCCGGTGCTTCTGGTGATCCCCTGGCACCTACTCCTCCCACACCATATGCTCGGTGGAACTCTTCTTCTGGGCTTCACTATGGAGAGCTGGAGCGTCACTTGCTCCCTTCTACGGCCACTGCTGATGATGAGGACGATGACACCGAGGAGCTTGAGGATGAGGATGATGATGGGAACAAGGACGAGGACGAGGATGACAACTACAAGTGATACCTTGGGGCGTTAGCATCGCTCTTCTTCCTTTTTGGCGTTTCGATGCCAAAGGGGGAGAAGCAGTTCTATTAGGTCTCTGAGGATTTGCATGGGTCGGGCACAAGCATTTGCACTTTTTCATTCGTCTCTTTTCTTGCTTGTGCCCATTTAGCGTTGAACTTTAATTTGTGGTTTGTGGTTTGTATGAGACTCTGTGTCGGTGGACTTCTGGATTTATCTCATGGATTATGCCTATGGATTCATCTATTCATATCCTATTATGTTGGGTTCTATCTCGAGGAAGGCGCTTATATTGGTTATCACGTTGATAATTGTGGCTATCTCAAGGACGCCTCTCACTATATCGGTGGTATGATTATGTTGTTTATATTTCAATGGAATAGACTCTCTCCTATTTGTGTGCATTTGTATTCAAATGCAAATTTCTAATATGCACACATTGAGGGGGAGTCTCTTCCATGTTTTTGTTGGTGGTCTTGTAATCCTTTCTTGCAAATCCTAGTATTGTCATCTAACACCAAAAGGGGGAGATTGAAAGAACATGTCATGATTTCCCATGTTTTATGTGTTAGATAACAATTCCATGGAATCTCTAATCTGCACTAAGTGTTGCAGGAAAGTTTTGAGAGTTTGGGGGCTGGATTATCCGCCCCCATCATGGGCCGGATAATCCGGCCAGACCACCTTGGCCAGGGCTGGCTCTGCGCGAGTCTCTGTCTAGGGGCGGATCTTTCCCCAGAAAGTCCGACTCTAGGGCGGATGTTCTCTCTGGACCGGATAATCCGGCCCTCATGTTGGGGCGGATAATCCAGCCCCAGGGGAATCGCCCAAGTGAGCACCTGCGCAAGCTTCTATCTGGGGGCCGAATTTCCCTCGGATATTCCGTGGCTAGGGCGAATTTTGTCCCCCAGCCGGATAATCCGGTCCCCAGGAGAAGGTGTCGAGGGCAAGTCTGCGTGAGCTTCTGTCCATAGCCGGCTTTTCTGCCGGATATTCCGAGTCTGGGGCAGAGTTTTCCCCAGGCTAGATAATCCGGCCCTCACTCGAGCCAGATAATCCGGCCCCTAAACGCTCCAACGGTTTGGATTTGGAAGGGGGTATAAATATCCCTTCTTCCCCAACGAGTAGAACTCTTGATTCATTCGAAAAACATCAGACCCTTTGCAAGAGCTCCCTCTCTAGATCTCCCACTTCAACCACCTGGAGGCTTCGATCTTTGGGGGAATTGAAGGAGGAGAAAATCTTCATCATCATCACAAATCAAGCGCATCAACTCCTCTCCATTCATTTGGAGAAATCCCTGGTCTAGTATTCTTGTCAATATCTAGATCTTGTTCTTTGTTATTGATAAACTTGATCTTGGTAGCTTGTTGTCATCACGGGAGCCTCCAAGTTGATTGTGGAGTTGTGCCTTGCTAGTTGTGTAATGGCACCGGTACCCGCCTCGAAGGGTTCCTATAGTGGAAAGGTGGATCGGGCCTTTGGTGGCGGGGTCCATCAGAGAACAAGGTGAGGCCTATTGTGGCGTGGTGGTCTTAGTACCGCCCACCCCTCCAACACAGACGTACTTCCCTTAACAAGGAAGGAACTGCGGTAAAACAAATCCTGTGTCTCCGCGTGCTTCACTATGGTTCACTCATTCCTCTTCCACTCGCCTTTTACTCGCTAGTAGATAGGTTTGCATATAGGGAAATTCCTCCTAATATTTTACCTAGAGAATTTACCCTTTATGTTAAGCCTAAAATTGAAAAAGCATTAAAATTTGAAGTAGCACCTATTCACCCCCCCCCTCTAGGTGCCCTTATGATCCATTTCACATGCTGATGTTCTTGTCTATGGGAACATTATCGAACTTGGCATCGCTCACATGATGGCTTAACAAAACGGAAAAACCCTGCACCTAGCCACGTCGGACTTGGTCACACACATAATCACAAGCATGTAGTAATACCAGCATCTCACAAACCATCATATCACCAGGAACAAGAGGGAGAGATCATTAGCAGTAGGGGCGGTCAGCAATGCCTACACGCTAGACGGAGGCAGAGGACGGTGGTGGTCATTGTGGACCTCGGAGATGCAAAGGAGGCGGGGCTTGAGCCACAAGGAAGATAGAAGCTCAGGCACCATCGTCATAGCAGTGGCAATGCAGAGACCAGACAGAGGCGTGCCGAGGCTCCGGACGGCGGTGTAGCATCGCGATAAAACCACTATTAGAAAATCGCTTGGTGTTTTTGTTTGTGCATCATCATGACCGCATGCTCATGTCATCATGCCACATTGCATTTGAGCATCGTCATGTCATTATGCATGGTTTGCCTAAAATTTTTTGCAGAAATCCTATCTTTGTTTTCTAAATACTCCCTCTCTATTTCAAATGTAAAACCCTGGTCTTCTCGTATATTTTTTTGTCTTAAATCAGTTGCAAAATGTTTTTGTTTTAAAACTATATAAAAGAAAATGTTTTATAAATTTTTCCAAGGGAAGGCAGCCCGCTAGGCCCAAAAGCCCGGCCGGCCACCTAATACCCCAAACCCTATATTTTCCTAACACTAACCCTCCTAGTCCTCCAGCCGCCGCACATCACACGTGTAGTAGCGCTGCAGCCGTGCGATGCGCCCACAACCCAGTCCCACGTCAGGCTCCAACACGCACGCATGCCTCCTCCCTGTACTGAATCTCAATATCGACCCTGTCTCCTCCCTGGTTTTCTTCCCGCACGCTGACCCCATCCCACGATCCCCTTCATGGCCTCGAGCTCCGGTGCCGTCGCTGCCTCTGTTCATGTTGTCGTCGACCTTGTCCCCGAGCGCCGCCAGAAGCCCGTCACCATGGCCCATCGGCGTCGAGCCCATCCCTGACCTATGCTCCTCCTCGCATGAGCCTAACCCCGTGTCATCCTCCTCCCTGGCTCGCATGGCGCCGCCGCTAGCAGCCCACGTGCGCCACCCCACCAGCGATGGCTACCCTCCTCCTTTCACGTGCCCTGCGGAGGTCGCTGCAACCTGCTCCCTTCCGCGTCTCGGCCGAGCCGCGCCGTCCTCTGCCTCATGCTACGCCCAGTCGACACCCCTCTTCCTCCCCGGCACCATCCTCCGTCAAGCTTTAGGCTGTTGTGTGCTGCTCGCCTTCCTCTGCAACCTGCTAGCCACATCGTCCTCCTACCCTCCTGCTCGCCACACCCCTGGCCGACAACTGCGCGCCCCCATCTTTGTCTTGGCAGCCATGACTCTGCCTCCATCTATGCGGCTTGATCCCTGTCTAGTACTCCTAACAGTCTGCTCGAGTCGTTATGTGTCGCCACCGAGATCCTACTCTGATTTCCTACGTGTTGACCTCGTGCCAGACCTGCCTGCATGCGAGGAGTTTCCTTGCTGCTGCATACAGGCTCGCCGCCCAAATTATCAAGACTGAGCATGAAGAGGAATCCGATGGATTTTGTGACACACCCGAAGGTCGCACTGATGCAAAGCACAAGTATGCTACCAACAATCGAGATGGAACCACAAGGTCCCCCACATGGAACCAACACCAAGACCTTCTACACGAAAACCCCGAGCACTTCTTCAAAGGGGACCCTCAAGATCTTCCTGGACCCGAAGACCGTACCCGAAGGTCTCCTACACGGACACCGACCGACAAGGTCTCCTTCATGGATTGGATGGAACCATCAGACCGTCTACATGGATCCGATGGTCGAGACCCCAAACCTAGATCGAGACCGATCCCGCCAAACTCAAAACTTTTCGAACCTTCGGAACCCAAGATCATCGAACCCTTATGTGTGACCCCTTTTTCCAAGACCCCTATTTTAATAAATGGCATATAATTGTTGCATATAATTGTTCATGCTCGCATACATATTTTGTGGGTTGGGGGCATTATGCCGATTCATCTCATAATTAAATATGGAGACTATATGTGGGCTATATTTTGTCCTTTCTTGCCTCCATTTAAATTTGTGTAGCGAACCGATGCCATGTTTTTCCTTATTAAGTCAACATTAAATTGCGGGGTATCTAAACAACTTGAACCGCATAATTAATTGTCGGGATCCCGAGTCCACTTAATATTCCCTAGTTGCATCACACATTTGCCATGTCATGCATCATACATGCATCATGCCCGATCTTCTGCCATAGTATTAAATAGGGCATCATGTGTTTCTTTTAGTGCTTTGCTTCTTCACGGATTAGGCTATTGAGTTGATGCGAGCTTCGTCCCGTTCTTTGGATGTATCTTCGGCAGTGCTTCCCAGACGAGCATTCTCCCCCTTTCTACCTATTTTATATTTATAGTCTTTACTTCCTCATGTTGATCTATTGCTATTTGTGTTGTGATGATTTAGTTTTCGTGCACCCTTTATATTCCTTGTAGCCTCTATATTTTCTTGGACACATCCTATTGCCTGTTGTTTGATAGACAGTCGTCCTTGCGAGTCATTGATGCTTGTACAGGTGCTGCTTCATGTCGTTGTTGTTCCACAGTGGTTGGGAGGTTGGCACATGCTTAATGATGGAGATGATCATGGCTTTCATTATAACTTGTCAATTAAAATGAAAATAGATATAATGCAGAGGAACCGGTGGGTAATAGTCAATATTTAGTTTTTAACCGCCCACTTGTGTCCACCTAGGACCCGAGTTCTTGACACCTGTTCCGAGATCGAGCCCGCTAAACATAGGTGGGTGTGTGGGCACCCCATCGGCTTACTACATGATTTACTATCCTATACTTATGTCATGCTTTACTTCTTTCTTTATGATTGCGCGTAGAGCTCCTGTACTGTTTAGGACTTGTGACACGTTTTCAGGACTTGCGTAATGAGGGGCGACACGGAAACAATGGAGTTCTACCGGTTCATGGCACATCTCAGGAATGTGTTGGTTGAACCAGATGTCGCTCAGGTAGTCAACGACAAAGGTATATATTTGATATATAGATTTATAAATGTTATAATCTTGCAAACACATTTGCAGTGTTAAGTATATTTGATACTTGTTCTGTTTTACTGAAAACAGGTCCTTCTGCATGAGAGGTGCTTGCTGGAGAGGAGGTGACGTTGCGTGTTGATGGCGAGCATGATGATGATAGCCGACGACACTCTCCCTCGACATTTATCACTTAGTTTGTGTTTTAGGATGATTAATGTAATCGAGAGATTTGAACTTCTTTAGTGTGTCTCACACTTCGTGAGACGGTTATTCATATGAGTTTGTAACAAACAGTTGTTCTGCTTTTATGAATAATTTCTATTCGCGTTCATATCTTGTTTGATTATGTGTGAATTATCCTTATTGTTTGAAACTAATTGATAAAGCATGAACATTTGTAAAAATATTAAAATGCCTTGTTTAAAATACACAACTTAATGATATTTCATTTATGAATGAAACCATTGTTTAAATTCAAAGTTATGTGATAATATGTGAAAGTCATTCGATTTCTTGTCACATATAAATCATGCCTAAGTTCGGCAAAATAACTTGAACACCGTGTATTACTTGAATACAAAGTGTTTAAAGAATTGTTAAAAGGAAATACATATTCGATGTATTGTGTTTTAACAAAAATGGTAATTATCATTAAATGATTGTTTAAACGTGTAAAGTAGTTTACCAAAGGAAACATGAATATGAAACTATTTGATTTGATCAAAATGTTTCATCAACAAAGGGTATACATATAAAAGAGAATCCAATCACTATGATTTGATCAAATACTAATGAAGTTCAAATTTATAAGAATGGCATAAAAGAAATTGTGAAATGCAAAGCGTTTTGAAACGTCAAAATGCAAAGCATCACAATGTGATATTAGATATCAAAGGGGTTGAATAGAAGGCACCAAATAAATCGTTGTAGTGTAGATGTAGAGACCATTAGTTAGAAATAGTTAGCACTCAATTGGAAAGTAGTAAACCATTTGAATTCGTGAAAGTTTTGGGGTTATTCGATATAACCAAAACAATAGCGAATAAGTCCTTGTAGAGTATTCATTGGAAACTTTGAATACGAAATCCATAGCTGAGACCAAAAGAAAGAAAGATTCGTATTGCTTGGATTTTGGTGCATTCTTGAGAAAGCCCACTTTTAGTGATGTTTCTCGATTATGAAGCAAATGGAAGATAGTGAAAAACATGATGAGGATTCAAAACCCTGCATCAGAATGTTGAGAAGCGCAACGGACAACGTTCCTAAATGATTCTCTTCACAGAAGGAAAGAATCAATGATATTGATCAATGTGTTTTCCCCAATTGTGCTTTCACTACATGAAGTAGGATTCAAAATGTAAATCCATATCTTGTATGGTGACATTTGTGAATCACTTGTCATGATTTTTGGAATATGACATACCTACGAACTACAGAGGAAATAATGGTAAACTAAATTATGAGAAATCCTAGAAGTAAAATTCCCTTGAGATTAGAAAGCGATTCGTTGCTGAATCTCACAAGTAAAAGGGGTTACTTGGAATTATCACAAATTACTGCAAAGCCATAGTGAAAAAGGGGTGAATGACAAAAGCACGATTTGTCAAGTGTTGGACAAATTCAAATGAATTTGATTCATGTATGCTAAATGTCTAGTGGATTTAAAACTAGTAAAGTACTAGTATCTCATAGTAAAACTCCAAGTTTGATATTTGATCATAAGATTTTGAAGTTATTCAAAATAGTAAGGAGATATGCAATTTGCATAAAATTGAGTGGGAGCTATGAAAGTCTTCCTAAAACAATATGTGATTGACATATTTTTGAGTGGGAGCTTATAGGAGTAATTCTTAAGTATGTTAAGAATGAAAGTGCAAATACTTATGAATAATGATTCATAAGATATACAAGTTGATAATAAGTGTATTATGATATTATGTAGTATTCCTTAAGGGATTCTAAAAAGGGTTTCAGGATAGAAGTTAATTAAGGAACCAGTCCTTAATAACTCAAATTAGGAATAGCATTAACTTTTACGTCGATGGTTGAAAGAAAGAAAGGATGATCATCATCCACTATGTTGAGACATAGGTTCTGACTTAGTAAACCATGATGATAACTTAGCATAATGTACGATCCAAATAAGGAACTTTTGAAAGTGATTAAGTTCGAATCACAGGACGTTGAGCTAAGTTTGTCCGAAGTATCTAGTAGAGAACTGTGGACATATTTTCCAAATCCATAAAGGATAACATATCTTAAAGCATAAAGAGTTGTGTTATAAGGTAATATGTTGGAAACTCCTGTAGATACCAATTAAAGTCAAGTAGGAAGCGAGGTGAACAAAACATCGAAAGTTGCACAGAGTGCACTAAGTGTTTCAATGAATACATTTATAATAATAGATAAGGGTACCATCTAAAGTGTTGTATAATTTTATGGTGGGGCTAGTTCGCTTTTAATGTAGAATGATGTGTCCCAGGGCACAGTGCCCATGAGAAAGCCCTCGAGGTTGATCTAACGTCACTGTAGGCTCCTGGAATCAGGCCTCGTTCTGCTGCCATAGCAATAATGCATACGCACAGATGCTATCATGTGATGATAAAGTATTAATGTCAATCAAGGTGACATTAGTAAGTTGCAAAGGATTTGGGACTGTAAAGTATAGACCCAATACTCAACCTCTTCCATGAGCAAGCATGTTCAGGGTACCGGATATATGGTGCCAATGATTAAGAACAAATGCAGCTAGTGTATTTGTACTCTAGTGCAAGTGGGAGACTGTTGGAAATATGCCCTAGAGACAAATAGTAGTAAGGACTATTATCATATTTCATATAATTTATAATTAAGTTTTATATCATGCTATAATTGTGTTGAGTGGAAACATCAATACATGTGTGATATACAAACAACCAGGGGTTCCCAGTGAAACTCTAGTCACTGGTTCATTGGTTAACAGATGATCAAGTTTCCTGATCATGTGGCATTTATGCCAGTTGGAAATGAGGTCATCTCATTCTAAGAATGAGATGATGAACCAATACCCAACCTAAACATCGTGACCCGATCATGTCACGAAGTTCAAGTTATGATGATTAGAAATGGATCCTCGTAGATTATTCCTTAGACCGTGAGGGTATGTCAATCACTATCTCCTGGGAGTGCTTAGATAGCATCAAACGCCATCTGGTAAAATGGTGGTTATAAAGGTGTGTTCAGGTATTCAGAGGAAACCGTAGAGGCAATATATTTCAAGAGAGGGATTTGTCCATCCATGTGACGGGAAGATACTCAAGGGCCCACTCAGAGAAGTTATATCCAATAGTTGCGCAGCGTGTGATTAGATCATGGGGATATCACTTGTCGGAACGAGTCAAGTAGCATTGTTCAGTAACGAGATTGAACACAACATGGTGATGTCATTGATAAGATCTCGGGCAATGTAAGTATCGAGTGACAAAGGGAATAAGACACGACTGTCCCGGTTCAAACGACAAAAGATCTTTGTGGAATGCACAGGGGTCACATGGCCATCCAGGTCCCTCTGTCGATCATTGGTGAGGGAGTATCCCTACCATGTCTGGAGTGTTCCCGAACTGTGGGGTATCATGCTTAAGGGCTTGATGATGCTTAGAGAGTGTTCATAGGATCGGTAGAATCGCCGAAGAAAAAAAGGGAGAAAACCGGAAGGGTTTCGGTAAGTTCGGAGGCTGTCAGGAGTAGAGATGGAAGGTGTTCCATAGCCACGAGATTGAATAATATGTGAATGAATGTTTAAATATTGATTTAATCATTTATTCATAATTATTTAATAAAGAGAAAATCAATTAAAGGTCAAAAAGGCTTAATGGGCCAATTCCGGAGGGAGAGGGCCCATTAGGGGAAAGGAGAGAGGGAGAGGGGCCAAGGGGGCTGGCCGGCTGGGCCTCCCCCCCCCCCCCCCCCCGTGGGGCCCACTAGGGTGGCCGGCGGCCACCCCTCCCCTCTCCTCTCCTTTAGTCCCACCTCGGGACTTTGAGGGAGGTAGTACCTCCCCTCCCCCTATATATAGTGGGGTATTTGACCTAGAAAAATACACCAATAATCAATAAAGGTCTCCCAACTTTTGGGAGGACCTCTAATTGATATTTTCTCTCTCCCCCTCTCTCTCTCTCGTGACCGTGGTCCCAAGTATGGACTACGCGAGCGAGAGACATCTTCACCGCGGAGCGCCGTCGCGCTGCGGGATTCAGATCCGAGAGCTCTACTTCCGCAACTGCTGCTGGATCGGGGAAGCAGGAGTCATCGTCAGGCACCGGACGTGTGTAACTCCCCGCGAGGTGTCGCACTTGAGGCACTCAAGTCGTTGGAGCCAGAAGGAGCGCAAGGACTTCATCACGACCTTGAGGTCGGCTTCGGCTCGTCTACATCAACCACGCTCTCCTAAGCATTGACAACGCTTTTCGGTCTTCAAGGGTAAGTTCACGAAAAGACCCTCCCATTACTGTATTACTAATAGATAGGTCCTGGCAGCTTCCGGGGTTCAGGGGCTTAGAGTAAAATTTATTGTTTTCATAAGCGGAACCCCAACAGTGGTATCAGAGCTAGATCTATGCGTAGTAATGCTAGTACGGGTAGAACACACGAGATGTAGCGTGTGGGCGTTGATCTTTTAGTTGTTACCCTCCCACGTGTTCTTGTGCATACCGCAGTAATGCTTGATGAAGCGGCCCCCAACCGACTTTACACGTTCATTCGCGAGACTAGTCCACGCTTGACATACGTCTTGTACCATATAAAGTGGCTTAGGGGGGTGTATGTCTCTCTCGCATTAGTTGGTATACCATTTGCAACGGAGGGCCCTGAAAGGGGTGTAGTAGAGACAACTACTTGATCAGCGTTATGCTGAAAGTTCGTAGGTAAGAATGGTTCTTGTGCGAAAGCACATTCAGCCACGTAAAGCATGCAAAGATAAAGTAGAGGCGTCTAACTTTGTTTTGCAGGGGGGCATTGCTTTGTGATATGGTTGTGGCAAAGGTAAAGTAATTACCTTTTGTTATGTAGTAGTACATAGTCACGAAGGTGACGAACTACCACGCCGGAATGACGCCGGTACCCTGGTGTCTATGGCGCCGGAACCCTGGCGCCGGAACCCGGTGACGGCGGATGGAGATCACGATGTGAAGGACCATATCACATAGCATTTACATTCAATGTTATTGTTTGTATGTCTTATTGTGTGCTAGTATTAGATACTCGACGGTAGCCTAATAAGATGATCCCTATTAAAATTACCAATGATTGTGTTCCCCCTTAGTGTGCACCACCAAGAAAGTTCTTCGGTATGAGGCGATCCAGCATTACAGGCCTGGGTGTTAGACATATCTAGGTTCACATACAGTGGGTGTAAGCCATGTTGCACAATGAATACACTAAGGTTGAGTTGGTGAGCCTAGCACGCCATAGAAGCGTGGCCTCAGAACACGGATGGTTGAAAGATCAAGCACGAGTCGCATGAATGATGTGACCGGTGTTTAGCGTCCACCTTTGAACCCACATCGATGGTCGTGATCAATCAGGGGAGATGTGGCTGATAGGGGTCGTGTTATCACTAGAAACCCTTTTGGGGATAGGTGTTTCTGAGTGGAGTTATTATTAACTCATTTAATTATAAACTTAGTCTAAATTCTTTTTGCAATTATAAATGTAGATGGGACCTTTCGTGTTGACAATTGAATGGTTAGAAGGAGAGAAGCTCAGATTAGATGGATCGAACTTATCCATTTGGGTTGCCAGTCTCCATGTTCTCCTTAGCGAGAACGACGTGGTCGACTACATACTCGACGGGATGGATTTGGATCAGCCCACTGACCTTGAGACCCTATAGGAGCACAAAGACCGCTATCTCCTTCGTGAGATGGCCTCCCATATTTCAGTTGTGATGCGTTTCGGAATGGTGGCGAGCTGTGGCCTTTTGTGGGTAATGTCAACCCTCGTTCGGTAATGCTACAGCTTAGGACACATTTCGTGGAGCAGACACGCATCTGGAAGCATGAGCTGATGGGAGACTTCCTCTCCATTAAGATGGAGGAGAACTCATCATTGGACGACCACTTGGAGCACATGCATGATGTGTACATGAGTCCTGCATACTTCCTGGACGTCTGGATTATGGGCTCTTTTGCAAACGTTGTTGTGCTGCGGTCGCTGCCACTAAGCTACCAAGCACAAGTCAGGACTTGCATAATGAGGGGCGACATGGAAACAATGGAGTTCTACCGGTTCATGACACATCTCAGGAATGTGTTGGTTGAACCAGATGTCGCTCAGGTCGTCAACGACAAAGGTATATATTTGATATACAGTTTTATAAATGTTATAATCTTGCAAACACATTTGCAGTGTTAAGTATATCTGATACTTGTTCTGTTTTACTGAAAACAGGTCCTTCTGCATAAGAGGTGCTTGCAGGAGAGGAGGTGACGTTGCGTGTTGATGGCGACCATGATGATGATGGCCAAAGACACTCTCCCTCGACATTTATCACTTAGTTTGTGTTTTAGGATGATTAATGTAATCGAGAGATTTGAACTTCTTTAGTGTGTCTCACACTTTGTGAGACGATTATTCATATGAGTTTGTAACAAACAGTTGTTCTGCTTTTATGAATAATTTCTATTCGCGTTCATATCTTGTTTGATTATGTGTGAATTATCCTTATTGTTTGAAACTAATTGATAATGCATGAACATTTGTAAAAATATGAAAATGCCTTGTTTAAAATACCCAACTTAATGATATTTCATTTATGAATGAAACCATTGTTTGAATTCAAAGTTATGTGATAATATGTGAAAGTCATTCGATTTCTTGTCACATATAAATCATGCCTAAGTTTGGCAAAATAACTTGAACACCGTGTATTACTTGAATACAAAGTGTTTAAAGAATTGTTAAAAGGAAATACATATTCGATGTATTGTGTTTTAACGAAAATTGTAATTATCATTAAATGATTGTTTAAACGTGTAAAGTAGTTTACCAAAGGAAACATGAACATGAAACTATTTGATTTGATCAAAAATTTTCATCAACAAAGGGTATAAATATAAAAGAGAATCCAATCACTATGATTTGATCAAATAGTAATGAAGTTCAAATTTATAAGAATGGCATAAAAGAAATTGTGAAATGCAAAGCGTTTTGAAACGTCAAAATGCAAAGCATCACAATGTGATATTAGATATCAAAGGGGTTGAATAGAAGGCACCAAATAAATCGTTGTAGTGTAGATGTAGAGACCATTAGTTAGAAATAGTTAGCACTCAATTAGAATGTAGTAAACCATTTGAATTCGTGAAAGTTTAGGGGTTATTCGATATAACCAAAACAATAGCGAATAAGTCCTTGTAGAGTATTCATTGGAAACTTCGAATACGAAATCCATAGCTGAGACCAAAAGAAAGCAAGATTCGTATTGCTTGGATTTTGGTGCATTCTTGAGAAAGCTCACTTTTAGTGATGTTTCTCGATTATGAAGCAAATGGAAGATAGTGAAAAACATGATGAGGATTCAAAACCCTGCATCAGAGTGTTGAGAAGCGCAACAGACAACGTTCCTAAACGATTCTCTTCACAGAAGGAAAGAATCAATGATATTGATCATTGTGTTTTCCCCAATTGTGCTTTCACTACATGAAGTAGGGTTTAAAATGTAAATCCATATCTTGTATGGAGACATTTGTGAATCACTTGTCATGATTTTTGGAATATGACATACCTACGAACTATAGAGGAAATAATGGTAAACTAAATTATGAGAAATCCTAGAAGTAAAATTCCCTTGAGATTAGAAAGGGATTCGTTGCTGAATCTCACAAGTAAAAGGGGTTACTGTGAATTATCACAAATGACTGCAAAGCCATAGTGAAAAAGGGGTGAATGACAAAAGCATGATTTGTCAAGTGTTGGACAAATTCAAATGAATTTGATTCATGTATGCTAAATGTCTAGTGGATTTAAAACTAGTAAAGTACTAGTATCTCATAGTAAAACTCCAAGTTTGATAGAAAAAGGGAGAAAAACGGAAGGGTTTCGGTAAGTCCGGAGGATGTCTGGAGTGGAGGTGGAAGGTGTTCCATAGCCACGAGATTGAATAATATGTGAATGAATGTTTAAATATTGATTTAATCATTTATTCATAATTATTTAATAAAGAGAAAATCAATTAAAGGTCAAAAAGGCTAAATGGGCCAATTCCGGAGGGAGAGGGCCCATTAGGGGAAAGGAGAGAGGGAGAGGGGCCAAGGGGGCTGGTCGGCGGCCACCCCTCCCCCTCCTCTCCTTTAGTCCCACCCCAGGACTTTGAGGGAGGTAGTACCTCCCCTCCCCCTATATATAGTGGGGTATTTGGCCTAGAAAAATACGCCAATAATCAATAAAGGTCTCCCCACTTTTGGGAGGACCTCTAATTGATATTTTCTCTCTCCCCCTCTCTCTCACGTGACCGTGTTCCCAAGTCTGGACTGCTGATACGTCCAAAACGCATCTACTTTCCCGAACACTTTTGCTATTGTTTCACCTCTAAACTTGTGTGATTTGGATGCAACTAACACGGACTGACGCTTGTCATCGAATTGATGACAAGTACGCCATGAGGGGGTCCTCGAGGCGTGCGGAAGAGAGGGGTATGAGACGTACAGTATTCCGGGATAGTAAGCACACAAGTTTACCCAGGTTCGAATCCGCCGGCTTTGGACGGATCCTACTCCTGCTAGCAATCCAGTAATACGGCAGAGCCGGAATATTGGTTACAAGGGTTTTGCCTATGCGAGTTGAGAGTCTAAAGTATTGGTGTGTTCTAAAGGCTCTCCCTAGGACGGCTTATATAGATATCTAGCCTAGGGTTTACAGGACAGATCTATCCGGCTACGACTAAGAGTTGGTTATAGAGTACATCTTGAACTACAAGTAACATTATGGGCCTAAGTTGGTAAGTCTTCTGGGCCTTCCCGTAGCCGGATTGGACTCCGTCTTTCTCCCTGACTGGGCCACCCGTGAAGCAATGCTCTAACCCGAAGTGGGCCACCACAGTCGATGAGGAACTGTGAGGATACCCGGAAAGTATATCCCCAACAGCAGCCCCCGGAGGCCTCCAAGATCCAAAGTCGGATTTATCATCGTCTAGCTTGATCTTCGGCTCGCAGAATCTTGAAGGGTTCCTGAAACTTCACAACAAAAAATATGATCCGGGTCTTAAAAATAAGTCGGACCTATCAACAAGTTACTCGGATTTTCCAACTTGATTTCAAACTAAGACGGAACTTGGTTCCCAACGCCACCTGACACAAGTCATGGTCAAGTCATGTCATCTGACAGGCATTCCGTCAGCACGACCGTTGGTGGGTCCGTGGTTCGCGGAACCGAGGTGCCGTTTCAATGCGTGCGTGGAGATCGAGGCGATGCAATCATCGCGCGGGTCCTTCCTAGTTCCTTCCACGACGCGTGGTGGTTACACTGTAGTGTTTGCACGAATCTTGGCGCAGTTAGGTGGATATAAGGGGTTAGGATTTTTTCCTTCTCCTTCACCAGTCCTTTGCCTTTTCTTCTCCTCCCAATCCTCATGCACGCGCAGAGCTCCCTCGTTCTTCCCCCACAGAACTCCCAGCACCTCCCCTTTTAGGTCAACTTCTCGCCAGAGAAATGGCTTCATCTTCTTCCTCCGGCTTGGCGGCAGTGGCGGCGGCAGCGACAGCGGAAGCGGTGGCGGAGAAGGAGAGCTTTCGCGGTCTCTGGATTCCCTGCGTCCTCAACGAGGAGGGCCTCAAGAACGTGGAGAAGGAGGGACTTCTTGCCGCCGGCGACTGGCGGAGCGGCTTCGAGGAAGCCGTCCCCAACCCGCGCGATGGCAAGCGGGTCCACTTCGGCACCCACCTCGACAGAGGTCTATCCTTTCCTCCCTCGGAGTTCTTCTCCGAGGAGATAGATCATTACGGATTTCAACTCCATCATCTTCCTCCCAACTCTCTCTTAGAGATGAGTGCGTATCCTTTGCTGTGTGAGGGCTTTCTCGGCATTAGGCCGAGTCTGACTCTCTTCCGGTATTATTTCCATGTCCGGAGATACTCCATTACCGCCGGTGTTCCTTATATCACCAACACTATTAGTTTTTTGCTTAGACGCGACCGGGTGTATCCCAAAATTCTAGCCAGTGACTCGGTCAAACAATGGCCAGCCACATTTTTCTATCATAGGGATATTCCGGCTCCCGGCAAAGCCACTGCTTTGCTGGCTTTCATCGACGGAGCCGCCACGGCCCAACCTTCCTGGGACGAGGCTGCTCTGGCTCTCACCGACGATCTGATCCTCGCTAAGAGGCGGATCGAATATTTGATCAAACACAAGGATCTGAAGGGATCCGACTTGGTCCAGTGCTGGGTCTCACGTCGGATCCAACCCCTCTAGTATCACGAAACCCGACTGATGCATTTCATCACGTCGTCTCCGAAAGACTCCCTCCGCATCAGCTCCAAAGCCTACACCACTCAAGGCTACATAAGCCAGATCAAGTGGCTGATCCAGGAGCGGACCGAGAGGAGAATCCCGGAGATTTCCCTGGACATGCACACGGCGGATAACCCCGTAGTGCCGGTAAGCTTTTATTAGTACATCTTTTTATGTGTTCCAATCTTTGAGTTATATCGCAATACTGATATGTTTTCTTCTTTTCAGCTTGCTGACCTCCCCGAGTCGGAATTTGCTCCGCTCGAAGGATATCCTTCGGAGTTCTCTCAGGAGGTGGAGGTAGTTCCATTGCCGGATCTTGCGCTCAAGAAGCGTAAAGCTCCGACAGTGGCTGTTGGCACAAAGGAGGTGCCCGTTGTGAAGAGGTAACTTTCAATCACAATTCTCCGCCTTTGTACCTTATTCCAATTTCTTTCTGAGATGTAATGTTTTCCGACTTTACTACATTCTCAGAGCAAACCCGCTCGTCAAGGCCAAGGGGAAAGGAATTTCTTCGAAGCCGCTGCAACAGACGAAGCTTACCATAGCTTCCCCTATCGTGGCTCCTCCGACTCCTGCCCCTCAACCTTCTGCAACACCGGTTATCTCGCCGGACGCTGTAGAAGATCCGACTCCTTCAACGGGGCCTGCGAACCTTGGATCGCATGGCGTCCACGCGTCGAGATCTAGATAAGGGTGAACCCTCTTTGGGTAATGATCCGTCGGCAGAAACCTTCGCCGAAAACCTCTTGAGCAATCCAGGTCTTGTCAAGTTTGGCTTGTCCCAGAAATCTGCAGAAGAAATCCAGCGGCTAGCCAAGCAATGCTTGGATAAAAGTACTTTATCTGCCGAAGAAGAAGCGCAAGAAGCAGAGGACGTTAAGTTCTCCGACCTTCTCGCTCAAGTGCGCCTCCACGACGAGAGGATTAGGACTGGTGAGCTTCCAACAGCCCCAGTGATTCCTCTGACTCTCGTCGAGAAGGTAGCTGCTGAAGTGAACGCGGGTTTGGATAAACTCACCCGCGAGCAATATGTAAGTCGGATTTCCAACTCCTGTTTTTCCTTTATTGTATTTTATATCATATCCTCTAGCCCCCAAGCATGAAGTAGGATAAACAATACGGGTTTATGCTTCATTAGGATGCCAAAGAACGAACTAGTGTAGCCCCCAAGGCACGTGCTGATATTAGCAACAATATTAGCCCGAGTCTTTAGTAGCTTTCTGACTTTGGGTATTCTGACTTACAGAACCTATAACTAGGAATTACTGACCAATGTCTGCGACAAGCGGAGAGAGATCAAAGCTCTCTGGCTTAAAAAAGCTGAACTCAAAGTTGCCAAGGGGCCGAAGGTAAACATTCCGAGACTCAAACCTTGTCTTTGTTATTTTCAATGTCGAATTTTTCTGAACTTTTGTTCTTTTTGACTTATAGCGCTGGTGAAACAATCCGTCGCCATGATTAAAGAGGCCGAGAACCTCAAGACCCTGGTGGTGGAGAACAAGGAGCTTCGCCAAGAGCTGGACCAGCTCAAGGTAAATCATGAAAAGAGCATATCTCAAGTCCTTGAATCCTCCTCCATGGTCACTGAAGAGCGTGATCGCAAGATTGCTGCTCAAGATAAAATAATCTCGGACCTCAAGGATGATCTTAGCAGAGAAAAGGATATGTCCCAAGCGCTCCGGGCTGAACTCCAGAGTCTCCGGGAGGAGAAGACCAAAATTGACGACGTCATTTTTGGTACGTTCCATCTATCTGACATTTCTCTTTCTTCGACTTTTATCAATGTCAGATTTTTCTTAACTTGTTTTATGTATAGGTCCTCTGAACTTGACGGACTCTTCCTCCTCCGAGCTCCGCACCCACCGGCTTACCCAAGTCGGTGACCTGCTTCATGACTTCCGCCAGTCCCTTGAGGACGTCGGCGAAGCTCTCAAGATTCTGGACATGCCAAGCATGTCGGATTTTCAGGTGCGGGACAAGGCGAAGGAGATGCCACAGCTTGTTCGGGACTAGAACATGTCCTACGTGCGGACTGTTGCACAGAACGCTCTCACTATGGTCATGAGCCACCATAGAAACATGGAGATATGGCAAGTGACCAGAGGGTACTGCAAGGTAGACGAAGACGGCCAGGAGCAGGACCTTCAAGCTATCATGCACTCTTGCGCCGGATATGGGTGTCACATGGCTGACTTGACCAGATACGAGATCCCCTTCTTCACCCGTGTGGCTACTCTGCCTCCTCCTCCGGAAGAACCAACAGAAGTTTCCGATGATGAACGCACCACCTCGGATGCGGACATCTCGGAACGATATCAAGGCGGAATCTCCAGCTAGCCGGCAGCTCCTTCATCTCTTCCTGCATCATAGATCAGAAATTTTTGTATTATTCCGGAAAAACATGATGCATCTGTAAATATGGAGTACTTTAAATTGCTAGTGCTAAGCTTTTGATCTATTCAGCACTTTTGGCTTTGAGTTTTTTTTGTGTGCCCGAAATGTTTACATAAGCACTTGTATTTTTTCGCCTCTACTTATCGTGTATCTGGCTTTCCGCCTCGTCCCTTTCATGAGCCGGCTAAACCTTCTGCCGGAAACTTTGCCGAGCAACGGAGCGTAATTGCTAAACCAGTTTAAACTCGGAAACAAAGCCGGCTTCTAGTACCAACATTCACTACTCGGAAAATACCCGCATCCAGCAATCAAACAAATAACCAAAGTAAAGACTAGAAACTTTTTAGAGTTATACCCGAGGGTAGCAATTTTAGAATCGGAAATCTAAACCAGAATGAACATGAGCATAAAGTACTTTCAAGCATTCTGGGATTTTCGACTATGACATGATCATTCGGAAATAAGATGGTAACAACTTCTCAGAAAAATTTGAGGCAACCAAAACTTTTATTTCTCACAGAATCATGTACATATATATGTTTACAAAGAAGGATAAACTAAGAATAAAAGGGACGTAGCTGAGCAATATTCCACGGTCTGTCTAACTCATCCAGATTTGTACTGCCTCTAGCTCTCTTTCTCTTCTTAGTAGCAGGTCTTTCTTTGACTGGCCTCATGTCAGTTAAGTAGTACGATCCATTGTGTAACACTCGACTATCTAAAAAGGGCCCTTCCCATACTGGGGAAAGTTTGTCCTTTCTTTGTTGCACAAGCCGGAGAGCCAAATCACCTTTATTGAAAGATCTAATTCAGACTCTCTGCTTATGATACTTGTGTAACTTCTACTAATAGGCTGTAGATCTCATTTCAGCAACGACGCGAACTTTTTCGACTAAGTCTAGATCATTTTGTCGAGAAATCTCGGCATCCTCTTCAATATACGCGGCCACTCTAGGAGAAGTATGAATCAAATCACTAGGAAGAACTGCTTCTACGCCATAGACCAAGAAGAAAGGTGTGTATCCTGTTGACCTGTTTGGAGTTGTTCGTAAAATCCAAATTACAGAAGGTAATTCCTCCGCCCGAGCCCCCGCAGCACGTCGTAGTGGTGCTTCGAGTCTCGGTTTTAGGCCTTGTAGAATTAAACCATTTGCTCTTTTGACTTGTCCGTTAGCCTGTGGATGTGCGACTGATGCAATGTCAAGCCGGATATTTTGCTCGTTGCAGAATTCAGCCAATTCTCCCATAGAAAAGTTACTCCCGTTGTCCATGATAATGCTATGTGGATAACCATACCGGATTATAACATCCTCGACAAATCCTTTGGCTGTTGCTCCATCACAACTAGTGACAAGTTTAGCCTTAATCCATTTGGTGAATTTATCCACCATCACTAAGAGGTGAGTGAATCCACTTGGAGCTCGTTTAAAAGGTCCTACCATGTCAACCCCTAGACCACAAAGGGCCATGTTATAGGTATTGTTCGCAGCTGATCAGCCGGAATATGAGCTTGCTTGGCATACTTTTGGCAGCCTTTGCATGTCTTGACTAATTGTTCGGCATCTGCCTGAGCTGTAAGCCAGAAAAATCTGTGTCTAAAAGCTTTGCCACTAAAGATTTGGCTGCAGCGTGGTGACCACACTCGCCTTTGTGGATTTCTCTTAAGATTTCCACTCCTTCTTCCGGAGAGACACAACGCTGAAAACCCCCAGAAACACTCTGTTTATGGAGCTCACCTTTAACAATAGTATAGGCTTTTGCTCGTCGGATAATCTGCCGGCTCAGCACCTCATCTTTGGGTAATTTGCCATCTACCAAATAATCGAGGTAGGGTTGAGTCTAGCTGGGAATTACAGCTAGAACTGCTATCAAGGGTGAGTCGGATTTGGTCGGATATTCCTCATCTACTCCCTTTATCGAGGGAACTTTGAGGTGCTCTAAAAAAGCGCCATTAGGGGCCTCTTTCTGTGCAGAACCTATCCGAGATAGTGCATCTGCTTACTCATTTTCTGCTCGAGGGATGTGTTGAACTTCAAACCCTTCGAACGATTTAGATAGATCATCCACGACAGCTTTATATGCTGCCATGTGTTTATTTGCGTTACAAATATCCGACACTTATTGAGCAACAAGATCCGAATCTCCGTAACACATCAAATGTCAGATGCCAATATCCTTAGCAATCCGGATTCCATGCAGCAGTGCTTCATACTCGGCAATATTGTTTGTCGCTGTGAAGTGGATCTGCAACACGTATAAAAGTTTATCTCCTTGGGGTGATTTGAGCACCACGCCAGCCCCCGAGCCCGCTCGAGCCTTAGACCCATCGAAAAAGAGGGTCCAATATTCCGACTCAGGGAGGATCATGTTCTCCTTCGTCTCTCTCCAATTAGCGACAAAGTCAGCAAGGATCTGGGATTTGATTGTGGTCCGAGGTTTATACTCAATGTCGAAAGCTGAAAGCTCTATGCCCCATTTGGCGACGCATCCTGTGGCGTCACTATTGTTGATTATATCTCTCATGGGAGCTGTGCTCACCACGGTAATTGGATGCTCCTGAAAGTAGTGTCGTAACTTACGAGATGCTAGAAAAACACCGTAAGCCAACTTTTGATAGTGCGGATACCGCTGTTTTGATTCTGTCAGGACCTTGCTGACAAAGTAAGTCGGACGCTGCACCAGGTGTTCCTGATTTTCTTCTGGTCTCTCCACCACCATGACGATACTAACGACCTTATTTGTCGCAGCAAGATAGAGCAACATCGGTTCCTTAGGTTCCGGCACTGCAAGGATAGGAGTAGATGAGAGTACTTTCTTCAGGTCTTATAGTGCAGCTTCAGCTTCGTCAGTCCAGACAAAATCCTTGGTCTTTTTCAGGATTTTGTATAGTGGTGCGGATCTTTCACCAAGCCGGCTTACAAATCGACTGACCGCAGCAATGCAACCAGTTAGTCTTTGTACGTCCTTCAAGCGGGTTGGCCTGGAAATATTGAGTATAGCCTTGATTTTGTCTCGGTTCACCTCTATGCCTATTTGAGACACAATGAAACCTAACAATTTTCCGGCTGGTATTCCAAAGAAGCATTTCTTCGGGTTAAGCATGATGTTGTATTTTCGTAGATTGGCAAATGTTTCCTCCAAGTCGAAAATCAGCGTTTCCTTCTTTTTGGACATTACCGCGATATCATCCACGTATGCCAATACATTGCGTCTGAGTTGGTCATGGAGGCAACGCTGCATCGTGCGCTGGTACGTAGCTCCTGCGTTCTTCAGCCCAAAAGGCATCATAACAAAACTGAAGGTTCCAAAAGGGGTTATGAATGAAGTTTTGACTTTGTCAGATTCCTTCATCCGGATTTGGTGATAGCCGGAATATGAGTCGAGAAAATAGAGGAGTTCTGAGCCTGCCGTAGAATCGATAACTTGATCAATTCAAGGCAGAGCGAACGGATCTTTTGGACAAGCCTTGTTCAAGGCAGTATAATCAACACACGTCCTTAAATCAGTGGTGTCCTTTTTAGGGACCATTACAGGATTGGCCGACCACTCAGTGTGGATGACCTCTTCTATGAATCTGGCTAACTCAAGCCGCGCTAGTTCCTTAGCTATTGCCTTACGCTTTTCGTCGCCAAACCATCGTAGGGGCTGATTGACGGGTTTAGCATTCGGGTTTACATTTAGAGAGTGCTCGGCAAGTTCCCTAGGTACTCTGGTCATGTCAGATGGCTGCCATGCGAAGATATCTTGATTTGCTTGGAGGAACTTGACGAGTGCGCTTTCCTATGCGCTACCTAGTCCTACGCCTATCTAGGTCACCTTGGAGGGGTCATCATCCTTCAATGGTGCTTTCTTCGTCTCTTCTGATGCCTTGAACTCCGGATTTGGCTTTGTCACCTCCTTCTTCATTACGGGCATCTCGGACGGATCTATGCTCTTCTTGATCTCATGGTACTTCTGGGTGTGCAGCACGGCTTCGGCAAAGGCGGCATTTCCCTCCTCGCATTCTCGTGCTTTCTTTGGGTCTCCCCTGATGGTGATCACGCTGTTGGGACCTGGAATTTTCATCATATTGTAAATGTAACACGGACGAGCCATAAAAGCACAGTAAGCCGGACGTACGAATATAGCATGGTATGCGCTCTTGAACGGGACCACTTCGAAGGAAAGTGCTTCCGTCCGATAGTTCTTTGGAGTTCCAAAGGTAACATCCAAAGTAATCTCTCCCAGGGAATTAGCTTGTCTTCCTAGGACAACTCCGTGAAAGATCACAGAGCTATGGTTCAGCTGGGTCTCCAAGATCTTCATCCGACGTAGCGTTTCGACATAGAGAATATTGATGCTGCTACCACCGTCCATGAGGGTCTTGGAGAAACCATAACTGTTAATAAGTGGATTGACGATTAAGGCGTATTTTCCTCGCCTGTGTAACTTAGGCGGATGATCATCGCGGTCAAATGTGATTGCCACTTCTGACTAGTCCAGATACTGGGGGACAGCCGGAACTGTTGCATTGAGCTCGTGTGGAACTGCTTTCTTGACCTTTGCTGGTTGAGATCCGAGGAAAGTGACATAAGTTTCCTTCTTGTTGGGAAAAGTTTTCTTCCCTTCTGGTTTGGGATTTGAAGCATCAGCTTCCTCCATGTCGGAATCTTCCTTAGTCTCCTTGTCCTTTTCGGGATTTTTCTTTCCCTTCTTCCGCTTAGCTTTGTAGCCCGCGGTGTCATCTCTTTTGATGTTGTCATTGAAACGGCATTTAGCGTTGGTGTGGGACGAAACCCCATTGGCGTCTAGGTGATGCACACATGGGTTATTGGCAATGTCTTCCCAAGAGTAGGTTTTGCCTGGTTGTTGTTCTCCTCTACCTTGGACCCTTGAACTCCCACGACCACGCCCGCGGCCTCCGCCACGTCCTCCTCGTCCTCCAGACCCGGAAACAGTAGTAACCACCGCTGTTTCCACGTTGGGTTTTTCTTCCGAGGTATTTTTGCACTTCTGAGCTTGTTGCTTTGGTTGTCTTGCCGGCTGAGGCACAGCTAGGGCATTGAGCAATCCCTCTGCATCGTCGTCAGCATCTGCATACTTGCTCGCTGTTTCTATCATCTCTCCCAAATCAGTGACCTTGTCACACTTCAAGCGATGACGCAGTAGACCAATTGGGAGACCTGCAATGAAATCTTCAATCGCAGTTTGATCATTTACTCCCTCACAGGAGTTCTTGGTGTCGATCCATCATCCGAGGTAGTCCCGGCAAGTTTCTCCGGCTTTCTGGGTGCAACGTTGTAGGTCTCCGACCGTACAGGGCCTCCGATATGTGCCTTCGAAATTCCAAAAGAACGCACTTTGCATATCATACCAATTATGGATGGTGTTCTCCGGAAGTTCATTGAGCCATCATCGTGCCGTCTTTCGCAACATAAGTGGGGGATATCGGGTTGCGACCAGGCTATTTCCGCATTTGGCGATGCAGCAAGCTTGGAAGAAATCCTGTAGCCAGGTATCTGGCAGAGCAATGCCATTGTGGGCTTGGATATGTCTTGAGATAGCAAATCCTTCCGAGAATTTTGTAGCTCTAATGCGTAGTCCGAAGCACTTTGGGCCCACGTAGATATCATCGTTTTCGTAGCGTCGAGCCTCTATGTTTGAGTTGATCCTATGCCTTGCATCATTCGGGGATAAAGATCGTACCGAATGTCGGCTGTGGCTGCGGTGCCTTGGAGCCAGACTTCGGCTTCTGCCACCACCTCCTCCGCCACGTCGTCCTCCTTGCCCTCCTTGGGAGCCGTTGTGATGACTGTGTGGTGGAGAGGGTGGGGCAGCTGGATAATTTCCGGCTGATCGCCGGCGTCCGTCTGAAACGTCATTATTCCGATTCCGGGGAGGGTCTTGACTATGATGAGCCCCCTCCCTGCTTGTTCCGGCGTGGTTTCCGTCGTTTCTTCGTCCGTCGTTCCCACCATGGTGGGGCTCAGCCGGACGGCTTGCATGTCTAGGAGGTGGCATTTTTTGACGATCCTCCTCCCGCCGTTTCTCTTTATCTTCTCCCCTTCGATCGTTAGATTCTCGTCGGGGAGGATTCCTCGGATTCAGAGCAGAGATGGCCTCTTTCTCAGCCGCTAGTGCGACGTTGCTCCAGTCGCGTGCAGTCCTGCAATGCTGTCCTGACGATCCGGTTCTCGAATAATTGTCCTCCGGCCGTTCGGGGCGATAATGTTGCTCCGGAACGTGGTGGGGTCTTACGTCAGCCCATGCCGGATCTATTCGACATTGGTCAGAATCTGAGACCAGTTTTTGACTTCCGGACAGGGCGACCTTTTGCTACTCCAGTCCCTTGTTGAGTAGCTTGATACCCAAACGGATCTCCTCTGGTCCTAGATTAGCCGATATAATTTCTCGGGCCACCACGGTATTCTGTACTGGGTTGGATATACCCAATCTCCTTTGCTATCTTTCTGTGGCTTCCCCATCTCATCTCTGAAAAGGACGGCACGGACATGTGGGAATTGGTTGTCATCTGTGTCTTCTGATGCAACTGAGACATGTAGTCCTTGGTTGTCATGCGTTTCTTCTCCACCTCGATGTTTTTGGCTTCATCGAGGAGTTGTTGACGACGCGCTTCTAGGGCTTGGGCTCTTTCATCTAGCTCTTCAGCAGTAAGTTCTGCAGCTGTAGGGATAGGTGTGGTTAATGCAGCATCGATGAGTTTACGCGCACCTTCGGTGATCACGTGTCCATCCATCGATTCTTCTTTTTTCGGCTCGTCTGGGATAAGTGCTCCATCCGAGTCTTCTTCGTATTCCTCGGCAATCACCTCCTCAGCCAGAGGGTCTTTTGTCGAGGTTTTGTTCTTCTTGTTCTTCTTCTTTGCCTTCTTGGCAGCATCGGTAGCAAAGACGGCTTTGGGTCCATTTCCCGGAGTCAAGATCTGATCGGTACTTTCGGACATCTGGACCTCGGGATTATCTCCGACGTCCATGTCATCCTGCGCTTTGGGAGAGTGTTCCCCGGATCCTTCATCCATGGATTCTCCTTCTTCTGCAGCCTTGGAGTTGTACTCCTCTTCATATTCTGCGGAGAACTTTCAGAAATCTGCTGACGTCATCGATTCAGCCGAGGATGCGGGTACATCGGCGTTTGTTCCAATTGCCTCCATCACCGAGTCGGTGTTTTCTCCAGGCTCGGCAGAGCCGGATCCGGATCCCACGTATCCGACAAAGTGCGACGCGTGCTTCCTGAGGTACCTGCGGCTTTCGCGATCAGCCATGTCGAAACTTTTGATGGTATCGAGAATTGCATCTGCGCTTTCGCCTTGCAGTATCATATGTCGTAATGTGTCCCTTAGAAAAGGTCTGTCTGTCCCGGCATCATCAGAGCCAGAATCAGTGTTACTGATATGTTCCTCCTAGATTTCGACTTCCGCGGGTGGGTCGATCTGGGATCTGGCTCCTCCAGGGAGATCCACTCCAGATTCGACTTGGACCGCTAGGTCTCCTTCAGGCTCGGATTTCTCCACTATCTCCGCAACTGGTGCGGGCTGGGTGGGATTAGGTTTTTCTGAGATCCGAAACTCTGCCGCCTCCGCAGACAAAGGGGACCCAGAAGATTCTTCTGCCTCTATCATCACCGCTGGGGTGGGTTGGGCAGGTTCAGCGAAACCGATGTAAACATCGATCTCGCCAAAGGACATGATTGTGTTGGTAGTCACGGCCTCCCTAGCCGGAATCCAAGTCTCGTCGAGAACGATGAGAGGGACGTCACTGGCGTAGAGGATGCGACCGACGGCGATAGTCTCACCGATTCCGATTCTTGTAGATTCCGCTCGGAACGCAGATCCGAAGCTCACTTGCCCCACGGTGGGCGCCAACTGTCATCAGATTGATGACAAGTACACCATGAGGGGGTCCTCGAGGCGTGCAGAAGAGAGGGGTGTGCGACGTACGGTATTCCAGGACGGTGAGCACACAAGTTTACCCAGGTTCGAATCCGCCGGCTTTGGATGGATCCTACTCCTGCTAGCAATCCAGTAATATGGCAGAGCCGGAATATGGGTTACAAGGGTTTCGCCTGTGCTAGTTGAGGGTCTAAAGTTTTAGTGTGTTCTAAAGGCTCTCCCTCGGACGGCTTATATAGATATCCGGCCTAGGTTTTACAGGAGAGATCTATCCGGCTACGACTAAGAGTTGGTTACAGAGTACATCTTGAACTACAAGTAACATTATGGGCCTAAGTCGGTAAGTCTTCTAGGCCTTCCCGTAGCCGGATTGGACTCCGTCTTTCTCCCTGACTGGGCCGCCCGTGAAGCAATGCTCTAACCCGAAGTGGGCCACCCTGGTCGGTGAGGAACTATGAGGATACCCGGAAAGTATATCCCCAACAACGCTGTTTTCAGCAGAATTGCCTTGGTGTCTACGTTTTATGCAGAAAACCAACTATCAGGAAAAATCTGGGAAAATATGCCAAAAACCCTATTTCACCCGAAGACTCTAGGAGCCAGAATACGAGACGGAGAAGAGCCAGGGGTGGCCACACCACCTGCTGGCGCGGGCCAGGCCAGGCCGCACCAGTTGTGGTGTGGGCCCCCCAGGCATCCCCTTGGTCTCCCTCTTCGCCTATAAGGAGCCTTCTGACCTAAAAACTTCGAGGGGGTCGACCTTTTTTCAGAAGGAGTTCCGCTCCGCTGCTACCACCAGATTCCACGAACAAGACCGTAAACTCCGTTCCGGCACCTCACGACGGGAATTGGAGGAGATCATTGCCATCATCATCACCATCACTTCTCCATCGACCATCCATGTTTCCCCCATCTATGAGTGAGTAATCCCCCGATGTAGGCTATCGGGATGGTAGGGATTGGATGAGATCGTTCATGTAATGGCATCAGATTGTTAGGGCATGGTGCCTAG
This sequence comes from Avena insularis, assembly GCA_023614405.1. Taxonomy (NCBI): domain Eukaryota; kingdom Viridiplantae; phylum Streptophyta; class Magnoliopsida; order Poales; family Poaceae; genus Avena; species Avena insularis. The sequence continues at coordinate 343,334 of JAJUPC010000304.1, read as the reverse complement.
TATCTTTTATTAGTGCTTTATGACTTTGTTGCGACTTGTTGTGCTTAATGCTTGTCACTAGGGCCCGAGTGCCATGATTTCAGATCTGAACATGTTATTGATTCATTATGATAGTATTGTTTATGGTCTTATCTGCAAGTTGTATACACACGTCGTTGTCCAGAACCAATGGCCCCGAAGTGACAGAAATCAGGATAATCGGAGGGAATGGCTTTGATGTGAGGATCACATGTGTTCACGGAGTGTTAATGCTTTGCTCCGGTGCTCTATTAAAAGGAGCACCTTAATTGCCAGTAGTTCCCTTGAGGCCCCGCTGCAAACGGGCTGGCAGGACAAAAGATGTTGTGCAAGTTCTCATTGCGAGGATGCTTTATCTTATTAATTTGCAATTGCCCTATGTTCTGATTGCTATGTGAATTGTCTTGTCCATGCAATGCCCGTCCATCCATCCCTATGCCTACCGCACTCGAATCCTACTGTTTACTGCTATTGTTACTGCTGTCTTTACTTTACTACTGCTGTTACTTTGCTACTCCTACTACAAAACTATTGCTACTGATAAACTGCTGTGAGCAAGATTGTTTCTAGGTGCAGCTGAATTGACAACTCGGTTGTTAAGGCTTATAAATATTCTTTGTCTCCCCTTGTGTCGAATCAATAAATTGGGTTTCACTTCCCTCAAAAATACTGCGATACACCCCCTATACTTGTGGGTCATCAAGACTATTTTCTGGCGCCGTTGCCGGGGAGCATAGCTTTATTTATCAAGTCCACTTGGATTCTATGTTGTTCTCTGCTATCCATCCATCATGGGTAAGTCTTGTGATGGCAAGGTTCCTATTTTACCATCCACTACAAGAAGAGGTACGGTTCTGAACACCTCTATTGCTCTTGATTCACCATCTGTTATAAGTAAGCTCGTTACACCACCACATACACATGCTACACACACTGCTACTACTACTGAATCTAAAACTTCTGATGCTTATGATGTTGCTTCTACTGTGCTTGATAAGAGTGGTTCATTAGGTCCTTTCCTAGATGCTACGATTGCTAGAACTATAGCTGGAAATACCGAAACTCCTAATGAAGACACTACCACACCTGTTAGTTCACCTGAGTCTAGTGAAAGTTATGATATTGAAGATGGTTATGTTGAGATGACCGATGAATTTATTAAACAATGTAAAAACACCCATGATAGGAGCGCTTCTAAGAGTCTCCTTGAGAGGCATACTATTAGACCCAAATTGTCTCTGATTGCTAAGTTTGCTGCTTCTCCCATAAACATTACAGATAAAGATTATGATTTCTCTCTCGATCTATCTTACATAGCTATTGTCGAGAAAGAACCTTTTTGTGGGACTAAGAATGAAAGTGCGGTAGCACATATTAATGAACTTTCTACCATGAGTGGTTTGTTTTCTGATGATATTAAGATGCGTATTTACTTTGTTGCCAAGATTTTCCCCTTTTCACTGAAAGGAGAAGCTAAAACTTGGTTTAGTAATTTACCTCCTGGATCTATTGATAGCCCTGAGTGCTTGATTAGTACTCTCCTGCAGAAATATTTTCCTCCTAGTGCTGGACATGCTATTTTGCAGGAAGTTTTTGATTTTTAACACGGAGAAAAAGAGGTATTGCCTGAATCTTGGGCAAGGTTTTGTGCTTTGATTCATGCACAGGCTAGAAGTCCATTACCTAAGAATGAGCTTCTTGATATATTTTATAATGGACTAACTGAAGAATCTAGGACATACCTAGATAGTTGTGCTGATTGTGTTTTTAGGAATAGGACTCCGAAGGAAGCCGAGGAATTAATGGCTAAAATAAGCAAGAATTATGAAGATTGGACTCCTCCTAAACCGACTATACCTGAAGTAATTGTACCTGAACCATCTATTCCGGTGCCTATTCCAACATCTAAGAAGAGGGTAGTTATTGAATTAAATGATGAAGTGATGAAGGAAGCTAAGAAATGTCTTAAGGAGAAGGGAATTAAAGATGCAGATGTCAAGAATTTACCTCCTATAGAAGAATTATGTAAGCATATTCCCTACTCATCCACTATTGAAGTACACTCTCTGAAACACTTTGATGAAGGTGATATCCCTTACTCTAAACCTCCTGATCAATGCTTAGAAGAATTCGATATCTTTATTGTTAAGAAAGATAACTTTAATAAAAGGGTCCAAAATCATCTAATGGAAAACACTGCAGCTATTGTTGAGTTGAAAGATATTGTGGAAAGAACCTCTAATGATGTTAAAATGATTGTTAAACACTTTCAAATGGTTCAAACTCAAATAGATCAACTCGTTAAAGTGCAAAACGACTTGCTAGTTAATGCTGCTAAAGAAAAACATGCTTATGAAATTAGAACTAGAAGTGGAGCTGCTACCTAGGATCCTCTATATCCTAAGGGGCATCCCAAAAGAATTGAGCAGGAGTCTCAACAAGCTGAAAATAGTGGTTCTACTCGTAAGAAAAGGAAAAAGAAGCATAAAACTATTGTAGAACCCTCTGAACCTCCTATAGATCCTAATAGTATATCTATCTCTGATGCTGAAACTGAAAGTGGTAATGAAGAAAATGAAGTTCCTAATGAAGAAAAAGTTGAAGAAGAACCTTAAAACCACACTAAGAATACTAAATACACCAAAGAAGATTTTATTGCTAAGAAAAATGGTAGTGAAAGAGAGCCTTGGGTCCAAAAACCTATGCCTTTCCCTAATAAGAAACACAAGTCAAAGGAAGATGAACACTATAATAAGTTTTGTGAGTGGATGAAACCTTTATTCCTGCAAATTCCTTTGACTGATGCTATTAAATTGCCTCCTTACTCAAAGTATATGAAGAATATTGTCTCGAATAAAAGGAAGATCCCGAATGAAGAAATTTCTACTTTGCTTGCTAATTATTCCTTCAATGGTAAGGTTCCTAAGAAACTTGGAGATCCAGGGATTCCAACTATCCCTTGCTCTATTAAGAACAGTTATGTTAGAACTTCTCTGTGTGATTTGGGAGCTAGAGTTAGTGTTATGCCTTTCTCTCTTTATAAGAGGCTTCAACTTGAAAAATTAATACCAACTGATATATCTTTGCAAATGGCTGATAAATCTACCACTATTCATGTGGGTATATGTGAGGATGTACCTGTTCAGGTGGCCCACAATTGTTTGATATTAACTGATTTTGTTGAGCTTGAAATGCCTGAAGATGATAATATGTCTATTATTCTTGGGAGACCTTTTCTTAATACTGCAGGAGCTGTTATTAATTGTAATGAAGGAAAGGTGACTTTCAATGTTAATGACAAGGAACATACTGTCTATTTCCCCAAGAAGATTGAAAGGACTTATGGTTTGAATTCAACTGAACATGTTGAAGGCATTCAAGTTGGAGAAATATATTGTCCCATACCAAGAGAAAAATTTGAAACTATTATGATTGGGACCATTGCTATCAAGGTTGAGGTAACATAATCATTAGTGGAATACAAAGTTTTGTCTCATATGGAATTTTTTTGGTAGAAAGATCTGATCAACCTTGTTAACAAAAGGATTTCATTGAACAAAACAATGTTTTCACTATGATTATCTCCGTTTATTTCTATCCTTTCCATTTTAGTTTTTGTTTCTGTTTAGCTTTCTTTTTGTTGTTAGTTGCTTGCGTGTTAGAGTGTCTTAGAACTTCTGTAGTTCTAGCCTTGTTTTGTCCTTGCATCATGTTTCCAAAAAAATCTGTCTGTCACAAAAAGCATTCTTCTATTTCTGAAAAATGCCCAAAAACAAAGTGTCTCAAAAAATTCTAGAAAATTCATATTAAATTTTTACGTGAAAAAAAGGGCAGAGGGGTACCTGGGAGGTACCAGGGGGGCCCACCAGGCAGGCACACCACATGGTGGCGCGGCCAGCCCTGGGTGGCACCATGCCCTGGTGTGGGCCACCCCTGGCCCCCACTAACTCTCTCACCTGCCACTTTCTTCTCTCTCCCGAGTAAGCTCTAGTTTATTGCTCAAAATCGCGTTCTTGCTATGCTTGCTCTCGATTTTTTTGATCTCCTTGCTCAGCCCATATTTCTTGCTGAAATTTGGAGCATTTGTTTCCTGGTATGTGACTCCTCCCCTTGTCCAAGTAGATTTGTGTTTAGTGGATTATATATTGAGTATTTTTCTGCTGTAGGTGACTGGTTATGAGAGCTTGTAAGCTTGTTTAATGCTTAGAGATAGAGTTTTGATGCATGTTTAGGCCTCTTACAAGTCCCTATGATTAGAATCCTTCATTATATTCACTTTGCAATAACTTGTTTAATAGGTGTTTAAATTTCAGAATAGAAGATGAGTGAACACCACCTAAACCAACATGAGCTTTGGGTGCCTGAGGTCATGAAGGTCCACCGGGAGGAGGAAGTTTTTCCCTCCATTTATCCATGCTCTGAGTTCATGAGAGCTGCAGGAATTCTACAAGATTTCCACACTTTGGTTTCTAATGCAGGGTTAGAGCACTTTTTGGAAGATGAACCTTGTCAATTTGTGAATCTAACCATGTTTGTGGTGCGGGACTTCCAATTTAGTCACTCTTTGCCTAACCTCATGGTTCATTACAAAATTTACAATATTGCTGTCGACCTTTCTCTTGATGATTTTTGTGCAGCTATTAAGGTACCTCAATGGGGATCATATAGAAAGATTAAGGAGAGACCTGAACCACTCATGGATTTATACGCAGAAATTTGCCAAGGGAGTAGCTTCTCGAAGGAGAGTGGAAAAATCCGTAACATTCATCTTCCCTCCATTCGCTACTTTGCCTACTTTATTGACAAGTGTGTTCTTGCTAGGAAAACTGCGAATAAGTTATCTTCGTTTGATCTAGCATTTATCTCTGCTGCTCTTAAACGAGATAGGTCTTACAACTTAGGTGCTTTGATAGCTTTCCGTCTTGCTGCTAACCGTGAGAAAGGTGGAATTTGTGGAGGCCTCATTGCTTCTCGTTTACTAGCATTGCATGGTTTAGTGCCTCATCATCTAGACCTACAGTTTCCCATAGAAAGGCTTGATCTTAATTCCATGATACAGCATAAATTTGTTTCCTCGTGGGCTAGTATGAGTGAGTTATCTTATGAAATAACCTTTCTCAAAGCTGGTTGGAGAAAGAGCAAGTCCGAGCGTGTTGTTCTTTTGCCTGCACCTATTTTGTTTAACCTTGATAACAAGGAAGGATGGTCCCTCACTGAGGAGGAGCTTGACATGTACTTGGGAGAGCTCACCCAATAGGAATAGGACACTAGAAGGGAGGTCACGGATGATTCGGTCCATCCCTCGAATGAGGGAGAGTCTTCATATCAGCAGCCTGCTTATGATTGGGGAGCTTCTTCTTCTTCCCATGGCCCAACTACGATCATTCTTATCATGATCCGCCTGCTTGGAACCCTTATTCGTACATGGATTGATACCCACTTAGGCCAAAAGCTTAAGCTTGGGGGCGGTACGCCGACGCCGCACTCATCTTGATATCATGTTGCGTCGGTAATTTATATATTCATGTTTTCGTTCTCTTTTTAGTTTTCGTTCTTCTTTGCTTTTGATTTCTAAAACACAAAAATACCAAAAATATTTCTGTTGTTTCTCTTTGGTTTGCTTCTTCTTTTTGTCTTGGTTTGTTTTTCCCGTTTTGCTTTGTTTGAACTATTTGAAAAACCCAAAAAGATTTTGCTTTGCTTGTTTTTCCTTTGGTTCTTGTTTAAAAAAATCAAAAACAACAAAAATATTTGTCATTCTTCTTTGGTTTTTGTGAGTTTGCTACAGGGTTCAGCAGTCCTCAGTGGAATATTGGTTTCATATTATTATTCAAGCCACACAAGTGAAGAGCAATAATGAGGATTAATGACAACTTGAGGCGTGGTAAGAGGCTGGTAACGAACTCTATTTGTTTTCATTTTTGTACATATAGTCATCACAGTGGGCTTGCTTAGTCCGTTCATGTAGAGTGTATGTTTTCTTTGGATGCTTAGTAGTTCTTGCTTTCTTATGATTAGCTCCAGCTCGCTAATAGTTTGTAGCATATCTTATGAATGTTTGCTTGCATTGCTCTATTCATAAATTGGTATGACACTGTGGTATCCTCCTCTGAATGTTTCATTTGAATTGACTTGGCACATGCTCATGCATGCACATGACTGTAATAATCAGTTGAGTCTCGATGAATTATTTTGCCTTGAGGATCTTGAATCACTTTCATGCCATGATTAGTCCTATTTTGTTGCAAGCATGATTATGACAGCTATTGCTCTCTCGTTTGCCGCTCCCTTACTATTGCTAGACTTCACTTCCACTGAGTGTTTTACTCATGTTTCCAACTCCCTTAAACCAAATATTGCCAAGGTGTCCACCATACCTACCTATTAGCATCATTTGCTACTTCCGTGCATATTCAATATGCCTTGTTTTCTTCCGAATAAAATGTTTGCTTGCTATGAGAAAGTTAGTTAGTAAAGCTCTCACGAACTTGATGGCACACTTTATTTCCTGCACTTAATAAACCTGAACCATTGTGAACTCTCCATGAAAGTTATATGCTTGCTAATTATAGGTTGGGGATTAGCAGAACCGTGCTATCACGGGGAACGCTTTCAACACTTGTAAATATATACCCAGTTGATACCTTGCTCTTTTGTTTGCGGATGTCGTCGGTGTGAAATAAAGGGGAGCTTGTAAGTCCATGGAGTTATGTATGTGTGTGAGAGAAACGCCTGGGCCGCTGGTCTAATCCATGCTGACATGGTGGAAACCTGCAGCGTAACCATAATGATATCTATGAAGCATTCTTCTTATAAAAAAAGAGAGAGATAGCTATTGAGAAAAAGAAAAAAAAAGAGATTTATGAAAAGAGGAAAGAGAGAAAAAAGCACCATTTTCCCATGGTAAATAAGAAGATTGGTGAGATACTCATTGTCTGCTTGCCTTGTCATTTTGATATGGGGATTCTTCCGTATCATCGAGCAAGGGGTACCCCGTTGGCGGTTCTCAATGATACGCACATATTTACGATGACAAGAACTTACCGGTAACTAAAGTTGAGTAGCATGAGGAGCGTCCCTCGTACTCAAGGGACATGGGATTTTCAGTTTATAGTCTGTCAAGCATATAACTCAGATTGGACCTCACTTTCACCTTAACCACATTAAAGATGCTTATGATAGGGGCAATGAGAGCTCAAAGCTAATGAGTACCTTACTTTCAGCATTTGGAAGCCTTTCAAATTATTCAAAACCTTTTCCTTTACTTGTTGAGTCTCCACATATTCTTTGAGCACCTTCTTGAGAGCATAGTTGTCATTCTTTGTGCTTGTCTCATTACTTGATTATTTGTGTTATGACTTTGATGCTTGTATCCTTGATATCTTTACTTCTAGTCATCACTTGAATTTCAGAGGTGCCTTGATATTCATAATCAAAGGCAAGCGAGATACCACTCTATCATACCTTTTTATGAGCATTGTAATGTTACTTACGTTTATACTTCATGCTACTTATTATTTTTGAGTTGGAATCTCTTCATAGCTTGCAATGCCTACTAAGTAAACTTAGTTGCATACTCTTTAATATGAATTGTCTAAGTAGTTGATCACATTGCTAATAATATTTACATCATATGAAGCAAATGTGTTCGTGAAAGTTCTTTTATCGCACTCAGTTTTCAACTGAATTGCTTGAGGACAAGCAATAAGCTAAGCTTGGGGGGAGTTGATACGTCCAAAACGTATCTACTTTTCTGAACACTTTTGCTATTGTTTCTCCTCTAAACTTGTGTTAATTGGATGCATCTAACACGGACTGGTACTGTTTTCAGCAGAATTGCCTTGGTATCTACTTTTTATGCAGAAAACCAACTATCAGGAAAAATCCGGGAAAATATGCCAAAAACCCTATTTCACCCAAAGACTCCAGGAGCCAGAATACGAGACGGAGAAGAGCAAGGGGGTGGCCACACCACCTTCTGGCGCGGGCTAGGCCAGGCCGCGCTAGGGGGTAGTGTGGGCCCCCTAGGCACCCCCTCGGTCTCCCTCTTCGCCTATAAGGAGCCTTCTGACCTAAAAACTTCGGGGGGTTCGACGTTTTTCCAGAAGGAGTTCCGCTCCGCCGCCACCATTAGATTCCATGAAACAGCAGATTAAAAACTCCGCTCGCACCGCCGACGGGAATTGAGGAGATCATCTCCATCATCATCACCATCGCTTCTCCATCGACCATCCATGTTTCCCCCATCTATGAGTGAGTAATCCCCCATTGTAGGCTATGGGGATGGTAGGGATTGGATGAGATCGTTCATGTAATGGCATCAGATTGTTAGGGCATGGTGCCTAGTATCTTTTATTAGTGCTTTATGACTTTGTTGCGACTTGTTGTGCTTAATGCTTGTCACTAGGGCCCGAGTGCCATGATTTCAGATCTGAACATGTTATTGATTCATTATGATAGTATTATTTATGGTCTTATCTACAAGTTGTATACACACGTTGTTGTCCAGAACCAATGGCCCCAAAGTGACAGAAATCGGGATAACCGGAGGGAATGGCTTTGATGTGAGGATCACATGTGTTCACGGAGTGTTAATGCTTTGCTTCAGTGCTCTATTAAAAGGAGCACCTTAATTGCCAGTAGTTCCCTTGAGGCCCCACTGCAAACGGGCTGGCAGGACAAAAGATGTTGTGCAAGTTCTCATTGCGAGCACGTATGACTATATATGGAACACATGCCTAGGATTATCTAGTACTTGGATGCTTTATCTTATTTATCTGCAATTGCCCTATGTTCTGATTGCTATGTGAATTGTCTTGTCCATGCAATGCCCGTCCATCCATCCCTATGCCTACCGCACTCGAATCCTACTGTTTACTGCTATTGTTACTGTTGTCTTTACTTTACTACCGCTGTTACTTTGCTACTCCTACTACAAAACTGTTGCTACTGATAAACTGTTGTGAGCAAGATTGTTTCCAGGTGCAGCTGAATTGACAACTCAGTTGTTAATGCTTATAAATATTCTTTGTCTCCCCTTGTGTCGAATCAATAAATTGGGTTTCACTTCCCTCGAAAATACTGCGATACACCCCCTCTACTTGTGGGTCATCAAGTGCGCGAGCGAGAGACATCTTCACCGCGGAGCACCGTCGCGCTGCGGGATTCGGATCCGGGAGATCTACTTCCGCAACTGCTGCTGGATCGAGGAAGTGGGAGTCATCGTCAGGCACCGGACATGTGTAACTCCCCGCGAGGTGTCACACTTGAGGCACTCAAGTCGTTGGAGCCAGAAGGAGCGCAAGGACTTCATCACGACCTTGAGGTCAGCTTCGGCTCATCTACATGAACCACGCTCTCCTGAGCATTGACAACGCTTTTCGGTCTTCAAGGGTAAGTTCGCGAAAAGCCCCTCCCGTTACTGTATTACTAATAGATAGGTCCTGGCAGCTTATGGGGTTCAAGGGCGTAGAGTAAAATTTATTGTTTTCATATGCGGAACCCCAACACATACCACTACTCTTATAATTTGCTCTTGTACATAAAACTGGAGGGGGTCAATGTGACTTTTACTCCTTTCGTGGAAGTTAGAGGTGGCCTAATCTGTCGAGACCTTTACCTTCGTCCTTTGTTTTCTTCAGAGTGTTATCTCAACGAACATGAGCAATGACCCCTTGTTGGCGGTGCCACCGATTTCAAGACAGAGAAAGAATCCTTGTTAGTGGTGTCACGAAGACCTACACGAAGCAAGAAGATCGTCGCCCTTTTTCCCCGTACCAAGTGGCGGATCTCGAGGGCGAGATCCATTGTTAGTGGTGTCAAATTGTAGCACCCGATAAAACCACTACTAGAAAATCGCTTGGTGTTTTTTTTTGTGAATCATCATGACCGCATGATCATGTCATCATGTCACATTGCATTTGAGCATCGTCATGTCATCAAGCATGGTTTGCCTAAAACTATTTGCCAAAATCCTATCTTTGTTTTCTAAATACCCCCTCTCTATTTCAAATGTAAAACCATGGTCTTCTCGTATATTTTGTTTGTCTTAAATCAATTGCAAAATGTTTTTGTTTTAAAACTATATAAAAGAAAATGTTTTATAAAATTGTTCTAGGGGAGGCAGCCTGCTAGGCCCAAAAGCCCGGCCGGCTGATGGCTCAGTATTGATGTAGAGCTCGTTGGGAACCCCAAGAGGAAGGTATGATGAGCACAGCAGCAAGTTTCCCTCAGTTATGAAACCAAGGTTTAATCGAACCAGTAGGAGCAAGGAAACACCCCAAAGGTGTTGCTAGCTGAGCCTTGGCAGGGCGCACTATCGGTGCTAGTAGCAACGTGGAGACCTGCACAACACAACCACAGAACTCTGTCCCCAACATGCGATGAGGGTGTCAATCTCACCGGTTTTGCTGAAAACAAAGGATTAACGTATCGAATGGAAGAAAGTAATAGTTTGCAGAAAGTAAACACAAAGCAGTAAACAGTTTATAGATTATATATAAATGAAAAGGACCGGGATCCATAGTTCACTAGAGGTGGCTCTCCTTAAGATATATAACATGCTGGGTGAACAAATTACAGCGGGGCAATTGACAAACATCGATAAAGTAATACATGCATATACTAATCATCTTGACTCCTTTGGAACTTGATTGGGCATTACAACATTATACATAGACCGCCATCCAACTGCATCTATGACTAATAATCCACCTTCAGGTTATCATCCGACCCCCCTCCAGTATTAAGTTGCAAGCAACAGATTATTGCTTTACGAATTACGTGTAAAGTAAACAATATGATTGTTCTATGAACAAAGGATTGTTGTTTTCTCCCTAGTAGCAACAACACATCTAGTACCTTAGAGATTTCTGTCACTTCCCCAGATTACCAGAGGCATGAACCCACTATCAAGCAGAAATACTAACTCTTGGAGTTGCTAGCATCTACTTGGCCAAGATAGCTACTAACAACGGAAAGCATGCAAGATCACAAATAGTAAAGACATGATAGAATTAATAATCAATCTGAAATAGCATCTCAATATCCATCGGATCCCCGCAAACACAACATGCAGAATTACAAATAGATGATCTTAATCATGAACGGAGCTCACAAGATCTAGATATGAAAGCACAAATGAGGAGAACCAGCCATCTAGCTACTACATGGATCTGTAGTCTAAGGATGAACTACTCACGCATCACACCGGAGGTTTGCATGGTGATGAAGAAGGCCTCCAGGGTGAATTCCCCTCTTCGGCAGGGTGCCGGAAAGAGCTTTAGATCCCTCCCGGTCTAGGGATGGAGATGACGACGGCTACAGACTCTTTCATGGATTTTTGATCGGGTACTTAGGGTTTTCATCCCGAGGGCATCTTATAGGCGGAAGAAGAGGACGAGGGGGTGTTGGGGTCGGCCAGACCACCCCCTGGCGCAGGCTAGGCCTGGCCGCGTGGCCAGGTGGTGTGGCCGGCCCCCAACCCTTCCCCGTCTCGTATTCTGGCATCTGATGACTTCCGGAAAAATAGGCACTTTGGCTTTTGTCCCTTCCAATTCCGAGAATATTCATTTTCTGACTTTTCCAGAACCAAAAACAGCAGAAAACAGGTAGCTGACACTGTGGCTCTTGTTAATAGGTTAGTCAAGAAATCATATGAAAAGTACTCCAAAGTGTGGACAAAACACAAGAAAGTGGATAAAACCAAGCATGGAACATCAAAAATTATAGATACATTTACAATGTATCACCGGCCACCTACTACCTTAAACCCTATTTTTTCCTAACCCTCCTAGGCCGACTTCTTTTCAGCTTGTGATTCTACAGAAGCTAGATTTTGGGAGATTGTGGGGAGAAGCTCGTAGAATCAGGTTCTTTCCATTCTTTTCGGCTTCTAAACATTTGGCTTGTTTGATGGGTTAAGTTGTAAAATGTCTGTAACGCCCCTAAATTTTAGATGTACGCTAGTTTTTAGCACATAATTAGATATAATGAATAACGAAGTATATAAAATAGTCAAATTTCATTTGTTCATGTTTACATACTGCTAATCAATTAAAGCAGACCATGATACAATTAGAGCATGCATTAGAACAGACCAACAACAAATATTAATTCATTAGTTCATGTTTACATATTGCTAATAACTCAACAATAACAATAACTGAAACCATTCTTGCATTCTAGCAATCACTGAAATCAACAATCAAAATAGGGGCAACAACAACCTGTGCTTGCAATGGTTGTTGGGAGGAAGACATGCGAGGCCAGGGAGACGGGTCACTGCTGGCGATTTGGACGAGGGCGGCAGAGGCAGACGGCGAAGGACGTTAGTCGGGCGGCAATGAGGGAGGTCAATCATGGCGAAGGACGTCGGTCGAGGCAGCGGCCTGTCATGGTGTTCGAGGAGGCGGAGGCAGCTTGCGTCGCATGGAGCAAACAGTGGATGGGTCATAAAGGCGGGAGTCAAGGGCGGAGTCTTTGGCGTGAGCGAGAAACCCTAGCGACCGGGGACAGGTGCCATCGGGTCTAGACGAGGAGCGAGCGATCCGTCCGTGCGCGTGCGTAGCTCCTCTGTAATTTTAGACGGTGAAATTCCTCTATAATTACAGCCAACAATATGCCTAGGTGTGAATATCGTTTTGTTTCCAACCTAAGAATCGCGGGAATCTAGCGAGAAGCTTCTCTCGGCCTGATTCCAATTTTACAAAGAAACTTAGATTCACGGTAAAAAAAAAACAAAATCAGACTTATTCTTTTGAGCTTATATGATTCTGGATCCAGAATCTATTTTATAAGCTGAAAAGAAGTCGGGCCCTAGTCCTCCAACCACCGCCGCAGCCGCCGCACATCACACGAGCGGTAGCGCTACAGCCGCGCGACGTGCCCGCAACCCAGTCCCACGCCTGGCCCCACCTCGCACGCACGCCTCCTCCCTATACCGAACCTCACCAACCCATCGACCCCGTCTCCTTCCCGGTTTTCTTCCCGCACGCTGGCCCCATCCCCGCGATCCCCTTCCTCGCCTCGAGCTCCGGTGCCGCCGCTGCTTCTGCTCATGCTGCCGTCGACCTTGTCCCCGAGCATCGCCAGAAGCCCGCCGCCATGGCCCATCGGCGTCGATCCCATCCCCGACCTCTGCTCCTACTCGCGTGAGCCTAACCCCGTGCCGTCCTCCTCCCTGGCTCGCATGGCGCTGCCGCCAGCAGCCCGCACCCCACCAGCGACGGCCGCCCTCCTCCTTGCGCGTGACCCGCGGAGGTCGCTGCGCCCCGCTCCCTTCCGCTTCTCAGCCGAGCCGCGCCGTTCTCTGCCCCGTGCTGCGCCCAGTCGACACCCCTCTTCCTCCCCGGCACCGTCCTCTGTCAAGCTTCAGGCCGCTGCACGCCGCTCGCCTTCCTTTGGAACCTTCTTGCCGCATCGTCCTCCTACCCTCCTGCTCGCCACACCCCTGGCCAACGACCGCACGCCCCCATCTTCGTCTTGGCAGCCACGACTCTGCCTCCATCTACACAGCTCGATCCCCGTCTAGTACTCCTCACGAGTCGTTATGCCACCACCGAGATCCTGCTCTGATTTCCTACGCGTTGACCTCGTGCCTGTCCCGCATGCGCGCGAGGAGTTTTCTTGCTGCTACATACGGGCTCGCCGCCCAAACTATCAAGACCGGAGCGTGAAGTGGAATGCGAAGAGGAATCCGATGGATTTCGTGACACACCCGAAGGCCGCACTTGAAGCACAAGTACGCCACCAACAATCGAGTCGGAACCACAAGGTCACCACATGGAACCAACACCAAGACCTCCTACACAAAAACCCCGAGACCTTCTTCAACGGACCCTCAAGATCTTCACGGACCCGAAGACCGTACCCAAAGGTCTCCTACATGGACACCGAGCGACAATATCTCCTTCATGGATAGGATGGAATCATAAGATCGTCTACATGGATCTAATGGTCGAGACCCCGAACCTAGATCGAGGCCGATCCCGCCGAATCTAAACCTCGTCGAACCTTCGGCACCAAGATCGTCGAACCCTTATGTGTGACCCCTTTTTTCAAAACCCTTATTTTAATAAATGACATATACTTGTTGCATATAATTGTTCATGCTCACATACATATTTTGTGGATTGGAGGCATTATGCCGATTCATCTCATAATTAAATATGGAGACTATATGTGGGCTATATTTTGTCCTTTCTTGCCTCCATTTAAATTTGTGTAGCGAACCGATGATATGTTTTGCCTTATTAAGTCAACATTAAATTGCAGGATATCTAAACAACTTGAACCGCCTAATTAATTGTCGGGATCCCGATTTCGCTTAATATTGCCTAGTTGCATCACACATTTGCCATGTCATGCATCATATCCGATCTTCTACCGTAGTATTAAATAGTGCATCCGGTGGTTCTTTTAGTGCTTTGTTTCTTCACGAATTAGGCTGTTGAGTTGATGCGAGCTTCGTCCCGTTCTTCGGATGTATCTTCGGTAGTGTTTCTCAGGCGAGCATTCTCACCCTTTCTACCTATTTTGCGTTGATAGTCTTTACTTCCTCATGTTGATCTATTTCTATTCATGTTGTGATGCTTTAGTTTTCGTGCACCCTTTAAATTCCTTGTAGCATCTATATTGCCTATTGTTTGATAGACAGTTGGCCTTGTGAGTCGTAGATGCTTGTTCAGGTGCTGCTTCGCGTCGTTGTTGTTCCACGGTGGTTGAGAGGTTGGCACATGCTTAATTGTGGATATGATCATGGATTTCATTATAACTTGTCAATTATAATGAAAATAGATATAATATAGAGACACTGGTGGGTAATAGTCAATATATAGTTTTTAACCGCCCACTTGTGTCCACCTAGGACCCGAGTTCTTGTCACCTGTTCCGCGATCGAGCACACTAACCACAGGTGGGTGTGTGGGAACCCCATCGGCTTACTACCTGATTTTAAAGTACTGTGCTGGGGGCAAAAAATTAGTTTGGGACTTTATTACTATCATGTACTTATGCCATGCTTTACTGCTTTATTTATGATTGCGCGTGGAGCGCTTGTACTTTTTAGGACTTGTGACACATTTTCGCTGTGTCGACAAGCGTAGTCACACTTTCGGGTCCCAATCGTTTACTGCCGTTGACGCAAACCCTGGGTCTATCTCGGAGACCGGTCGACTTGTTACGGGTAGCTTAGTGGGGTGGCCCCCATGTACTTGCTTTGGGTCTGGGAAACGTCGTGTCCGAAGCCCCGTCGCATACTGTTGGGTGTATGTTCAGGATCATGCTCATACCGAATCTGACAACAAGGGTTGAAGTGCATGTGGATACTTAGGTACACCTTTGCAGGGTTAAATCTTTTCGAAAAGCCGTGTCCGCGGTTATGGAAGACTTGGAGCACACTTTCTCGATTATAGACAACTATAACTAAAGAATTACTATTATAATTTGACGTGGATCTGATATGACTAGTAAGTTGGACAACCACCATGGAATGAATGAATAAAACTGACAACTATATGAGTTACCTTGGCATGACTTCCTCGTTTGGTCTCGAGGGGGGAAATACCAGGATGGCTATGTTTGGTGTTAGTATCAGGTTGGTTTTGAATAGGTCTCTCTTATCCCTATCTAATAGCCGGAAATTGTATCGAGTCTAGGTTGTTTAGTGCATGCTTCACTGCCGCTTCAGTCCACCATACCTATGTAGGCGAGAGGCACTGAATTCTACACTCGTCGTGTACTGGCCTTAGTACTAACCGCTCCCTTTTTTCCTTTGCCATTTGTCGGCACCCCTTTTGTTTAACAGGGTATGAGTTCGATGTTGTTAGCAGGGTTACCCTTCCGGCTTGGCCTGGGCAGGGTTATGGACGCCATTGGTTAATATTTAGTGCTCTTAGCCCAATTTGCATCTTATCCGTACTTGGATGTTGTATCATTTTTAAGGTGTTTTGGATCTTTCTACTGTATATCTATATTCTTGACTCATTGAGTCGTTGTTGTATATATATGTTTATGTGGGTTCCATCATGGACTATTATGTAATGATATTACTTCGTTTTTCACCCACACGCAAGTGACTGGTGGGCATCTTTGAATCGTTTCTATGCGGGTTTGGCGGGAATCGCTAAAACTTGCATAGGGTCGATTCGAGGGTATTACAGGTGGCTTGGAGCAGAGTCGAGGACGATGAGCGGGCTCGAGCCGAGGAAGGTCGGGGACATATGGCTTGGAGGAGGGCGACGACCTGCGATGGATGGTGGTGGATTAGAGGAAGTTTGGGTGAAGGGCCGACGACAAAGCTTGGAGGGAGGGCGAGCTCGAGGAAGAGGCAAGCAGGGCCCAAGCTGCTGGCGATGCAGTGCAACAGACGGAGGGAGGCGTCAGCAACGGGGATCGAGGTCTGCACGTGCTCCTGCTCATCCTTGGCTGCACGTGTGCCACCGCTCCGACCCGCCTCTGCCTCCCGAGCACCGCCTCTCCCTGCAACCGCCTCCAAGTCACAGCCAAGCGCCTCTGCTTCCGCGATGTCTCGCCATTGGCAAGACGTTGCACCGCACAACCCTACCGTAGATGGTGATCGTCTCTATTTTGGTCCTTGTGCACAATTTGCGTTTGTGCCATCTGGAGCACACCCTTGTTGGTGCTAGTTCCTGCATACAACTCGTGTGCCCTCCGCTTTTGTTGATCTTCCTTTGTGCACATCGATGTATGCCTAAGCCACCAATGTTCGTGCCGATACCAACAACGCTAAGGACACTAACAAGAAACATCAAGATCTTCTCGGCAACTCGAGGACGACACTTTTGATGGTTGAACACGGTGTTACTCCGAGATTAGCAACACTGATCCAAGTTTGCCACCGTCCAAAAGATGGAATGCCAAGAACTCCTACCTAGAGGCCGATGACCCGAGGGATTTGAAGAAGGCTACTTCATGGAACCCCAAGATCTACTTCACGGATCTGAAGGCCGAACCCAAACCCTTCTGAACCCAAGCTCCTCGAACCAACGTGTGACCCCTTTTCCGATGCCCTATTTTGTTGAAAATAATATACTTGTTGCATACTAAATCATTCATGCTTGCATACATATTCTGTGGTTTGGGGGCATTTAGCAAATTCACCTAATAATTAAATATGGAGTGTATATATCCAGGATATTTTGTCTTATCTTCACTCCATTTAAATATGTGTAGCGAATCGATGCTATATTTTGCCTTATTAATTCAGCATCTAATATGCAGGGTAGATAAACAACTTGAATCATAATATTTATTTCTGGGACTCCAATTCCACTTAATACTGCTAAGTTAGACCACATATTGCCATGTCATGCATCATATCATGAACATAACAGATGTTTTGCCTTGTATTAAATAGTGCATCCGGTGTCTATTTCTAGTGTTTTGCTTCTTTCTAGTTAGGATGATGAGTCTATGTGATATACGACAAGCCTCCGGCTACCCGACATTGTTTCCTAGGCGAGAATTCTCCCTCTTATATTTATTTTTATTTATAGTCTTTACTTTCTTCATTTGATCTATTGCTATCCTCTATTGTCGATGCTTAAGTACCGTTCCTTTATTTACCAGCTCTACCGTATTTCCTTGGTTATCCTATTGCCCTGTTTGATTAGATAGATTTGTCCTAGTGAGTCGTAGGCATGCTTAGTATTGCTCTAATACGGGTGGAACATGATACTTGGATATTGTTGGTGATAAGATAATTAATTTGATGTTGTTGGTTATGGCTTCACCTAATGATAAGGCCCCGATAGGAACCACCTTTGGGTACTGCTTGAGTCGACCTAGGACCCGTTCGTTCTACAATACCAGTTCTGAGTTGATCGCGCTAACTAAATATAGGGGCATTTGGGACCCCCCTCAACTACCGGCGCTATTCGTTTATCTAGAGGGTAAGAAATTGGTTTTCTATTTGGTGCATACGCATAATATATCCTCGGACATGGTGACTATGATATGTCTTTTGACTTGATATTTTGGTGGACAGTAGCTGCATTGGATACATAAACGCGGTATAGCCAAGATGTCATCTTCCATAGTGGAGCTCTGATCCTTCTCGACCGTAAATGCAAATG
Organism: Avena insularis; assembly: GCA_023614405.1. NCBI lineage: Eukaryota > Viridiplantae > Streptophyta > Magnoliopsida > Poales > Poaceae > Avena > Avena insularis. The sequence continues at coordinate 325,221 of JAJUPC010000304.1, read as the reverse complement.
CTGTACCAACCTTGAGAATCGCCGTGCCTCCTGGTTGGGTCAATACAATAGGTGATGCCTCTGAATATGCGTTTGGATATAATAGTGCACCCTTGCAGGGTAAATCTTTTCGTGAAGCCGCGTGTCCATGATTATGAACGTCTCAGAAGTACAATGTCATGATCATACACAACGCCACTAATATGTTTCCTCTTTAATAATATGACTAGTAATTACTCTTACCAACTAATATATTTCCTCTTTACGGGGAAACACATAGGTAAATAGCAATTTCTCCAATTATCTACTCTATATAGTATCCATCAAAAAACGAAAAATCACAGCATGTATAATAGCATAGAATGTGTGTCATTACTGGAACATGGAGGGTCTAGGATATTATCTCCTATAGCTTCTACATACAGAATAAGGAAATAAAGTTTTAGTAACAAGACATGATCAAGAAACACATATGTGATATGGTTAGTAACAATGCAACTATATTATTTGTACTCTAGTGCAAGTGGGATACTAAAGAAGATATGCCTTAGAGACAAATAATAAAGGATGTTTATTATCATATCTCAATAAGTTTATAATACTTTAGTATCATGCTATAACTGTATCAAGAGAAAACATTGATACACGTGTGATATTAAACAAACTACAGTCCCTAGTAGCCTCTATTTAACTAGTTCATTAGGAAACTGATGATCAAGGTTTCCTGATCATGGTGCATTTATGCCAACTGACAATAAAGTCATATCATTAGTGAATGATGTGGTGGACACTACCCAAAGTAAACTTGCAGCACGATCAAGTCAAAAGTTCATCATTGCAATAGTTAGAAGCATAATATCCTTCTCCTTTAACCGTGAGAGCATATTATTTACTATCGCCCAAGGCTGCTTTAACTACATCAAACGGCATGCCCATAACTAGGTGGCTATAAAGTTGTATGTTAGGTATTATAGAGGAATAGTTGAGGCATATGCATCAAGATCTAGATTTGTTCACCTGCGTGACAGGGAAGATACACTAGGCCCACTCAGTGAGATTACATCCATAAGTGTTGCACAACATGTGACTAGTTCACGGGGATGGAATATCATGAAATGAGTAATCCTACACTTGCTAGTAACGTGGTTGAACAAGGTATTGGATATCGATGATCATATCTCGGACAAGTACTGTATCGAAATAACAAAGGCAATTGGACTCGGCGTTTATGGTTGACACGACAACAGACTCGTGGAATGCACAAGGGTCATTAGGGGCATCCTGATCTCGCTATTGATCATTGATCCGAGAGAGGTGTCAATCATGTCTGTGATGTTCCCGCACTATAGGGGTAAAACACTTAAGGGTATGATGGTATTTGTAGATCTTTTGGTAGAACAGAATCAACGAAGAATCAAAGATAGAACTTCAGAATTTGTTCAAATGAGAGAATGCCGGAAAAGTTCCGAAGAGGATCCGAAATATTTTGGCGAAGGAAATAAGCCAAAATGTGTTATCGGATCAATAAAGATTTATAATATGCATTTATATATGTTAATAGAGAATTAATATATATTAAATAAAAAAATTCAATTAATTATTATGGGGCAACTTCCTTTACTAGGCCGAATCCCCGGAGGGAAACAACTAGAGGAAGCCACGCCGGAGGGTAGCAAACAACGCAGCACTGCTAGGCCATGTCAGCCAGGCGGCCCATGTGGGTGAGAGGCTCTAGTGTCCGTACACGCGACACACAGGCGCGAGGCACAGTGGGCCGGCCCATCTGGGAGGGCGCACGCTGGCTACCAAGTGGGAGGGGCACATGCGACGATGGGAAGATGGTGGGCCGCGGGAGCGTTTCCCACTTGGCTAGGCCACAACTGCCACACATGCCAGCAGGCCATGGGCGCTGGGTGCAGGGGCCCACCCGGCCGCCGCAAGGGGCCTAGATCAACGACTCCCTCCTCCTCTCATTTTTTATTTAGTTCCACCCCGGGACTTTAGGGAAGGGAGTCATCACTTTTTCCCTATATAAAGAGGGTCATGGGGGTGGGAATAAAAACACCAACAATTGGGATTTTCTCTGAGGCGTTGGAGAAATTCCCTTTCTCTCTCTCTCTCTCTCTCTCTCTCTCTTGCAACTACGACCCCTTGTTAGGGCTATGCGCGCAAAGGGAGTACTTCATTGCGGCACAAGGAGGTGCTGCGGAGATTCCAAGCCGGAGATTTACTTCCGCACTCCTGGTAGGGATCAGGGTACCGCAAGTCGTCATCATACACCGCATGTGTGCGAAACCTCGGAGGTGCTGCCATTAGTGGCACCAGGGTTGTCGTGTAAGGACATGGGGTGACTTGTGAGGAGCTTTGCGAACTTGAGCTCGGCTACGGTTTGACTACCCCATCCACATTCCTCTCGAAACGTCAAACGCTTTCGGTCTACGAGGGTATGTTACCAAAACCTCTTTCGTCACAGCTTTACTCATAGATGGATCCTGGTTAGGTGTGTTCTGTCATTGATTTTTTTTTCTGCCACGGAACCCCTTCAAAACTAGGGAAGCCAGTCAATCTGGCATAATATGACCATAAAAAAACTAGAATAATATTGTTCAATCCAAATTGTAATCAATATATTGATGGATTTTAAGGGAAGAATATACCTCAAAGATCGTAAAACTGGATTTTTCCAAGACCAAGTATCAATCTCATCAGTGAGTAATAAGATTTCTTGGAGATAACAAAATATTGGCATTAAAGGCCTTCTCTCAGGGGGTGATGAGTTATTACAATTAGACCTACTGAATAGAAAGAGACTTTGGATAAACTGAAAATCCAAAAATGGATATTATATATACATAGTTTAATTCCATAGAAGGATCTGAAATATACGAACCCACATCTAAATTTTTAAAAACAACATATTTCATAGGCAAGGAACCATAGAAGGCAAAGCTGGTCATGATAAGGAGAAGGAATATTGAATGTAATCTAACACTCTAAATCTTGCCATGCAAAATACAATAAATAAATGGACAAATCAAGCTCATGAACAATAGTTATTCTTGGCATCATCAAGAAAAAGCAAAGTTTAAGAAGATACCGTCTAACTATTAGGCACAAAAGGATACTCGTCGACCTCCATGGTATCCATGCTTGACTATATAATGAGCTCCAACAAATTGCTGGGTCTTACAGGGGAAAAAAATCAGATTGTCAGACCACTCCCAACAGACATAAGATATCAAGGCTAGCAAGAAAAATAAAGCCCATATGCACTGCATGTTAAGCAAATGGGTTAACTATCGGTTTAATAAATCACTTTAGCCCACATAGACCAAATGAGACATCTTTAAATACATTGATTGAGTTTTTTTTAGACATAACAATAAATATTCATTAGGCACCAGAATCACAAAACAGAAAAACCAATATTTTGGGACACGTTGTGTCAATCATGCAAAACCAACTACGATGCCCTTGCTCTGTTGAATAATATACATAGAATTTAAAAATGTAAATAAGTATCGAAGAAGGAGGATATCAACATGTAGGTCAGCCGGTGGGCGTCGGTGTCGTGTCTTTATTTTCGACACCGGGGGTATGAGTCCCCCTTTGTTGTTCGGTCAGGGGCACAATGTCCGGAGAACTCGATCGGCGAGCTAGACGAACACAATCACAGAGAGAGACACATGTTTTTTTACCCAGGGTTAGGTCCATAGTGAGTCGATCCCTACGTCCTACAACTAGCTACTATCTGATTATCACAAGGTTACACTGGGTTCCTTCCCCGAGAACATTCTCTAGTCTAAATCTCACTCCCTCTAAGTCCGATCTAGGCCTCCTTTTATATAGAAAGGGGACACCACAAGGGTCAGTGTACACGCGGCATAGGTCTCGAAGCCACACGGCCGACAGGCTGTGCATGGACTCAACATGGCGGGTCTGCCTGCTTCCCGGATGCATCACCCTACGCCCTAGCTAGGTAGCCTGAAACATAGATCAGCGGTAGCTCTGCCTGTCCTGACGTAGATTCCTTCTGCCGGGTGGCACTGCACCTGGGATCCTAGGCGCGCATCGTGTACTTAAGATGGCTAGGAGGCGTTGGCAGGGTCGCGAATCATTCCCGGAGGGAGTCCCCTAGGTGGGCTTCTTCGTGGAAGCGACAGTAGCTCCCGGGAATAGGCTTGGTTTCCAATGAACCGGTTGTGTGCCCCATAATCAAGTGTGGCCCCTCTTCTGCCACGCCTACAGGGTGATGTCGCATCAAGCTGCGTGGTAAACAAATCGTCCCCCTCAGACAGGCAGCATCAGGTCGCCGCGAGAATTGAGGTGACGCTGGTCGTGAGCGCATCGAGGGGGGCGGCGGTTACTACGGCGGTGACGCGCTCTCCATATCCTTCCTTATAAAATAGGGTGGAGAGGTGCCTTCCTTCACTTTGTCTTCCTGCATCTTCCTAATGGCTAGGCCTTCTGTCGCCCGCTGATCTTCATCGGCCGCTTCGCGGCCGCATGATCATCTTGTGCGCCTCGGTGATGTCCTGATCAGTAGCCGTGATGGGAGCATTGTCCGCAGGCTGGCCTCCAGTGAAGCCCATGCTGGCAGAGCCACCGTCATGAAGGCCGCCGCCACTGCGTATCAGGATGCCCTTGACGTCCCAATCTTCGTTCAATTCATCACGGTGGGGGTCGTACCTCCGCTGTCGCTATTCTTCCACACCGTACTAGCGGTGTACTGAGTATTCTTGGCTTAGATCCACCCTAGGGCCGTCACTGTCTTGGTGTCATTCCATCACCTTGCGAAAGCTTTGTCGGAGTGAAGTCGTCCTTGGCATTTTTTCGGCACTTCTTTGTGCCGCAAGTGGTGGACGCAATGGCACTCTCCGGTGGAGTAGACTTCTTTCTTTAGGAGGGGCTCGCCGATGAGTACATCGTCGACGAACTCTCATGAGACTAGCCTGATTGGCGCCACGGTCAGTGCTTCATTCGCTTCCTAGAGATGCTTGACCATCTCGAGGATCTAGTCGCCCCGGATGCAGGTAGCCTCACATGGGTCTCGTTAGATTTCCGGGACGATGAGCTAGCTCCGATCCTATCCCAGATAGAGCTTCTCCGAGGCCGGGACTGTCGATTTGCCAAGTATTGAGGAACTACATCTTCGAGCGTGTGGCACCACTGCACCATCGTCTGCACCCTATGTGGGTGTACGAAGGTCCCGACGATGCGACCCGGCTATGCCCTGACGAGCAGCCCGACCGCAACCTGCTAAACAAGTAGGTTCAGCTGGTATGCAGGGGAGTGGCGACTGCCGTCCTTTTGCACGGTGTGTTGCCGCTCTGGGAGGACGATGGAAGAGATGCCTTAATTTCATTGATCCCAGACTGCAAAGAGTGGGAAATCAAGGAGCATTGGAAGCCCCCGGGTGCCATACGCATACCGGGTGAGGGGCCCTCGGGAATCCCCATTGGTCCTTCCCTGTGGCTCAATCATCAAAAACCGTTGCTAGAAAGCGTGCCTTTGTTTCCGGATGAAGCCGGTCCGAGCCGGATGCTCATGTTGGACCTGGTGTCCCATTTCTTCAGCAAAGATCCCGCGGGGGCAGCTTTTTGCTATGACCCAGAGGGTTCTTTGGGACACAAGCAGTGAGGAGCCATTGGAGGAGACATCGGTCCTTATGCCTACGCCTTCCCCAACACCATCCGCTCACAAGCGAGCCACCAAGGAAGTGACGTTTTCTGGGGTACAAGCTAGGCAGATGGACCTGGGCGGGGAGATTGGTGAGGTTAGTCGTTTTAGCCCCTGCCTCCTGCTCCTCGGCATTCTTGTATGTTGATTCTTATTGTTTCTCGGTGCAGTGGAAACTCGGTGAAAGCCCGTGGCTCTCCTTGTGGTAGCCCACGAAGAAGGAGGCCCGACATTGGCTCCGGGCTGCCCTCTTATTGATTCTAGAAGGGCGCCAAGAGCAGATTTGGTCAGCGAGGGAAAAAAAGGCCTGCCACATAGAGTGGATGGCGAAGATGTCCCTCGCTCAGGAGCGGAATCGTGCGCGGGTCTAGAGCAGACGCATCTCCTCGCCATGAAGCATCATGAACAGATGATTTAGGCTATTCGTCAAGACTTGGCGGATGCCCACTGAACCATTGAGGAGCATTCAGCGGCGGGTTGCAGCGCGGAGGAGCAGGCCTCTTCTGCTGTAGCCCATGAAGCCTCCCTTGCCGAGCGCACCTCGTCCCTCCTAGCTCAGCTCGCCGATGCTCAGCCGGAGGTAGGGGCTCGAGATGTGCTCGTGCGCTGCTAGATGGAGAAAGTGGATCACCTGAGTCGTGCCTCCAGGATCCACGCACTGGAGTTGGCAGAGCTGCACGGCCTCTGCCATGACTTAGGACGCTTGGAGGCCACCGTTGAGTGTGTTGGCAAGGCGATGTGCTCCACGCGCCTGGTGCCTCGTGCCCTTTGAAGGGAAGACGAGGTAGACAACCTGGTCCATTTTATTGACGACATGTCTAGCCAGCTAGTGGGTGGTGGTAGATGGTTGATGAGGTGGTAGATGAGGAGGGGAGGGACATAGTGGAGTCTCTTTCCCACCTCCTTCTTTCCCTCTTGTTCCATCGCCACCTACAACTGGATGTATCCACCGATCTTCTACCGATCCCCGAGGAGGCCGTTGTAGGCCCCGTCGTGGAAACGTTCGTGGCGTCTGCCAAACGTCATGGTCAGTAGCTTGTAATAGGCCTTCTACAGTCCCTTGTAAGAAAGCAGCCGTATGAACAAATTGCTCTCCTTCAAGAACCGTCGCACTTCCTTTAATACTTCTCGTTGCCTTTTGTAATCCGATGCCCGGGTAAAGAAAGAGTTCCCCATGGTCCCATGAATTCTTGTGGTCTCGGGCTTGAGCACCATATAAGTGTCTTTCGAGACACACTGTAGAGTCGTTCCCTTTGGCGGTCTCTCCAGGTAGAATTGGTTTCAGAAGTGTACTGAAGCGCCCTACGTGGGAGGACCGTAGGTTGACGGGTTTATCTTTTGTTACCTGGTCAGTTAGGGCCCCGTACACAGGGCCACGGGAATACACCCTCATGGGTCCCTATCCTCCCAAGGTGATTCTTGCAGCTCCTGCTACCTCATACCCGGGCACCACTTAGGCACCACACGAGTCCTACAATACCGCCGACCCCTCCAGCGGACATTCCAGACATGTAGAGCTCGGTATCAGACTGATGCATTGTACAGGGAGAGCCGTGGGTTGACGGTTTTGTTCTCCGCAAGGTCCCATCCACAGGGCCGCGGGAATATACCCGGGGTCACCCTGATGGGTCCTTAGCCTTCCAGAGAGCTCTATTCCGCAAATGGCTGGAGGAGGTCCCATCAATGTGGCCACAAGAATATACCTAGGGACACCCTCATGAGCACCTCCTCCTTCAATAGCGCTTGGATCCTGACAAGCCTCCATTTCTAGAAGACTTTTTAGTCAAGAGGGAAATTTGCAAGGAACGACCATTCCGGGACCCTAGATATGGTAGTCGCATTCTCCATAAAGGTGCTGGGTTGGGTACATTTCCAATTTTTCTTGTGGACAGAACAGGCCGCCACACAAGACCCCTGGAGTTGGTGAGCCCTTGAGTCACATCCTGGGTCTAGTCAGTCTGTGGAGGTTGGGGTAGGACCAAGTCCTGCCCTAATTTGAGAGGAAGGAATGATTCGCTCCTTTTTGGTTTCCCTTTGATCACAGGACAAGTCTCCCTTCACATAGGATAGATGCCACGCCATGATGAAGTGAATGGTGTGGGTGTGGCGAGGTGCCGAGACCTAGGTCTATCCTCCGGGATTATCTCGGCTCAGGTTTCCCTTCTATTGGGGATATGCTAAATGGGTATCACCATTGCATGTATCTAACCCGGCTAACCCGGGTGGCCCAGAGTTGGTAGCACGGCCCATGGCCTACTGGGCGGTCCAGTTAGACGGATCCAGAAGGGAGGCCCATGCCGGATATAGGAAGGCTACGTGGAGTCACCGACATACTCGGAGCCTTGGAGTACAAGGCACAAAGACTAGTTAGGATTAGTGTCGGCAAGGTCCTGTCCCTATAACCCTAGGGTCTGGTGCCTTTATAAGCCGGACCTATGGGAGCCTTTAGGGTACAATGTACAACGATTCATAACACCCTCGCACAACGAACCAATCTCTGTAACTCGGCGTATTACCCTTATAGTGATTTATAGCAGGAGTAGAGTTCCACCACCGTTGTGGGACTTGAAACTAGGTAAGCTGTGTTACCTCGTACCCGCCAAGTCACCGCTTTTCCCCACCTCTCTAAACACGTTCTGTGAGGACCCCTCCATGGCGTACTCATCGGCAGTACCACGACAGTGGGCGCCCATCGTGGGGCAAGAGGTGCTTCGAGCTCTACACCGGGCGAGGTCCAAGCTCTGCATGGGAATCAGCAACACCGTAGCAATTGGGCGTGTTCTCTTGTCCAGCAACGTCCCGATCATCCCTCCTGACGAATTCTGGGTCTCGGCGAAGCCAAACCGTACCCGCTGTTCCGTCGTCCCAGTCAGAGACATCCACATCTTCATCGGTGAAACTGACTCCAGTCCTAGCTCCATGAAGTCGGAAACTCGTCAAGACCTGCACGGACCGCCAACGGGTAGGATACATTCACGAAAGAATCTGGGCCGTATCTCTCTCTAGAGTATGTCGACTCAGATCAGAAAAATTCAAGGCCCACCCAAACCGCCCCTGTGCAGGATATAACAGTGGAAGGACCCCGTAGATCCGCTTGGCTTCCCCGAGTGTTAGAGACACGGAGGACACACTTTGTCGGCATCGTTACCATCTTCGATCTGGCTAGATGTATTTAGAGGGAAGGAGAATCTCCCCATTAATACCTCGCCAGATGGATGAGGGTGAGGGAAACCATAGAGGGCGACCGCGCTGACGAACTCGTCTACCACTTTGTGGAAGGGCTCATGCCTAGGACACTCCTCCGACACACACTCAGAAGGCGGAAGGCTACCGGCTTACTCGCCATCGACGAGATGGTTGAAATTTTCAATAGCTACACGGACACCGAGGAGAACACCATGGCCATGCCTGGTCCTGAAGACGGAGGAAGAAAGAACAACGGCCCTCCACCATCCCCCTCCACCTCCGCCATCGACAACATCGAAGCCAACTCTGATTCAGTACTTGACACACTGTACACTGACATCAACATGGATGGCGGCGGCTCAGATGCTCATTCAGAAGAATACGACACTTCTATGAGGGAGATTGAGCAGGAGATCGAGAGGGAGGAGCGCACCGAAAAAGCTACCACTTCCCGCCAGGTGCTAGTCGCCATCGGGAACATGATGGAAGAAGACGGACAGGAACCAGAACCTGAAAGAGCTCCGCCCATGCCTGTGATTACCAGAATGGCAGCGGCGAATAAATACACTGATCCTCCGGGTCTGGCGAAAGCCATGCCTCCTCCGTCTATTTCCCCGCAGCAGGCGCAGGAACTTACCACAGGCCCTAGTACTGCCAAGCAAACAAACCTTCCGCCACCACCATCAACATCTGCAGCTAGCAACCCATTGGCTATTCCCACCGATAAGGCGATGTACGGTCCACTACTCGTCGAGCCCATCACCATCGCACATATCCGGAGCGTTACTGAGCTTGATGAGAAGCATGCAGAAATCCTCGCGGAGGCCAAATGCATCGCCGAATAGGACGCCCAGCTGGATAGAGATTTTTCCACGGCACAACAATCCATCAAGGCGACAAGAGCAATGTAGGCTGAATACAAGCAGTTGCTGTTAAGGCACAAGGCGAAGAAGACACCAGCTCACATTGTCAAAGATCCCGGTGTTCGACACAAGTTAGGATGGGAAGAGTCCACACTGGCAAAATCCACCCCATACATTGATTTAGAGGGAAGGTAAGTAATGCAACCTCCCGCCCTCAACATGGTCGTCGCCAAGACCCAACTCGAATAGGATAGGTCGCTAGAAGCGGTGGCTCAGGTCTATGACCTCGTAGCCAAGGCTTGCAAGCAATAGGAGAAGGCCACCTTTGAAAGGCTCGAGTCCAGTCCGGAGCTTTGCTAGTCAACTCAGCCGTCGAAGGCCAAGATATCCCCGCGATGAAGGATCCCATACAGGCTCCACGGAATGAAGGAGGAGGGATGCGTGTAACAACGCTGATGCCATACTCATATCTTCCGACAAGGGAGAAAAGGCTCACCCTCGTCAATCGCCACCACCCCCGCCATCCCGGCATCACGTGGAACAACAGTCGTGCCACTGCACAAGCATGCCACCTCGTAGGCGTCCCCAGGTTGGTATAGTCATACGCAACCAGGGTGAGCAACCTCGGCATGCCAGAGAGCGCATGGGCAATGAAGGACATAGGACCAGATCCCACAAGGAAGCACCACGTCTGACAAGCAATCATGAGAGGCGTGAGGACTCACATGGAGGGAGCAGCAAGAAGGCTAACCCACCGCCGCGACCATCGACACCCAGTAGCCATCATGGCGGAGGAAATGGCGGGTCCAATAAGTCGCACCACAACTCCCCTCCCCATGAAGGAAAAGGGAAGCAACCACAACCGTACGACGCACACTCATAGCTGGACAAGATCCAAGAAGCACCGGACCTCCCATACCTGGGGCCACGTTGTTTTGGACCGGTAATACGGGCCACAACTTACCCCAAGGGTCTCCAGATTTATAAGACCATCAAGCCTGATGACGGCACTGCTAGGCCAGCTACGTGGTTGCAGGACAACAACGAAGCGATTCACATTGCAGGGGGAAACCCTAATGTCGCCGTCAAGTACCTCCCACTAATGCTCACCGGCACCACCTGATAATGGATTGACGACTTGCTAGAGAAATCAATCTACAATTGGCTGGACATGCATGAAGCGTTCACCAAGAACTTCGAGGGTATGTACAAACGTCATTGCACCGCCGGTGACCTACAATGGTGCATGCAAGAAAATGATGAATCCTCTCGTGCTTACCTATCCTATTGGCTGGATATGAAAAATTCATGTGTGGGGGTGCATGAACAAACCGCTATGGCCGCCTTCATCGATGGCCTGGAGAAGGGGACATTGCTACGACATACACTGAAGCTCCGTCAAGAATACAACGACCTCAACCACAATGTGATGATCAACATGGCTAGCAAATTCGCCATCCCCACCCAGGCGAAGAGGAACAATAACAACAAGCGGAAAACTCTGCCAGAATAGAAGCAACCGGCCAACATGGTCGCCACAATGTTCGCTGGCAGAGGGGGAGGCGAACAATGTGGTTGTGGCCGGGAGGCTAGCCAGGGACAGCAGATGAGTGATTCAACACCTTCAGTGCCCCGCATTCCCCAAACATACGAAGAGTACCGCGATATGCCATGTTTCGTCCACCTCAACGCAAATGGCAAGGCCACCAACACTAACCGCCAATGCAAGTTCGTCGACCACCTCAAGGAAGACCCTGAGTCTAGCTACAAGCAAAGTCAGAAGAACGTACCCCATAGAATGGGCAAAGGGAAGAAGAAGGAGGAGGAATCCAAGGAATCAAGTGACATGGACGAATATGTGGAACCCAAGTCCACCGAAAAGGGCGATGGCAAGGGCAAGAACCCCTTCGAAAAGAAGGCCCTAGTCTACCACACCTTCCTTGGTACTCCCACCATCCGGGCTCAAAAAACCTCACTAAGGATACTAATGGATACCCTCCCTCCTGTTCCCTAGTACGTCAGGTGGTCGGAGATTCCAATCACTTGGGACAGGCAAGATCATCCAGACCTTATCCCAACAGAGAACCAGTATGCCATGGTCATCAACCCATTGATTGACGGCACAGAGTTCACCAAGTGCCTCGTGGATAGTGGAAGCAACATCAACATCATGTACCTGGATACACTGCACAAGATGAACTTGATGGAGACTCAGCTAAGGAAGAGCAACACAGTGTTCCATGGTGTTGTTCCTGACCGGCAAGCTAACTCCCTTGGCTGCATCACCCTTCCGGTCGCCTTTGGTGAAGTCAATAACTACCACCAAGAGCGCATGACCTTTGAAGTGGTGCCCTTCAAGAGTGTGCACCACGTCATATTTGGACGCGACATCTTCCACTCCTTCCTCGCCAGGCCATGCTTCGTCTACAACAAGCTTAAGATACCCGGACCAAACGGCATCATCACTGTTGACGGAAGCTTCACCAAGGCAAGGGAGTGTGAGCCGAGCAAAGCTGCCTTCGCCGAAGCCGTCCTCTATGGTGAAGAATTCAAGGAGATCCAGAGCCAAGTCGACGACGCCTCGGAGATGCCGGCTTCGAAGAAGCAAGTTACTGCTACTAAACCCACATTCCAGGCCGCCATCAAGACCAAGCAGGTGGAGCTTGTTGAAGGAGATTCCTCCAAGACCACCGCCATTGGCACAAACCTAGATGCCAAATAGGAAAGCGCCCTCGTCAAGTTCCTCCTTGAGAATAAGTACATTTTCGCCTGGCAACCTGCCGACATAAAAGGTGTACCTAGGGAACTTGCCGAGCATAGCTTGAATGTTGATCCTAAGGCCAAACCGGTGAAGCAACCTCTACGACATTTTGGTGATGAAAGATGACGGTTTATAGGCAAAGAGATATCTATGTTACTTAAGGCTAGTTTTATCCGTGGAGTCATTCACACCCAATGGGTGCCAAATCCTGTACTTTTCCCCAAAAAGGGAACAAAGAATTAAGAATGTGTGTTGATTACACCGACTTGAACAAAGCTTGTCTGAAGGATCCATTTGCTTTGCCTCGCATTGACCAAGTCATTGACTCGATGGCTGGCTTGGAAGTTATGTGTTTTCTTGATGCATACTCAGGATACCACCAAATTAAGATTCGAAAGTCGGACCAATTTGCCACTTTGTTCACCCCACCTTATGGCACATACTGCTATGTAATGATGCCCTTTCGGTTGAAAAGTGCTGGTGCTACCTACCAGCGGACGATCCAGTGTTGCCTACATGACCAGATATGTCGCAACGTACACGCTTACGTGGATGACATCGTGGTGATTTCAAATAAATCAAATGACCTCATCACTGACTTGTAGGAAACCTTTGACAATGTTTGGAAGTACAATATGATGCTTAAACCTAAGGAGTGAGTCTTCGTGGTGCCATCTGACAAATTGTTGGGCTTCATCATTTCACATCACGGAATTGAGGTTAACTCGGAGAAAATCAAGGCTATCTTTGACATCAAACATCCGACATGCTTGTAGGACATACAGAGGCTTTACAAGTTGCTCAAGAAGGCGAACAAATTCATATGGATAGACGAGGAAGATGCAGCACTTCAGGAGTTAAAGAGAATACTCTCCTCCGCACCAATACTACCAACACCGGTATCAAAGGAGCCTATGTTAGTTTACATGGCGGCAACCAACCGGGTTATTAGCATCGTCATCATGGTGGAGCGCAAGGAGCCAACGCACGAATATGGAGTTCAGAGACCAGCCTAATATGTAAGCGAGGTCTTGAAGAAATCCAAGGAGCGTTACCCGCACTACCAGAAGTTAGCTTATGGAATTTTCCTCGCTTCATGGAAGCTAAGGCATTACTTCCAGGAGCACCCTGTCACAGTAGTAAGCAAAGATCCACTGTCCAACATCATCAACAACAGCGACACGACAGTAAGAGTGGCAAAGTGGGGCATTGAACTTGCTGCCTTTGAAATCACATATAAGAGGCGCGACGCTATCAAATCACAAGCATTGGCGGATTTTATCGCAGATTGGACAGAACTGCCAGAAGACACTCCTGTACCAGAGCCAGAGTATTGGATCATGCATTTTGATGGATCCAAACTACTCAATGGCTAGGGGGCTTGTGTATTATTACAATCACCAACAGGAGAAAATCTACAGTACGTCCTGCAGATCCACTTCAACGCTACCAACAACATGGCGGAGTATGAGGCCCTCATTCACGGATTTCGTGTAGCTAGGGATATTGGCATCAGGCGCGTAGTTTGCTGTGGAGATTCTGACTTGGTTTCCCAGCAGGTGGCTAGCACCTAGAATGCACAGAATCCTATGATGGCGGCATATCGAGATGAAGTAGACGAGATAGCCAAGTGCTTCGATGGCTAGGAAGTCATGTACATCAAAAGGGAGGACAATGAATCAACAAATCTACTATCAAAGCTTGGATCAGTTTGCTGACCAATTCGTCCAGGTGTTTTCCTGGATCATTTGCAGACCCCATATGTGAAAGGAGCGGACCCCAACGACCCGGATAGAGTAGATTCATTTGTTAATGCAGTAACTCTGACCTCTTCGACTTGGACGAAACCGTTTATGGACTATCTTCAAGACAGAACTTTGCCCGCTGACAAAGTTGAAAGCCGGCAGATAGTATGGAGAGCAAAAGGCTACATCATCATTGATGACCAGCTATACAAAAGAAGTACCATAGGAGTTTTCCTACGGTTAGTCTCCCAGCAGCAAGGTATAGATATCCTCAGAGAAATACATCTCGGAGATAGCGGGCATCACGCCGCTCCCCGATTGCTGGTGGCAAAAGCCTTCCGGTAAGGATTCTACTGGTTAACTACTAAGGAGGATGCCGACAAGTTGGTACAAACCTGTCTTGGGTGCCATTTTTATGCAAGACAACCAAATGATCCAGCTGAAGAATTGCAAACCATACCAATCACTTGATCGTTTGAAGTCTGGGGGCTTGACATGGTTGGACCTTTGCAAACAACACCTTGTGGATTTAGACATCTGCTAGTAGTAGTTGAGAAGTTCATAAAATGGATTGAATATAAACCCATTAGAAAGCTCGATGGGGGCAATAACCCTAAAATTTATCCAGGATTTGGTGGTGAGATTTGGTCTCCCACATAGCATCACCACCGACAACCACAGAAACTTGTCTCTCGGAGAAGTTGAGGAGTATTGTAATGAAATAGGCATCCTCCTTGACCTAGCATCTGTGGCACATCCATAGTCAAATGGGCAAGTTGAACGGGCCAATGGATTAATTCTGCAAGGAATCAAGCCACGCTTAGAGGCACCGCTACATAGAGCAGCTAGAGCCTGGGTTGAGGAGTTGCCATCTGAATTGTAGAGTTTACGAACAACACCCAACAGATCTACCAGCTTGACCCCTTTCTTCATGGTTTATGGAGCAGAAGCTGTCCTACCATCTGACATCCTCCACGATGCACCAAGAGTCGCTGCTTATGATGAAGATGACACTGAAGAATCCAAACGCTTATCTATGGACCTACTGGAGGAAGAGCACGTGCTGGCATGCCAGAAATCCGCCATCTACCAGCAGAAGCTACATGGCTACCATAGTCGCCGCGTTAGGCATCGCTCGTTCAAAGAAGGGGATCTGGTGCTTAGACTCAAGCAAGAAAATTCACAAAAGTTATCCCCGCCTTGGGAAGCATAGTTCTTCATAAGCAAAGCATTGCTCAATGGTTCCTATTACCTCGTCGATATTCGCCAGTTGAAATATAAGCCAAAAGAGCGCAAGCGCAAGCAACGTGACTTCGATGATGATTTCCTGGAGACAGATCGGCCATGGAACATAGCGCAGTTACGTCCCTTTTACACTTATCATATTCTATATTATGTAATAAGTACTTTATATGATCGATGAAATAAAGCT
Source organism: Avena insularis (assembly GCA_023614405.1). Classification (NCBI taxonomy): domain Eukaryota; kingdom Viridiplantae; phylum Streptophyta; class Magnoliopsida; order Poales; family Poaceae; genus Avena; species Avena insularis. Next base: position 309,576 of record JAJUPC010000304.1, on the reverse strand, counting down.
TTTGGTTCACTCATATTTTCCGAGTCTTTTACCTCCTTTAGTTGTTCATTTTTGGATCATATGAACCCTTTATGCGCAAGTTTGCATTTACACTTGTTAAGATTCCACCTACGGGCGTTAGCTTAAGTTTTTTGGTCTACATGTTTTCTGATGTTTTTATGTGGATTCCGGAGTACTGACTTTTTGGCACTCAAAGTCGGTGATTTTGCTCTTAGGTTCTTGACGGTGCTATTAAGCATCATCACCTGAGGGCATAGTTCTGTGTTGAGGGTTTTCCGTCTCACGAAAGGTCAAGCATACGAACCAGAATAATGGATAAGCCGCACTTGCTTAAAAAATATATACATGCTGGATCTAGTTAAGTAGGAGGAGGCTTGCAGCCAAGTTTTCCACCTTACAAACATATAAGTTTTTCCGCATACACACTACAGAGATACATTTAATACATCTATGTTTTGATGGCTCTACTGCAGGGGACTTTACCACTACATCATCAGCAGAAGGAGAACAAGGGCTGGAGAGCTCATCAACTTGGAGGGTCCCGTGCTATATTCTGAAGATGCCAGTTCATCGTCCATCTCCTCGGTAGGCACGAAGACGTCTGCCATGGTCAGCTTGAAAACCTTGGTGTCGTAGCCGTCGAGGGAGTTCCAAATAGCATCGCTATCGATATCATTCCCTTCCTCGTCAAGCTTCAGCATGCCAGATGTTATCAAGTCCATGTCGGCCTCATCATAGTGTGCCCTGACCAAGGATAAGGCCATCCTTGCACCATCCCGGACGCAAGAAGCTTTCTAGTCCTTGATTTTCCCAAGGGCTCGGTGCAGGATATCTGAATACTTGGCCACAGAATCTGCCGCCTTGATGGTGATGTCCAAGGGCGGGGCTATCTCCTTAGTTTGAGTGATGGCAGTGTTGATGAAGTTGCCGACACGAATCATGCATTCCTTTGTATCAGAGCACCTTCACCCATGTTGGTTAAACCAATGGGGGCTATGTTTTTGTCAGAAACAAGGGTCATGAGTATAACAATACAAGTGTCCACATTAAAGAATTGACAAAGTCGGAGGAAAGCTACTGAAGATGCTCGTATCGGCTTGCTTGCAGGTCTCCGCCAAGATGTCATGCTCCTTCTGAAGTTTCTTGTACACCTTAAGGTTCTGATCATTCTGCTCTTTGGCAGCTTGGTTTCATTCCTTGAGCTATTCAATTTCATTCTTCAGGCGCTGCATCTCGGTGTCAGTAGATTATTGCATCGCCTTCATTGCCTCTTCATGGTCCTTGATGGCATCAGCTAGGTCTTTCTTCAAGATTTTATTTTCACCATCGAGCTCTTGGAAATGCTTGGATTGCTCGACGATGCTCTTAGCTTGGCAATGGTCTCTATAATTGGAAGATGGAAAACATTATGGTATTTCAGACGAAATGGATCCATGAGAAAACAAATGAGCTATTAGAAGAAAACAGACGCTTGCTATTTTTGATCTGTTCCTTCAGGAAGGCTATTTTACCGTTTTCAAGATCTAGATCTCTTTGCATCTTGGCATATTTCTCATTAGCGGTCTTTCTCTGGCTATTTTCATTCTGCAAAGAATATAAAGTGCTTAGTTTCTCTAGAGCATCTAGTTGGAACTACTCGGTTTCAACTAAACACTCAGGGGCTACTGTATCTGATTTTATTGAAAGGTGTTCTCTCTTAGAGTATCTAGTCGGAATTATTAGTTCTAACTAGAAACCCGGGGGCTACGCTGAAAAGTTCTATACTTAGTTCTTCAGAGCACTTAGGTCAAAAACTATTGGTTTTCCTCCTAAGAGCTCGGGGGCTACAGTGGGATATATTACAAAGTAAAAGAAGTAAAGTTCAGAGACTTACAATGGCAATAACCTTTAGACTGTTGGCCAAATGAGTGTATGCATTGTGGAAGGTCCGAGCATTGTTATAAATATCATCTTCCTGTTTAATGAGATCATACCGACACATAGTTGAAGGAGTTAAAGGCAGAGGAGTTGTCGAAGCCTGAGGCATGGATGAATCCCTGGCCGCCTGCTGTGTTATGATGGAAGTTGATGGCACAAAACCTCCCACCTTGTCTGTTGCTATGGCTGCCTCTGCCTCCGCTCCCTCCATCGCCTGCTTCCCTTTCTCAGTGGAATCCTTAGAAGGAGTTTAGCCACTTTGGAGGAAATGCTCTCCTGTGTTGCCTGGCCACTAGGACCAATGTCCATTCCGGTAGAACCTGAGACATCCAGAGTTGGATTTATGTGTATCTCCATGGCGGAGGTCTTAGGGATGACGGGGGACGAGGCTCCGGTCGAACTTGTTGTAGGCTTGGCGGCGGGAGTTGGGGGAGCAGCAGTGGGAGACGACTTGGAGAACATGTCACGAATATTATTTAAACCCCCAACATCTTTGGAGGTCTGCCTGAAACTAACACCGGATTTCTTCCTGAAACGTACGTAGTATTAGTATATGAATTGAATAGGTGCAAAGCAAAACATAGCTGGAGAATGAATATAGTTACACTATGGAAGATGCCTTAGCTAAGGGGATGCCGGTGGATTTCTTCTTCTCCGCCTCTAAGGTGCCAGTGGAATTTTTGGAGACTCCACTCTCTGTTTTCTTCTTCTTTCCCTCGGCAGCAACATTAGAGGTGGAGCTCTTCTGCTTTCGTTCTATCGGAGCGGGCTGATCCTTGGGAGTGTCGTCATCAGACACAACGTGGATATCTTTCCGCTTTGGATCATAGACGTGGGAGGCCATCTAATCTGCCGCCAAGGTCGCCAGTTGATAATATCAAGTAGCAGGTCAAATGAATAACGCGTCCAAGACGGGAGAACTTAGAGTATATATCTATAACGAGCAACAAAGGAAGCACAATTACCTCTGGGCACTTGCCGCATTCAAACATGTCAAAGGTGATCTTGAAGCCACGCTTCCTGTCTTTCACCTTGACGATTTATTTAAGACGGATCTTGATGGAGTCGTTGGATAATTTGATCCTCGGATACCCGCATGGGATCTTTTCTATCCTTAGAGTACTTATGCATCAGCTTGGCATGGTGCTGCAGGGGTTGGATTTGCCTCGTGAACCAGCACATGTCTAGGTCCAAGCCGGTCAGTCCTCCGTCTACCAGCCACTTGATCCGCCTTACGGCACGAGAGGCTTTGTCATCGGACGAGAGGGGGCCTTAGGATCTCCAGGTGTTGGCCTCGACAGCGGCCTCGTTGACAAAGTCAGGGTATGAGTCTTGGCAGCTAGCCAAAGGGATATCTCGGCCATAGAAGTATGTTCGCTACCAGTTCTTGTAGGACTCATGCCCGATGATGTCGGGGAATCGCTAGTGAGGTCGGATCTTAAAACTAATTGTTCCGCAAATCCGCAGCTCATCCTTGGATTCTACGGACTCTCTCTTGACGGTGAAGAAATAAATAAACAGATCTAACCTAGGCTTGATTGCTAGGTATCCTTTGCACAAGGCTATGAAATTGCTTAGTACGAGGATGCTATTGGGAGAGAGGTTGTGGGGAAGTACCTGGAAGTGCCAGAGGATCTCAGAAAGAAGTCGGATACTGGAAGGCTTACGCCACGCACCAGCTGAGACTTGAGGTAGACCTTCTCTCCGGCTTAGGAAGAAGGGACCACCTCGACGGCGGGCGCCGGCCGCCAGGCCAGGTCCTCCGTCGCAGGAAGATAGCCTTCTGCGATAAGTTCTTGGATCTATTTGGCGGAGAGGTCACAGCCCCTCCACACCACCTTGTGGGAGTCAACATCTTCTTCTGCAACATCTAGTGCCACCCGTTTCTGGTGGCCATCAGTGGATTCCACCACGGCGGAGACCGGGACCACCACTCCCTCCAGCGGGATGGAAACACCCCGCGAAGGCTCGACTATAGCCTCAGGGACCGCCGCCGTTGAAGGTGTGCTTCTGCTGGTCGCCATTGCGTGGATGAATAGAGATTTGGGGGAGAAAACAATCTGGCTAAAGTTTTCCGCTGAGGGAGCTCGAACGGTCGCGTGATGGGAGGAATAAGAACACACAGGGGAGAATGCAGGTAAAGAAAAATGCCTAAACCATAGTAAATATTTATAGACCCAGCATCAAGATTCGTGCAAAAAGATCTAATGAACAAAACATTACCAACATGTGGATGAACATGCGTAGTAATTTCGCAACGTCCCCCTATTTGCCGCTTAAACGTTTGGGATTTTGTGTGCGTGGAAATAGCTAATGATTAATTCACTGCTATATGTGAGTTTTGAGGTAGCGTAGGCTATAGCCTATGTCATCCTTCTAATCGTTGAATCGGAAGAGTCACATCCGAAGATTCCATGGAAGGCGGAAGCTATCCAACTCTGGAAGACAAGACTTGAAGAATATCTGGCTACATTACAAAGACGGAGAGGATTTCAGGGTTCATTGGGAGACCTTTGAGATATTGCTTGACGAATTGCCGGCATCACCTAGATGGAGCATTCAAGATTGAAATGCAAGACGGCGTGAGATCTCAGAGTCCTTCGGGGGCTACTATTGGGGATATGCTAAATGGGTATCACCATTGCATGTCTCTAATTCGGCTAACCCGGGTGGACCACAGTTGGTAGCACGGCCCATGGCCTGCTGGGCGTCCTAGTTAGACGGATCTAGAAGGGAGGCCCATGCCAGATATAGGAAGGCTACATGGAGTCACCAACATACTCGGAGCCTTGGAGTACAAGACACAATGACTAGTTAGTATTAGTGTAGGACTATGTAACTTGTCCGGCAAGGTACTTTCCCTATAACCCTAGGTTATGGTGCCTTTATAAGCCAGACCTATGTGAGCCTTTAGGGCACAACTTACAATGATTCATAACACCCTCGCAAAGTGAACCAATCTCTGTAACTCAGCTTATTGCCCTTATAGTGATTTATAGCAGGAGTAGAGTTCTACCACTGTTGTGGGACTTGAACCTGGGTAAGCTGTGTTACCTCGTACCCGCCAAGTCACCGCCTTCCCCCACCTCTCTAAACACGTTCTGTGAGGACCCCTCCATGGCGGACTCGTCGGCAATACCCCGACACCTTCGATCAGGGGAGAAATCTCCCTTCGTGTAGGAGATATGCCATGCCATGATGTTGGGCGAAGGGCCTGGGTGCGGTGAGGTGCCAATGCCTAGGTTTGTTTTCCAGGATTATCCTGGCTCAGGCTTCCCTTCGATCACAGGAAAAATCTCCCTTCGCATAGGAGAGATGCCACACCGTGATGTTAAGGGAAGGGCCTCGGCGTGATGAGGTGCCGGATCCCAGGTAAGTTATCCAAGATTATCCCGGCTCGGGTTTCCCTTCGATCACAGGACAAATCTCCCTTCGGATAGGAGAGATGCCATGATGTGACATTAGGGGAAGGGCATGGGCATGATGAGGTGCCGGAGCCTAGGTTAGTTATCCAGGATTATCCCGACTCAGGATTCCCTTTGATCACGGGAAAAATCTCCCTTCACATAGGAGATATGCCACGCTGTGACACTAGGGGAAGTGCCTGGGCGCGATGAGGTGCCGGAGCCTAGTTCTTTTCTCCGGGATTATCCCAGCTCGGGCTTACCTTTGATCAAGGGGCAAGTCACCCTTCACATAGGAGATATGACACACCGTGACACTAGTGGAAGGGCTTGGGCACGACGAGGTGCTACAACCCAGGTCTGTTCTCCGGGATTATCCCGTCTAATGCTTATGTGAGGGCTCCTTGGAAAGGACCACCGTCACCATGACCCGGAGGTGGTCTCGCTAGGAACGGTCGTCGCGGGCCTCGCCCTACTCACCTAGATCTCCCTTCATGTCTTCTTGGTCTTGACGTTCATGGCAACCTCTCATCATGGACAGGTTTGAGGCAGATGAAGTAGTCCCTGCGGGTTTGCATCTCCACTAGGGACTTGACCCGGCTACAGTCCTTCAGGGAGCGATCTGGTTAGTCGTGAATAGGGCACTAGGGCCCTCCATCTGTTTCAGCAGTGTCCACCTCAGGTGTCTTCATCATCTTGTGTTTTGGCTCGATCGCTAGGGCCTTCTTCATGGGCATGCGCTTGCGATTCTTTTTCTTACCCGAGTGTTCGTCTTCATCAATGACCTCGCTGGGTGGAAGGCACCCTTCTTGGGCCCAGGCACACATTTCTGATAGGGAAAATAGTTCCAGGGTGATGTCGAGGTCATGCATACTCATCTTTTCCCTCATGCAAGGGTCGCGAATGCCAACGTGGTATATTGCCATGATGGCTTCGGGGTGATCTTGGGGATGTTGTGCAGTACCTGGCAAAATAACCGAGTGAATTTGCACATGCTTTCCCTGAGCTTTTCAGACAACCTGTGGAGGTCGCTAACTGTCCCCGGATGTTTGAATCCTGTTTGGAAGGCCCCGGCAAACTAGTCGTAGAGGTCTTCCCATGATTTGACGGATCCCGCCGGCATGTTGATGAGCCATGACCGAGCTTCACACTAGAGAGTGAGGGCGAACCAGTTGGTCATAACCCACTCGTTGCAGCCGGTCGCTTGCACAACCGTGTAGTAAATATAGAGGAAGTCCTTGGGGTTTGTCTTCCTGTCGTATTTGTCTGGTACATCTGGCTGGAACTTCGGGAGCCACGTGACCCTCCACAGATCCATAGTGAAGGTGGCGTAAACAACATCAAACGCTAGGGCACTCTTCCCAACTCTGGCTGGTTCAATGTTGTCACGGAAATGATGCTCCTGGCGGTGCTTGATACACGTCAACGTGTCTTCCCCTTGACGGTCTTCCAGGACTCGACGCAGGTCCCATGACTACGAGGTCCGGGAAGAGCCTACAGAATCGCATTTGTCACCCCTCTCCCTAGCTAAACTCCGAGGAGGATCTCCCTCATGACGGCTCTCCGAGCGTCCGTGATTCGGTAGGTGATGGGTGTGCTCCGTAGTCCTCCGGTTGGTGGGGGCAAGGCGTCCTAGCGCCCATCGCGTGGTGATGGGTAACCCACCTAGTCCCCTAAGTAGGAGGAGCCCTAGCCGTCGAACGTGACACAACATGTCCTCCCTCGAGATGGGCGGTGCCAATGAAGTGCGCCAACCTCGTGAGCCACACATTGGTGATGACTACAAGTGCACATATCGTTTGTATCTAGTTTCGAAATAAAGATATCGATCCCGTAAGGAGCAGGAGTCTGAAGTCTAATAACTCTTAAAATAAATACTACAATAGAAATGCTAAATAAAGTTCTAAGTAACAAGATAAAATGCGAGTATTGTGTAAAAAGGTGTTTTTGGGTTTTTGGTATAAGAGAACAATAAATAAAGTAAAACAACTGAACACAGAAAGTAAGTATCGCGTATGTAAAAGAAATTAGAACTGCAATAGGGAAAAAGGCGTTCTCAGAGAGTAGCGGATACCCTCTAGCATTATAAGGAACTAAGGTAAAGATTATTATCATGAACATTCTCAACTATGTATGTGTGGGAGGAACTACATATTTGGATAAATAGGTAGCAATCACTACTCACATCATCCTCATAACCACATCAGTCAGCAATCGACATCAATCGAATTACTGTGCTATTAAGGGACTTAATACCGTAGGACGTATCTCATGGCATGGATAGTGTTTCATTGGTTCCCAAGTTGATACGTAAGGGGTGCCAACAGCTTTATAGTGATGTAAGTGGTAACGCACCTCCGTCTACCAATAAGTAGTTCCCTCCATCAAGTCTCCATAAGAGGCAAATATTGAGAGGTTGACTTCTCCCAACATCAAGATGAAGACAATCTAACACATGGTCACAACGATGAATGTCATAATAAACTTTATCTTATTTCAGTCTCATACTAGGGTTTCTCCATCTCCCCAAAAACTAATGATCTACTTAGACATGGAGGCAATCAACATCATGCCAATAACAATTGAATCTATCATAGATGAATAGTACTTTTATATATCCACAACGAGTATGGGAATTAAAACAAGATCTAGGCAAGATGTAGATGGGATGGATGGAGATGGTGGTGATGCAGTGGTTGATGATGAAGATCGATGCCTTAGCCTCTCGGATCTGCGCAGGGCGAAGATGGATCCCCGGTGGATGAGTTCCCCCTCCAGATGCCTTCCATAGGTGTGGTTTCGGTGATTTTTGGTTGTTCTGTATGTCGTCTCTCTAATCCAGTTGCACGGGGTGAAACTATTTTAGGAGGCGGTGGCGGCGCCAACTATACGGCGGGAACAATATGATCGGAAAATTATTCCTGCCGTATAGTTGGTCGTCAAACTCTCTGGACGCCTCGATTGCTTCGGGTTTTCTTTTAGTGGTATTGATATTTCCCAAATAAGCAATTTACGTTGTTTTTGACTCCTTTTCTCCCTAGTACAACTGCTCCAAAAATTGTGTCCATTGTATCCATCATTTGTCCCGATCCTGGTGAAAATAGACATAAAATGTGCGCGCGAACACCGCAAAATACCAAGATCCTACAACTACAATGCAAAATAATAATATAAAATATGATGCAGTTATGCACTCATCAACTTCCCCAAGCTTAGACTCTTGCTAGTCTCGAGCAAGTTTAGCCTAATGGATGTGATCCTCATATTCATGAAGCTGAGTCGATAAAATAAATGAGGCAGTTGCAGCATGTGTTTATCATATATGATACATAGTTATAAGTACTTGAATAGTACCTTACTCTAACCATCCGAATAATATTAGAAGGCTTCCACACCTTAGTGATCAATAGTTCACACAAGATGAATCTCAACATGATGTAAAAGTATTCAGTTCGACCGGATGAGTTAGCGACGTAGTCCCAAGTGTTTTAGGATTAACATATTCACTTGGGATTCATAATCTCAAAAGTCTCTTTGTCATACTACACTATAGTGGTGTATGCCTATTTGCTCTTTGCACATTCGCTCTTTTTCTTCTCTCTTTTCTTTTTTTATATATGCTCACACTTTTGTTTAAGTGTTGTGCAAAGGAGCTAGCCATACATTCCACCTCATGTAGGAATCCAAAGTCTAACGATCTCAATTACCAAATTCCAATTGTATATGAAGCAATATTTATAGCTTGAATATTCTACCTTGTCTTGTTATCACTCTAATTTGATAGCACTTTTAATTTTCCTTTGTTCAAGGTTTCTTTTTCAACTTAACTGATTAGATAATTTTTCTTTCTTTGTAAATCAAACCATGTACTTACAACATATTAACCAAATCATCTTTGCATGTTCCATTAATACCAATGGTGTGGAACACTACTATTGCTATCATCAAGTGCAAGTAAAGTTATACTCAAGCCATTCATATATCCAATAGGACAAACACAAAATAAATATTGCTCCATATATGATAATAAACTCAGAATTTCATAAAAGGGATCGACTATTCCTAAATGGAATTCTAATGATGAAAACTTTATTACTAATGCAAAACTAAAATAGTAATGTAAAACTTATAAGATAGATTATAAGGTCTTAAAGATCTCCCCAATCTTGGAATCAAGCTAGGCGGGATCAAATAATCCATTGCGATTATTTGATATCATGATTATTGTAGATCACTGTGGTGCCATGGCATGTAACACCGTGATGCGTAGCTTCTTGTTGGTATCCTCCAGAGCGGTGATGTGGCTGTAGCACCTACACAAATCAGATTGCAAAGTGTCCACTTTATCCGCGAGTTTAGTCACCAATGGGATAAGATAATCCTTCTTCTCTATCTTCTTGAGACGGTGACGGACTTCGACGTGATGGAGTAGCTCCTGCTTCTAATATATCTCCAGTGCTCACACGCGGTCCTTGGTCCTGGGAGCAGCTTCTTCTTCATCATCCATGATTGATGGATCGGGGAAGTGGAAACCGTTCCTCCATTCATCTTGAGGCTTCACCCTCATACGAGCACCAATGGTAGGCTTCAAGAGTGGCACCATCGCTCCATTGCTAGCACCTGCACTAATATTAGGTAATTCCTTACGCTTGTGCGTACTAGGGTCCATGGCGATGAATTTGACCGTCTCCACATGCCCTTTTCCATGCGGCTTGTGACCTTCTCTTTCTTCTTGAGCTCTCTTCATTGCCGCCTAGTTGATGTTCAGGGGATCATAGACATCATGGAAGATGTAGACATCACTCCAATCTTCATCGGGATCATTGTTGTAGAAGCTTGGCTTGACGTACTCCTTGTACCCCGGGCTAAACCTGTCCACCTCCTCGTTGTCATCCTCCATGGACGGGCTACGAGAGCGGTCCCTAGAAGGAGCAATGAGACCCAGGGGTTTTCCACGGCCTGCGACGAGATAACGCATTGCTAGATTGGTTCCTGGTGATTATGATTAGAGAGAGAGACAATGACAGTATATAAGGGGGGTTAGAGGTTGGTAAAACTCACGAGAAACATCAAATTCACTCCCAAGAAAAGAATCGTAACGGAATAGGGAAACAAATAGCGGATTTGGAGGAGTCCTGCCGCATAATGACCAACTATACGGGCGCGGCCCGTATAGCTCCAGCCGTATAGTTGGTTCCGGGAAGATATTTCCAAATATCTCTAGTCCAGGTCGATTAAGTTACAGACTTAGAACCGACAAAACCATTTTTTTTTAAAACGAAAAAGTAATCGAAAATGTCTGATAGTTTAACGACCAACTATATGGTAGTAGGATTATCTCCGGCCATATAGTTGCGCCCGTATAGTTACAGGCATCGAAAATCGAAAACGTCTGATAGTTTAACGACCAACTATATGGCGGGATATTTTTCTCCGGCCATATAGTTGCGATCGTATAGTTTCCAGACAACAAAAACAATTTCGCGAGGAAGATACAGAAGGTTTAACGACCAACTATATGGACAGAGATTTTTCTCCGGTTGTATAGTTGTGACCGTATAGTTGGTAAAAACCTTTAGAAACTTCAGAAAAGCATGAGGAATTCAAAGGCAAAAATTTCAGAAGTAAAATTTGTGAAAACAAATCACTTATTTGAGTAAGAACACTTACCTTGCACTTACTATTTACTTATTCGGGGATGACAAGCTCCTCCAACAACAAAGACTTCTTCTCTTTTGGAGGAATTGACCTTAGTTCATTTAATAATTCCCGTAAACGAAAATCACTAGGACTAAAGTTCCTCTCATAAGATTGCTGTCTTGCTGGGTGAATATGGACACTACATCCAACATTTTTATTTCTTGCCTCTGCATAATCTACAACTCAAATTCTTGAAGTAAAAGGATCCAACGGATTAGTCTTGGCTTATGATTTTTCCTCTCAAGAAGTTCTTTTAAACCATCACGATCCTTATGAACTCTTACGTTTGCATCAACTATATAAGAAAGAAATTTATCGCAAGAGAAAAATACAGCAAAGTTCCCTTTCTTCATTAGGATAATTCTTTTGAGCACTATTGAGAGTTCTACTAGCATGATGTATAATATTAAATCTACGACCTATATGTTGTCCCAGAGTTACTCCTACAACATCATCACTAGCTTCGCATATTAAGTCAAAAGTCATATCCTAGATATGTGGTTTAATGGTAGGAGCATGGGATGAAGCATATTTAAGTCTATCAAAGGATACAATACATTTGTCATCAAAATTAAATCTTACTCCGTTTTGCAGAAGGTTAGTCAAAGGTTTAGATATTCTAGAGAAATCCTAATGAACCTTCTATAAAAACCCACATGACCAAGGAAACTTCTTATACATTTTATATCCCTAGGTTGTGGCATTCTCTCTATGGCCTCAACCTTAGCTCTATCCACTTCAATTACCTTACCTGATACCTTATGTCCAAGGACTATACCTTCTTTGACTATAAAATGGCACTTCTCCCAGTTTAGAAAAAGATTGGTTTCTTCGCAACGCTGTAAAACTCTTTTGAGATTATCCAAGCAACTAGTAAACGAAGTTCCATAGATAAAAAAGTCATCCATAAATACTTCCATTATCAGTTCTACAAAATCTGCAAAAATAGTAGTCATGCATCTTTGAAAAGTAGCTGGAGCATTACATAAACCAAAAGGCATACGATGGTAAGCATGTAAACCATAAGGACTAATGAAAGTTGTTTTAAGTTGGTCATCAGGATGAACAGCTATTTGAGAGAAACCAGAGTATCCATCCAAGTAGCAAAAATGTGTATGGTTTACTAACCTTTCTAAAGTTTGATCTATGAACGGTAAAGGATAGTGATATTTCCTAGTTTCTTTATTCAATTTCCTAAAATTTATACACATCCTATGTCTAACAATAGTTCTAGTAGGTATCAATTCATTATTTTCATTAGGAACAACAGTAAAACCGCCCTTCTTAAGGACACAATGAAAAGGACTTACCCATTAACTTTCTTTTACAGGATAGATTGTACATGCGTCCAATAGGCGTACTATTTATTTTCTTACTACTTCCTTCATTTCGGGCTTTAGTCTTCTATTAAATTCTGCAACTGGTTTAGCACCTTCCTCCATGAATATTCGATGGACGGTTATCATGGGACTAATGCCCTTCAAATCATCCATTGAGTACCCAAAGGCCTTGCGATGCTCCTTAAGTATTTTCATGAGTTCTTCTTCTTCTTCATCTTCTGAAAATTTAGCACTAATAATAACAGGAAATTTATTTGTATCATCTAAAAATCTGTATTTAAGATTATCTGGTAGAGTCTTCAATTATGGGGGTGATAATTCCTCGTCCCCTCTCTTTTCTGGCTCTTAGAAAGCCTCATTAGTTGGAGGCCCTATAATGGGAAGTGAATTGAATTCGCCTTCTAGTTCTTCTAGGGACTTTTCCTCCATAACTATTTCTTCATAATTTAAGTCTTCATTTATTTTTTCTTTTTGATCACTAAAGAAGAGAGCTCTATTTCCTCAATAGTTTTCTCTTTCTCTTCTTCTTATATTAGAGGTTTGTCTTTAAATTTGGAAAAGTAGAATTCTTTTTCCGCTTCCCCAAGCTTAAGAGACACAATCTCCTTTTTGAAATCAACTTTGGCACCTACATCACTCAAAAAGTTTCGTCCAAATATAATTGGTCAAAGAGTGTCAGCTGGCATATCAAAAACTACAAAATTCATAGGAATTTTTTTATTGCCAATTGTGACAGTTGCATGTTCAACTACTCCCATTGGAATTCTAAGAGTTTTATTGCTAACATGATTGTCATACCAGTCTTTTCAATTTTAGCTGGTTCTATTTCTTCTTTTATTTCTAAATAAAAATCATAAGATATAACATTAACTTTGGTGCCAAGATCGCATAAACCATAATGCGAGGTTTCCTTAAATATGCAGGGAAGAATAGGCTTACCCATATCTTTTACCTTTGTTTTACCTTCAACCAATATGGAAGTATCTTTATCAAGTTCAACTATGTTACAATGTGCATACATAACCATAATTGCTTCCTTGGTTACCTCTTCATCTTTGGTTTCTTCCAGATGTTCCACAACTTCTGGAATACTTTCATGTTCCTTCTTCTCCTATAATTCTTTGACATGTTCATATTCAAAAATATGCTTCTGTACAGTTTTAGGGAAAGGTATCACATATATTGATTCTAGGGAGGCCAATGTTGCTTTAACTTCTCTTTTCTTCTTAGGTTCGGGTGGTGGATCATACTTTACCAAACCCTCTTTTGGAGCTTTGATGTGTTCTATAAAAGCTTTAACAACATGCAACACAAGATCTGAATCCAAATAAAGTTCTTTAGATAATTCTTTAACATGGCCCTTTTTATTATAGTCATAAATACAGTCATAATCTATTTCTATGCCTCCTTCGCTTCCTAGACCAAAATTCCATGAAAATCTATGATCGTGAATTCTATTAAGTACGGCTCAAGCTTTAGTTATAGGAAGATTCATAAAAGCTCTGTTCACGAAAGAGTCTAGTTCAATTTTATTAGGTTCAATTAAACCGCCATAAAAGATATCCAATAAATACCATTCAGGCAAATCATGATGAGGACATTGATTAAGTAAATCTTTAAATCTGATATAAGATCTTACTAGTCCTTCATTAGGATGGTTCCTCCAAGTCATTATAAGAAGCCTGTTTCCAAAAGATTTTGATAATGGGTAATATTTTGCTAGAAACTCACTGGGTAAATTATCCCATGTAGTAGTGGCTCCTGGGGGTAGAGATCTATACCATGAGAGAGCTGTACTAGTCAAAGTCTAACTAAAAAGTTTAACCCTCACCTCATTGGTGGTATATCCCGATAATTGGGAAGTGCCACATATATATTTGAAACATGCAATTTTCTCATATGGATCAGGATCTTCTTCATCTCTAGTAAATTGCTTCTTGTGTAGAATACCAAGTAGTAGAGGATTTATTTTAAACCCCCTTGTCTTCTCATTGGAGTTGTCTATTTTATAAATATCACAGGGCTTCCCAAAGTGGCTGAGTGGGTTAACACTAGTCATATGCTCAAACTCCATCATGTTGGTGGAAACCTGTAACTCAAAACAAAACTTAGCAAGAAAAAAATAAATAAGCAAAAACTAAAATACCTACAATGCTTAGGTCCCCATCAACGGCGCTAGAAAATAGCTTGATGACTACAAGTGCACAGATCGTTTGTAGTTAGTTTCGAAATAAAAATATCGATCCCACATCGAGCAGGAGTCTAAAGTCTAACAACTCTTGAAATAAATACTACAATAGAAATGCTAAACAAAGTTTTAAGCAACAAGATAAAATGCAAGTATTGTGTAAAAAGGTGTATTTGGGTTTTTGGTATAAGAGAACAATAAATAAAGTAAAATAACTGAAAACAGAAAGTAAGTATCGCGTATGTAAAAGAAATTGGAACTGCAATAGGGAAAAAGGCATTCTCAGGGAGTAGCGGATACACCTCTAGCATTATAAGGAACTAAGGTAAATATTATTATCATGAACATTCTCAACTATGTATGTGTGGGAGGAACTCCGTATTTGGACAAATAGGAAGCAACCACTGCTCACATCATCCTCATAACAACAATAATCAGCAATCAACATCAATCAAATTACAGCGCTATTAAGGGACTTAATCCCGTAGGACCTATCCCATGGCATGGGTAGTCTGCCGTGAGTTTCCTCGGTTCCCAAGTTGATACGTAAGGGGTGCCAACAACTTTATAGTCACTATAAGTGCTAACACCTCTGTCTACCAACATGTAGTTCCCTCCATCAAGTCACCATAAGAGGCAAATATTGAGAGGTTGACTTCTCCCAACATCAAGATGAAGACAATATAACACATGGTCACAGCGATGATTATCATAATAAACTTTATCTTATTTCAATCTCATACTAGGGTTTATCCATCTACCCAAGAACTAATGATCTACTCAGACATGGAGGCAATCAACATCATGGTAATAACAATGGAATCTATCATAGATGAATAGTACTTGTATAAATCCACAACGAGTATGGTAATTAAAACAAGATCTAGGCAAGGTGTAGATGGGATGGATGGAGATGGTGGTGATGCAGCGGTTGATGGTGAAGATCGATGCCTTAGCCTCTCGGATCTGCGCAGGGCGAAGATGGATCCCCGGTGGATGAGTTCCCCCTCCAGATGCCTTCTGGAGGTGAGGTTTTGGCGATTTCTGGTTGTTCTATATGTTGTCTCTCTGATCCAGTTGCACGGGGTGAAACTATTTGAGGAGGCAGTGGTGGCGCCAACTATACAGCAGGAACTATACGGCCAGAAAATTATTCCTGTCGTATAGTTGGTCGTCAAACTTTCTAGGCGTCTCGATTGCTTTGGGTTTTCTTCTAGTGTTATTGATATTTCCCAAATAAGCGATTTACATTATTTTGACTCCTTTTCTCCGTAGTACAACAGCTCCAAGAATTGTGTCCATTGTATCCATCATCTGTCCTGATCCTGGTGAAAATAGACATAAATGTGCACGCGAACGCTGTAAAATACCAATATTCTACAACTACAATGCAAAATAATAATATAAAAAATGATGCAATTATGCACTCATCAATTGGCACGCAAGTTGTTCTCGACTGCTTTAGGTGGAAAACTCTAGAATAGCTTCCGGAACGGCTAAAGCAGTGATGGGACAGGGGGTCCCGGACGAAGTCGGGGAGGGTCGCTGGCTGCCTGTGATGGCTGAGACACCCCGGGACCGATGTGCTTCCTCGTGGGGGAACATGATGGGTTGTTTAGGCGAGTTTTGCCGCACAGGCTCGCTGTCCTCCTACTCTGGTGTGCCTGTTGTGCATGAGAGCTTCATCGAGAGAACCTCTCTACTGAGAGCTTTTTCTAGTGATGCGCCCCTCGAGGGTGCGGTGGTTCGTGTGGACCCAAAATTGGACGTGGGTTTGCTAGCGGTTTCTTCTTCTAGACACTGTCGCTCCGCCCAGTGTCGGGTG
Organism: Avena insularis; assembly: GCA_023614405.1. Classification (NCBI taxonomy): domain Eukaryota; kingdom Viridiplantae; phylum Streptophyta; class Magnoliopsida; order Poales; family Poaceae; genus Avena; species Avena insularis. The sequence continues at coordinate 293,202 of JAJUPC010000304.1, read as the reverse complement.
GTGCTAGCGCGAGTAGTAGCCCCCACCATGCCCCGGGTCATTCCTCCTGAGCTCCGAGGCACGGTGACAGGTACTACCATCATACGCTACCAGAGGTGTGCCCCCTACCCGGTGCGCTAGATGCTGTGTCTTGATTTTCAACATCGAGGGTATGAGTCCCCCTTTGTTGCGCAATGTCCGGCGAGCTTGATCGGCGAGCTATACGAACACATTCCATAGAGAGACATGGGATTTTTTACCCAGGTTCAGGTTCGTAATGAGCAGATCCCTATGTCCCGCAACTAGCTACTATCTTATTATTACAAGGTTACACTTGGTTCCTTCCCTAGGAAGGCTCTCTAGTCTCAAATCTCCCTCCCTCTAAAAGTCTGACCTAGGCCTTCTTTTGTATAGAAATGGGACACCACAAGGGTCTGTGTAAACGTGGCATAGGGCTCGGAGCTACACAGCTGGCTAGGCTATGCATGGGCAGAATGTGGAGGGCCTGGGGTGCTGCCCAGACATGCCACCCTATGCTCTATCTAGATAGCCTGAAATGTAGGTCAAGGGTAGCTTTGCCTATCCTAACGCAGATTCCTTCTCCCGGGTGGCTATGCACCCGGGATCCTAGGCGGGAAGCGTGTACTCGGGCCTGCTAGGAGGCATCGGCAGGTTCGTGAGTCATTCCTGGAGGGAGTCCCCTAGGAGGGCTTCTCTGCTGAAACTACAGTCAGTTTAGTCGAACATATCTATTGCGCATTGTCATCCTCCTTGTGGCTTGACTGGTGGGAGCTACCATAGATATAAAAGTGGCAGCCCCTATGACATCAAGGGACATAACTGTAACCTGGGCGAGCAGCATCTTGGAGCACCCAATAGAGAGTTATTCTCGTGGGGCGACGCGACAAACCGAGAATGGAGACCTCATGGAAAGCATGGCAAGGGCACGTCACAGATGACACACTTGCTTCTCCCTGCCAGCAACACACTTCCCCTGCTGCTCTCATCTAGTGATATTGATTCCTTCTGATCCCACAATGCGAGAAGTGGAGGAGGACTCCATTGGAGTAAATCGAGGAGCGAGGCCTTGTGGACCACTTGTTTAGAAATGGCAGAGCGCACACTCATTCCTGCAATCAGCGAGCCTCTAGTTGCACGAAGATATGAGCGATAGTAGAGAGAGGCTGGAGCGCTGCCAGTCAGCCTCGTCCATCCCATTCAACTCCTTGACCATCATGGAAAGCAGATTGGACAGAGGGAATGAGATCTAGGGAGCTCCAGGATGTCGTCACCACCGCTCTAGACTCTCTCACCCGCCTTCACAATCTCCTATGCCTAGCCCCGTCAAATATGTGTGGCATGTTGGGCCACGCAGAGATAAACAAAACTTTTTCCCTACGCGGTGATCCCAAGATCTAGCTCAGGTAGAAGTCCACGAGGATTACCACTAGACGTACAGTTGCGGAATCGATGAAGCACGTCACTTGATGCAGTGCAGTCCTCACGATCCGTTCCGGTTCCACGATCGTCGAAGTGCTGAATGTACATCACCTCCACCACTATCCACACGTACGAGGAGGAGCACCGGCGGTGGACTGCTAGGTCCGGTACGGCGGCGACAAGACAGACTAGGGCTAGGGTTTCCAACATATGGAGTGACCTAACCTTATGCTGTAAGCACCTGCGCCCCAGCTTATATAGGGAGTGAAATAGGATCCACTCACTTGTGGCCCATTCACTAAAAAGGCCTATATTAGTCACTGCAAGTCCAACTTAGTGACTAAGTCCATGTCTCTATTTGGGTCGAAGCCAAATAGATTTCCTGTTTGGGTCCAACCCAAACTTGATCCCGCTCTTAAGTGTGTGACCCGACAGGCTCATGGTAACTCGGACACGATCCGAGCCTCACTCGTGACCGATCAGTCGGTAGTGGCTCCTAGCAGAACGTGCAGACTCCCAAGTACCAAAGAGTCATGACGACTTACCTTCCAATGCGATTTTCGTCTAAGTCCCTTTTGCCTCACGATATCCCTTGTCAGACTATAGGCGAATAATCGTCATCCCTTAAATAGTCCGACTCTCTTTCTCGATCCAAGATAAGTGATTCATCCGACTAACTCTTAGTCGATCGCCTCGGTTAACACTTAACCGAGTCGTGCATGGCCATGCTTTCCGAATCATATCTTCCGAGAGGGCCCAAAGAATATCTCTCCAGATGGAGGGGCAAAATCCCATCTTGGTTATTCACATCACGCAGCTTGATTCTCAGTCGACCCGAACTCCACCTTTATAACTGCCTAGTGACAGAACAGTGTTTGACAGAACCTAAGCCAGTGATCCTCAACTCGGATTGTGCAATAACCTTAGGTCTAAGGATTACATTGATTGAGACATGCAAATGACGACTTGTTCGTTGCATCTCAATATGGGTCAGTCTGACTCGTTAAACTCTTTAGCCGAATCCGTGTAAGTTGGAATAGCATCTCCATGCCCATGACAAGTGGAACCGAGTCATCAGCTGACTTTCACATTGGTCTAAGTTGTGTGTCCAGCACAACCTCGATGACCAAGGATAATTAGTATGAACAACATGAATATATAGTTCCACAATCGAATCACATATTCAATGAGACATATCTGTAGTTCATACAAGGACAATGACTTTATGAATACACTGGGTATAACATCAAATAAGATTGCCTCTAGGGCATATTCCCAATAGTCTCCCACTTGCACTAGAGCCAATCATCCGACATAACATGTCTAGGCATCTAATGCCCATTGCTCTCAGGTACGCCTCATGCTTCGGCTGTGGAAGTGGATTTGTCAATGGATCCGCAATGTTTTCATCCGTGTGTACCTTGCATAACTTGATATCACCTTGATCCACAAACTGGCGAATAAGGTGGTACCGCAGAGTATATGTTTGTTCTTCTAGTGTTGTCTAGGTTCCTTGGCTTGTGAGATAGCACCATTGTTGTCACAATACATGTCTAACGGATTGGACGAGCCCTGAACCACACCAAGATCCATGAGGAAATTCCTCATCCAAACGGCTTCTTTTGCCGCCTCCAAGGCAGCAATATACCCAGTCTCTGTTGTAGACACAGACACTGTCTCTTGCTTGGAACTCTTCCAGCTCACAGCCCCTCCGTTTATAACAAACACATATCCGGATTGCGAACGAGAATCATCTGAGTCAGTGAGATAACTCGCATCCGTGTAACCCCTTACACTGAGTTCATCCTCACCTCCATAAACCAGGAACATATCCTTAGTCCTTCTCAAGTAGTTGAGGATATTTTTAGCTGCTACCCAGTGGATTTCTCCAAGGTCAGCCTGGTACCTACTCACAACACTTAGAGCATAGGAAACATCCGGCCTAGTACAAATCATAGCGTACATGATGGATCCGACTGCAGAAGCATATGGAATCACACTCATCCGACTTTGCTCATCAGTTGTCGAAGGACACTGAGTCTTGCTAAGTTTTACGCCATAGACATCGGTAAGAACCCCTTCTTAGATGATTCCATGTTGAACTTCTTCAACACTTTGTCCAAATATGTACTCTGACTCAATCCAATGAGCCGCCTTGATCTATCTCTATAGATCCGGATTCCTAGTATGTAAGTCGCCTCACCTAAGTCTTTCATCGAAAAACTCTTTTCCAATGATTCCTTAGTCTCTTGCAACATCTGGACATCATTTCCAATCAGTAATATGTCATCCACATATAAGACCAGAAAGTTTACTTTGCTCCCACTAAACTTCTTGTATAAACAAGAATCATGATCACTTTTGATTAATCCAAACGATTTGACTACCTCATCAAAGCGAATTTTCCAACTCCGAGATGCTTGCTTCAACCCATAAATGGATTTCTAAAGCTTGCATACCTTGTCAGCATTAGTCGGATCGACAAAACCTTCGGGTTGTATCATATACACATCCTCGGTTAAATTTCCATTAAGGAAAGCCGTCTTGACATCCATATGCCATATCTCATAGTCGAAATATGCTGCTATAGCTAACATGATCCGAACTGATTTAAGCATCACCACGGGAGAGAAAGTCTTGTCATAGTAAACTCCTTGAACTTGTCGGAACCCCTTCGTGACAAGCCGTGCCTTATAGATAGAAACATTTCCATCCATATTAGTTTTCTTCTTAAAGACCCATTTGCACTCGACGGGTCTTGCACCATCTGGCAGATCAACCAAGTTCCAAACTTGATTTTCATCCATGGAATTTAACTCGGATCGCATGGCTCCAAGCCATGACTCAGAATCAGATCCCACCATCGCTTCCGAATAAGTTGCCGGCTCATCATTGTCCAACAGTAACACATCATGAACACTTCACAATCTGGCTAATCTTTGCAGTGTCGGTGCCGTTGTCGGCTCATGTACCATGACCGACTCAAACTCTAAGGCTTTTGCCGACTCGCTGTTGGCCGGTATCTGTCGAATTTCTTCAAGCTGCACCGTGCTCCCACTGATTCCTCCACTGAGAAACTCTTTCTCAAGGAAGACACCGTTCCGAGCGACAAACACTTTGCCCTCTTCTCGGTTGTAGAAGTAGTAGCCCAAGGTTTCCCTCGGATACCCCATGAAAATACACTTATCCGACTTGCCCGTAAGCTTGTCCGACTGAAGTCGCTTGACAAATGCTTCACAACCCCAAATCTTAAGGAAAGACAAACTCGGCTTCTTGCTAGTCCACATCTCATGCGGTGTCTTCTCTACCGACTTTGATGGTACTCTGTTTAATGTGAACGCTACAGTTTCTAGACAATAACCCCAAAATGATAAAGGCAGATCTATCCGACTCATCATTGATCGTAACATGTCCAACAAGGTCCATCCCATTCCACTCCTTGACCATCATGGAAAGCAGATTGGACAGAGGGAATGAGATCTAGGGAGCTCCAGGATGTCGTCACCACCGCTCTAGACTCCCTCACCCGCTTGAGCAATCTCCTCTGCCTAGCCCCGTCGAATATGTGTGGCATCCTCCACCGCTGAGCAAACATGGCTAGGTGAAGGCGATAGAAGATTTCGTGGGTAGAGGATGGAGGACAAGAAGGAACCACAACGACTAGAGAGAGGGCGCCGGTTCTAGGGGAAGGATGTGGGCAGTGACATTGAAGAGGAAGCGAAGAAAGAAGATGAAAGAGAAGAGGTTGGGGGCAAAGGGGCCACTCGGTACACGACGTGGCCATCTCTTTGACCAGCGCAACTGACTCCATGCTAGGAAGTAACCGGAAAACCGGCAACCATCGACACATAAAAGGAGGAATCGAGCTACCAAACCGGGAGGCACCAGGAAACAATGAGGCACATACTGGTGTACCGTCGTGTGGATATGCGGTGTATGTACGCTGGTTGGTTAAAATTAGGAATCTATAGTAGCACAGACGCAAACACTACACTATCCAGATGACATGGAGAGCTAGCATCTCACAAATAGAACGCCCTTTAAAAGATAATATAGTACTATCCTACTAATGAATTACTGTAGGTAAAAATGTATCTACGTGATGCGCATAGTCACACGCGTTCTGCACCACCCACTACTATAGCTGCAGGGACAACATGCGGGAGCTCAACACCATGGATATGTGTTTACTCTCGCCGAATCACATGTAGTGTCCATGTGCTAGGGCCGCTAGTCATCTACAAGGAGAGGTCGATGCCAGTTTGAGGCAAACACAGGTTGAAGGACAATGGCCCTATCCTGAATGGTGAATGGGCAGTGCCGGGGGGAGGGCGAGGGGCACAAGACCCGCTCTGGAGGGGAAGTACGGGCTACCCCTGGTGTGGAGCGCGGAGGGTGAGAGAGAGGAATATATGGCGGATATAGGGGAATTGGGGAAACAAATGAACATGGACCATGCGTGGTAAACTGATAATCGTGGGCGGACATTGGTCCCGTTTGTAGGCAGGGTTAGAGCATCTATACCGCAAATGCACGTATCACAAACTTGGTTTGCAGTCGAAAATTCATCGCGGAGAATAGATACTGTATTACCAACTTCACAATTTAAGAAACTAGATTGGCGCTAGATTAAACACTTAAGTGCATACATACCGGGTGTTTTGTGATCACTGGGATCAATACTTACAAGCCAAATCCATGTCGTTGCAGCATCGATACAAACCCTAGTCCTACAGTACCTTCACGACTGGTGCAGTGATGGCGCATAATCGGAGTCATCATCAATGGTCTCGTCATCGGAGTAGTTGACGATGAAGTACCCGAGGCGCACCTTGTGCTCACCCTGAGAGCGGTGCAACACATGGCACACCTGCTGTTGCTCAGTCTCGTACTCGTCATGGCGGTGATTGGCGTGGTCCTAGACATCGGAGACAAAGGTCCCGAGCGAATTAAACTTCGCCTCGTGGACCTCGTTGTCCTCCATGGCAGTTCCATCATCCTTGTCGGAGATGTAGACCACCCGAGGCACGGGCGCGGGCGTGGGCGCGGGAGGTGGCACACGGACCACCAGAATAGGAGGAGGTTTGTGGACCATCGGCACCGGAAGAGGTGCACGGACCACTAGAGCCACCGCGTGTGAGCCCCCGACCGCCTCATCGTTGGTGTCGGGACCGAACCACGCAAGCCACGCCCATGTAGGCGAGGTCGCGCATGTGCGGGAGAGCGCGCCACTTGCTCGTGCTTGCTCGGAGCGGCCACATGCGGCCTCCTCCTGACAGGGGCACGCGATTTCACGATCCGGACATCCCGCCGCTAAGCGAAAAAACATCACCATAGCCGGCCAAATTTCGGCAATATTGGCCCGTCATGGGTAGGTGGGGGGTCTGTGCAGCGGTGGGCAGTTGTGGTTTGAAATCCAGTGACTGGTGTGGCCTGTATTGAAAGCAATTGCATGAAAGGGTTTCTCCGCATGTGGAGGAAGGGGAAATGAATTAGGTTTCCCGCATCCGCCCCCCCCGCACCAAATATATGCGGGGCGGATGGGCCTTAGTGCGAGAAACCACAAAAAATGTGTTTTTTACCCATTTACGTTATGTCAACACCCGAACTTTTAATCCCAGATGCCTGTTATGTCATACATCACAATCCCAGGATTACCATTTTTGCTAGACATAACACATTGGATATCACAGTACATCATCCATTACAAACCATAAATAAGGTCTTACACAAATAAGGATCTCATGATCCAGTCTTAATACAACAAGCAGCGGAATAAATAATAAGCATAGTGGTGGGGTCCATCTTGAGGGGGCACAGGTAATGCTGACAAAGGAAGATAGTCCTAGTTATCATAGCCATCCTGCTGGCCATCATCTTGGTAGTCTCCTTCATAGTCTGGCCATAGGAATAGCCAGGGACAAAAGCCATGAGTACTCTTTAAGTACTCGCAAACTATCACTAACAAGTAGTATAGTTCCAATGTAAAGTGCTAACTCTAGATTTATTTGTAAAGTTAAGTTTGAAACCTAAGCTGAGTTCAGAATCAAAGAAAGATAAAATAAAGTTCTAGAATCACTTAAGTTGGGAAGCTAGTGTCATAGTCACAACCCTGTTGTGATCAAGTCAAGATTCATCATTCATTTCATAACTCATTTTGAAAACATCTGACAACGAAACAGTATGGCCACTCCAACTGTCCATAACCGCGGACGCGGCTATTCGAATAGTTTGACACTCTACAGAGGTGGTACACTTTCACCAGAAGATTCGATACATCTGTCAGGGATAACCCTGAATCATCATACTTAGTATGCAGATAATCAAACATAACCTCTCCTTTACACACCCTAGTATAAGCACCTCTCCTATGAGCATGGCCTCCCAACCATGACCATCTGTCATCTTGGGCACTTCATAGGTGGACAACATTGAGAGGTAGCCTCACCTCAAACCTCTCCCATGAGGTAACTAATACTAATGCATATAAACTTCCGGCTAAGCCTTACCCAATTCAGGTATTGTGGTTGTACGGTAAATTTGGAATGGTATCGCATCCGAATTCAACCATCAGTTTTGTAAAAGGGTTAAGGCTCATGCCTCAACATTTTCATCATCATAAACCATTTGTGTTTCTCAACACATGTCAAAACATCTCAATAGAATGACTCATCATTCCAAAGTTTTCATAATTCATTTTCACCAAGTGTTCCCATCTAAAGTGACTCAAGTTTTGATCTAGCTCTAATCTACTAAGTTAAGAGTGTTCACTAAGGTGGGATGTTAAGATCAATCTCATGCCATAGAATGACATCTAAGGTTCTCTAGATAGGTCAAGTTTTATACTTTTTATGCTACCTTCAAAACAAGTAAGGGAATTGGTAAAGTAAAGAAAGTAAAGCTTGGAAATAAAACTTGGGGTAGGTACTAGTCAAGGGTTATAACCAAAGCATGCCTAATGCATCTTGCTTAATTTCTCTAGCTTAATTCTAGCTTGCTAACAATAGCTTGCCTTGGTTGGTGCAGTGGTTGAAGTTTTCCTCTTCCTCCTCTTGATAGAACTCCTCCTCCTCGAAAGCTTGGTCGGTACTATCGTCTATAAATACAAACGGAGTACACAATCACCAAACAATGCTTAACTAGTCTACTTAGCATTCTAAGGCACACATTTTATGATCTATTATCATCACAAGCATCACAAGATTTTATTAACTAGTTGCATTCCTTTTATTTAAGAAAAGTAATTTGTACTCATTGAAAATAACTAAGATTTAATATTCACCACTTAAAATATGGGATCAGGTGAACACATGTCCTAACCACATATTCTAACATGTGGGAATGTGATTTAAGGGTTGGATCACATTTTAATGGGTTTAAGTTTAGAATTTAATGATTTAAAGTGACTAGAAATGCCTATATAGCATTATTTTGGTACTAGTCCAAAATCACTGCTTGCAAACCTTAATATTATTACATATTCAGATAGGTGGGGTTAAATATGATCTTTGAGAGTTGGAACCAACTCTAAAGCTATCATGGTTAATTTTAGAAAAATGTTTGAATGTGCAAAAGCTTCTGTCTTGTTATTTTTACTAGGCGAGATCTCTAACTCCAAATGAATTAAATCCAACGGGCTTGGATAGATCTTTTCAGTAGCTTTCTAACACAATTTGAATCACTCCATTTGGATTTGTAAATCTCTCTGAAATGATTTTCAAACTAGGGGATAGAACTAAGTTCAAACCTAAATAGAAAATCCTAAATTTGAATTCATGGGCTAGCGCGGGAAGTAAAATGGGCTGGCCCAGTGGCGTTCCGCAGCACAGAGAACAGCTGACAGGGGGTCCACATGTCATTGGCTCTTTACACGCGAAGCGGTACGGGGCGATGTGGGCTGTTAGATTAAAAGGACGATCTACTACTGTGGCTTGTCATCGACGACGGACAGGTCGCTGGCTCGGTGCAACCCTAGCGGCTCGGTGGGGGTCTGTGGCGGCTTACCGGGGCTCCAGCGAGGGTCAGCGAGGCGGGCAAACGAACAAGTCGAGGACGGCGGTTCTCCTGGTACCGGCGACGTCCTGAGAGGTGGCCTTGATCAACGGCGCCCTTCTCCTTCCTCCAGGGCAGACTCCAGCGAAATTCCGGTGCTACGGACGACGGCTTGCTCCGGTGAGGCTCTGGGAGTGCTGTGAGGGGTAGGGGATGAGAGTGGTGTGAGGAAACGGTGCTGGGGAGGCCTCTATTTATAGGCTCGACGAAGCGGCAGAGAAGCATGGGCGGTGCTCGCCGGTGACGATGGCACAACGAGCTAGAGGTGTGGGCGGTGCGCTAGGATGGTGGGCGGTGCCCTGGCGAGTGTCACGAAGGTGCGTGTGCAGTGAATGGCGGTCAGGAGAGGTGAGTGGCGTGGCGCGCATGATGTCTCTGCCGACGGCGAGTTTCTCGGCGGCCGGCGACTACGGGGCACGATCGGGGGAAAGGGGATGTCCGTTAGCTCCCTAGGACGATGGTGATCGTGTAGACGTGCGGCTGGAGAGAGGCGGGGTCTGGCTGAGCGGGGACCGGGCACGCTCTGCGGGCAGCGTCGGCATGGCCCACAGTCTCCGAGCACGCGGTTCCTGGCTGCTCTAGTTGCTGTCCTCGGGCTGGGGCTGGTTGGGCGGTGGAGGTGGACCACATGCGACGTCCTGGACATGGTGTACGACTGTGGCCTGTTGTCGCTGGTGGGGTGCCCAAATGGTGCTCGGCCTTAATGGCCATGACCATTTGGTCATGGCACAATGGGTGGTCGGGCTAGAGAAGGGTAGGGGGTGCACTGGGTGCCTGTGGTTGCAAAATGGGAGACCAATTTGGTCCAAACACTGCTCAAAATAGTGTTTTTGGTTTTTGTTTGAATTCTGCCCACCAGGTGTTTGTAGAAATGGCCGCAAGAATTCAAGTTTTGAATTTTTGGATGATTTTTGGTGGAGTTGCTAGACACATGCTTAAGCCTCTGTGGTTTCTTGGGTTTTGAAAATGGAGCTCATTTGAGTGGTTTTTGAATAAGTGGGATCTTCCCATTTGAACTACATTCAATTTTCAATTGCCATTTAAAATTAGTGTTTGAAAGTTTTGGCAGATCACAAAGTGTGCCTTGGTACATCATTACATGTACTAGGAAGGGGTGCAAAGATCCACATTTGTTTCTCTTAAGTTTTGAGTCCTAGGAATAGCCAAAGTAGGCATGGTAGTTAAAATGGCACAAATGACCATTTCTTTCTTTTATTCATCTTGATTTTTTTCTTTGGGATTTGTTTGGGAATGATCTAGATGATATTTATTTCACCTAAGAATCATTTTATAAGCAATGGATCACTTAATCATGGCAATTCAAATCAACTCCTATTTAAATGCACCCACATATGAATGCTTTAATAATTTTAATTGGGAAAGTTTTTGTTAACCCTAAATTTTGATGATTTGGATATTAATAAGCTTGGATTAGAGTTTTGGGATGTTACAAACCTTCCCCCCTTAAACAAAATCTCGTCCCGAGATTTACGAAAGAAAACTAGGAACTAAAGAGATCTGGGAACTCTGTCCTAATGTAATCTTCTCGCTCCCAAGTGGCTTCCTCTTCGGTATGGTTACTCCATTGAATCTTGAGAAATTTGATACTCCTGGTTCTGGTGGTTCTGTAAGCTTCCTCCAAGATACGGATGGGCACTTCATGATATGTCAGGTCTTTGTTGATCTCAACAGCTCTGTGATCGATGTTCTTGAAAACTTCAGTCTTCTCCGGCACTTCCAGGCATTTGCGAAGTAACGAGATATGGAACACATTGTGGATAGCTGACATCTCCTCTGGCAGTTCTAGTTGATAAGATACTTCGCCTCGACGGTTCCGAATCTTGAAGGGCCCGATATATCTGGGGGCTAACTTTCCTTTCAGACTAAAGCGTTGGGTTCCCTTTAATGGCGAAACCTTGAGATATACAAAATCTCCGACATTGAAAGTCAGGTCTCTCCTTCTCTTATCAGCATAACTCTTCTGTCTGGATTGGGCGGTCTTGAGGTACTCACGGACTTTGTGAACCTTCTCTTCAGCTTCTCGGAGAATGTCGGGTCCAAAGATCTGACTCTCTCCTACTTGCGACCAATTCAAAGGGGTGCGACACTTCCTTCCGTATAGGAACTCAAATGGTTCCATCTGCAAACTAGCTAGATAACTGTTGTTATATGAGAATTCTGCGAAAGGCAGGCAGTCTTCCCATTTTGATCCGTACTCCAACACACAAGCTCTCAACATATCCTCTAGGATCTGGTTGACTCTCTCAGTCTATCCATCAGTTTGCGGATGATAAGCGGTACTGAAGTTCAATTTGGTGCCTAATCCTTCCTGGACTTTCTACCAAAATCTCGAGGTAAACTGGGTTCCTCGATCTGATACTATGGTCTTGGGGGTTCCATGCAGGCTAACAATTCTAGCAATGTATAGCTCTGCTAGCTTCAAACTCTGGTAGGTTTTCTTGATAGGTATGAAGTGAGCTACCTTGGACAGTCTATCAACTGTGACCCAGATTGAGACATTACCCCTACTAGAAGTAGGCAAACCGGTGATAAAGTCCATTCCGACGGAATCCCATTTCCATTCCGGAATCTGCAGAGGTTGCAACAGTCCTGCGGGTCTCTGATGCTCTACTTTGACTCTTTGACAGATGTCACACTTGGCAATGTAGCTTCCGATTTCTCTCTTCATCTTGTGCTACCAAAATTGCTCTTTCAAATCTTGATACATCTTCATTGCTCCGGGGTGGATAGAATAAAGAGTATCATGAGCTTCCTGCATGATAACTTGCTTCAGTTCCGAATCTGCTGGAACACAGATATGTCCTTTTTACCACAGAACTCCTTCTTTGTCTTCAGTGAATCCAGGTACCTTTCCTGTACCAATACGACGTTTGATTCCGTTGATACTTTCATTTCCCTTCCGGGCTTCCTTGATTTGGCGAATCAAAGTGGGTTGAAGTTCAATACTAGCTAAAAATCCTTTGCTAACTAGCTCAGTTCTAAACTGCTCCAACTCCTCATACAAACTTGGTTGCTTCTCTTTGATCATGGTATTTAGCCTACACGGCAATCTGCTAAGAGCATCCGCTACCACATTGGCTTTGCCGGGGTGATAGTGAATGTCAAGGTCATAATCCTTGATTAACTCTATCCATCTCCTTTGCCTCATATTCAGCTCCTTCTGAGTGAAAATATACTTCAAGCTTTTGTGATCTGAGTAAATCTCACAGCGATTACCCATCAGATAATGATGCCATGTCTTCAATGCCAAAACTCCGGCTGCTAATTCAAGATCATGGGTCGGATAGTTCTGCTCATGCTGCTTCAGTTGTCGAGATAGATAGGCGATAACTTTGCCTTCTTGCATCAATACACATCCGAGAGCAATCTTGGATGCATCACAATACACATCAAACGGCTTCTTGATATCTGGCATGATTAATATTGGGGCTGATATCAATCTCTTCTTCAACTCCTAGAAACTGGCTTCACATTTGTCGGCCCATTCAAACTTCTTGTCCTTCTTCAGCAATTGGGTCATGGGTTTGGTGATGCTCGAGAATCCTTCGAAGAACTTGCGGTAATATCCTGCTAATCCGAGAAATGCACGGACTTGGGTTTGAGTGGTTGGGGCTTCCCATTCTTCGACTTCTTTGATCTTGGCGGGATCAACAGAGACTCCTCTAGCAGACACAATATGTCCTAGGAATCCTACTTCTTTCAGCCAAAACTCACATTTGCTGAACTTGGCTTATAACCGATGCTCCCTCAAGGTTTCTAGGATGACTGTCAGATGTTTCTCATGATCTTCTTCTAACTTGGAGTAGATAAGGATATCATCGATGAACACAACTACAAACTTATCTAGGAAATTCATAAAGATCTTATTCATGAGATTCATGAAATAAGCAGGGGCATTGGTTAATCCAAAAGACATAACCGTATACTCGTATTACCCATAACGAGTAGTAAAGGCGGTCTTCGGAATATCTGTTGCACGAATCTTAAGTTGGTGATAACCAGTCCTAAGATCAATCTTTGAGAATACCTGGGATCCAGTCAACTGATCAAATAGATCCTCTATCTTTGGCAAGGGCTACTTGTTCTTGATGGTGACGTCATTCAACTTTCTGTAATCTGTGCACAAATGGTTGCCTCCATCTTTCTTGTCGACGAATAACACTGGTGATCTCCATGGCGATGCGCTTGGTTGAATCAAGCCGGTTGCTAACATGGCATCCAACTGCTTCTTCAATTCCACCAACTTTGAGGGGTTCATGCTATAGGGTCTCTGGGCTATGGGTCCGGTTCTAGGGATTAGTTCGATAATGAACTCAATATCCCTATCCGGGGGCATACCTGGCAATTCATCTGGGAATACGTCGGGGTATTCACAGACTACTTTTACTTGGTCTATGGTGGGCAGGGCTAGATTCTTGTTGCACTTGAATTGACGGGGTAAGGTTTCAGATATATGCTCTACTGTTACTCCAGAGCTACTGGTCATGGTGATGGCTTTCTAAGCATAGTCTATCAGTGCTTTATGCCTTGATATCAAGTCCATACCTAGTGCTACTTCCAATCCTTTGGTTCCAAGTAATATTCGGTTGGCATAAAAATCTATCCCATGTATTCTGATAGGCACAGCTTTGCAAATTTTGCTAGCTTTTGTAGTTGATCCGAGGATTTGAACTATCATGACATGCTTCAAGTTGGTTGGGTGGATCTTACTAGTGCATGAAAATTCTTCGGTGACAAATGAATGTGATGCTCCCGAATCAAACGATACCCTTGCTAAAACTGAGTTGACAGAAAACATACCCAGCACTACATCTGGCGCTTCTTGGGCTTCTTCGGCATTCATGTGGAAGAGACGACCGTTGTGGTTGTGAGGGTTCCCTGGGGCAAATCTTCTTCTGGGTTGAACACGACGCTGCTATTGAGCTGGAGAATTCACATTGGCAGTGGCAGCGGCCTTTTTGGGACACTCATTGGAATAGTGGCCCTTCACTCCACACTCGAAACAGGTGATCTGAGACTTGTCTTTAGCTGCGACGGGCACATCATTACTTCCAGTCCTGGGTGCAGTGTTGGTGTTGTTGTTGTTGTTGCTCTTGGGAGGGGCATGGTTGAAATTGCTGGAGTTGCCGAGGTGATTGTTGTTTCCTCCAGACTTCACATTGCCTCCGCTACAGTTGGGGTAGCTTGGGCGAGACATTGGGGGTCGGTTGTTCCTTGGTGCATATCCTGGTGAGGGGTTGGGACGGTACTTATGGTGATTGCTGGATCTAGATTGCTGCATCATATGACGCTTGCGGTTGTCGTTTGCCTGGTTAATCTTCCCTTCCATCTGAATGGCAGAGTCGACTAGCTCTTAGAGATCCTCGAAGCGGATGTTGACGAGGACAGTCTACATCTCATCATGCAGTCCGTTCAAGAATCTCTCCTTCTTCTTGGCCTCCATGTTGATCTCATCATGTGCATATCTAGCAAGCGACAGGAATCTGTCACGGTACTCTACCACAGTCATTCTGCCTTGCTTCAACTCTCCGAATTCATCCCTCATTCTGGTGACTAATCCCTACGGCACGTGGGTGCGGCTGAACTAGATTTTGAAGGCTTCCCATGTCATCACTTGACCATGGTTCATCAGGCGGATACTGTTCCACCAGGCTCTTGCGTCTCCGGGCAAGTAGTGGGTGTCAAAGAGAACTTTCTCGTTGTCATCAACTCTGGCTACTTCCAGATTGTTCTCCATTGTCTGCAACCATTCATCTGCATCTAATGGGTTCTCTGATGTGCTAAAGATTGGGGGATTGGTATTCTAGAAGTTTTTTAGCTTGGATCCTCGATGATCCTGATTTCCATGGTTCTGGTTGTTGTGAGCCATCTGGGTGATCTGTTGCAGTGTTGCTAGATTAGCTTGGCGCTCTGCCCTGCTTGCTTCTCTGTTTGCAATGAGATTCTGCAGGATCTGCAGCATTGGGTCTTGCGACGAGAAGCTCCCTCCTTGGTTTCCATGAGTCATCTGAAGATTGAGGTAGATAAAGGGGTAAGAGGGAAAGTTCTAAGGTTCAGGGTTTTGATTTCAAAGCTAAAACTTTGAGTTTGACTCAGGTTTTGCAACTAACTTCATTTCATTCATTCAAACAAAGCACACGATACAAACACACACACACCACAACAAGGAAAACAGATGGTTTTCAGAACCATTCTGCAAGCTACGATACAGTGGGACCGATACATCTCATGCTACAACAGTGCTCTAGTGCATCTACTCATCGTCGATGAAGTCGGAGTCCTCATCGTCAGTGTAGAAGTCCACGACATCCTCCTCTAGAAAGTCATCATCTTTGCTGAGGTAAGAATCCATGTCTCCCTAGATGTCTTCACCCTCCTCTTCTTCCTCCTTTGCTGCAAGCTGAGCTTCTTGCTCCTTAACAGTCTTCTCGAGGTCGGCCACCTTCTTGCAAAGACGGGCGATGGTGTGATCCTTCTTCTCGCGCTGGAGGCGAAGAGACTGACGGTCCTTGACAAGCAGTGAGAAAGTCTGGGCCTTCTGGCTGCAATGGCACGGTTGTGGTTGGCGAACTCCCTAGCATTGTCCAATTCTTTCTGGCGATCATATAGTAGGAAGTCAAGGTTCTCCACTTGATGCTTCATTTCTGGGTGACTAGGCATCTCCATCGGCATTCCCATGAAGTCACGTCTTGCATAGGGAGAAAAATGGGTTCCTTGGATTTGGTTGACACTGAGGGCACACAGACGTGCGAGAGCTTCATGCATTGCCCTGGCTAATCCATCTAGCCAGTTGTTCTCTCGGACAGAGAACTGGATTCTCCCAGACATTGGTGCTTCTATGCTTCCTCGAAGATCAGCGGTGACTAGTCACTGTAAATCTCCTCCTGGGGGTCCTGGAAGTTGAGCTCCAAGAAACTCCGGATGCGGGAGTCCCATAACTCAGACAGTGAATCTAGATCCCTCTCGAAGATCAGGTGGCCACCGTTTCCCAACTGGTAGAACTTGCTGAACCGAGTCTCCATCTACAAGAATTAAGGACAAGGAAGTTAGTGAAGTGATCAAGTGTGTCAAATTTTAAGTAGTAATGTAAGGATTTGAGGAACATGAATTTTTGAGAAAGAATGAATTCCCAAGGGTAAGAGAGGAAATAGTTTTTCATAAATACTCACTTTAGGTTTTGAAATTATGTTTTTGTTCGGACGTCCATTCTAACTAGGGTCTCCTATGGTCAGGATGGCTCTAATACCAACTTGTCAACACCCGGATTTTTAATCCCAGATGCCTATTATGTCATACATCGCAATCTCAGGATTACCATTTTTGCGAGACATAACAGATTGGATATCACAGTACATCATCCATTACAAACCATAAATAAGGTCTTACACAAATAAGGATCTCATGATCCAGTCTTAATACAACAAGCAGCGGAATAAATAATAAGCGTAGCGGTGGGGTCCATCTTCGAGGCACAGCAATGTCAAGGCAGATAGTCCTAGTTATCATAGCCATCCTGCTGGCCATCATCTTGGTAGTCTCCTTCATAGTCTGGCCATAGGAATAGCGAGGGACAAAAGCCATGAGTACTCTTTAAGTACTCACAAACTATCACTAACAAGTAGTATAGTTCCAATGTAAAGTGCTAACTCTAGATTTATTTGTAAAGTTAAGTTTCAAACCTAAGCTGAGTTCAGAAACAAAGAAAGATAAAATAAAGTTCTAGAATCACTTAAGTTGGGAAGCTAGTGTCATAGTCACAACCCTGTTGTGATCAAGTCAAGATTCATCATTCATTTCATAACTCATTTTGAAAACATCTGACAACGAAACAGTATGGCCACTCCAACTGTCCATAACCACGAACTTGGCTATTCGAATAGTTTGACACTCTACAGAGGTGGTACACTTTCACCACAAGATTCGATACATCTGTAAGGGATAACCCTGAATCATCATACTTAGTATGCAGATAATCAAACATAACCTCTCCTTTACACACCCTAGTATAAGCACCTCTCCTATGAGCATGGCCTCCCAACCATGACCATCTGTCATCTTGGGCACTTCATAGGTGGACAACATTGAGAGGTAGCCTCATCTCAAACCTCTCCCATGAGGGAACTAATACTAATGCATATAAACTTCCGGCTAAGCCTTACCCAATTCAGGTATTGTGGTTGTACGGTAAATTTGGAATGGTATCGCATCCGAATCCAACCATCAGTTTTGTAAAAGGGTTAAGGCTCATGCCTCAACATTTTCATCATCATAAACCATTTGTGTTTCTCAACACATGTCAAAACATCTCAATAGAATGACTCATCATTCCAAAGTTTTCATAATTCATTTTCACCAAGTGTTCCCATCTAAAGTGACTCAAGTTTTGATCAAGCTCTAATCTACTAAGTTAAGAGTGTTCACTAAGGTGGGATGTTAAGATCAATCTCATGCCATAGAATGACATCTAAGGTTCTCTAGATAGGTCAAGTTTTATACTTTTTATGCTACCTTCAAAACAAGTAAGGGAATTGGTAAAGTAAAGAAAGTAAAGCTTGGAAATAAAACTTGGGGTAGGTACTAGTCAAGGGTTATAACCAAAGCATGCCTAATGCATCTTGCTTAATTTCTCTAGCTTAATTCTAGCTTGCTAACAATAGCTTGCCTTGGTTGGTGCAGTGGTTGAAGTTTTCCTCTTCCTCCTCTTGATAGAACTCCTCCTCCTCGAAAGCTTGGTCGGTACTATCGTCTATAAATACAAACGGAGTACACAATCACCAAACAATGCTTAACTAGTCTACTTAGCATTCTAAGGCACACATTTTATGATCTATTATCATCACAAGCATCACAAGATTTTATTAACTAGTTGCATTCCTTTTATTTAAGAAAAGTAATTTGTACTCATTGAAAATAACTAAGATTTAATATTCACCACTTAAAATATGGGATCAGGTGAACACATGTCCTAACCACATATTCTAACATGTGGGAATGTGATTTAAGTGTTGGATCACATTTTAATGGGTTTAAGATTAGAATTTAATGATTTAAAGTGACTAGAAATGCCTATATAGCATCATTTTGGTACTAGTCCAAAATCACTACATGCAATCCTTAATATTATTACATATTCAAATAGGTGGGGTTAAATGAGATTTTTGAGAGTTGGAACCAACTCAAAAGCTATCATGGTTAATTTTAGAAAAATGTTTGAATGTGCAAAAGCTTATGTCTTGTTCTTTTTACTAGGAGAGATCTCTAACTCTAAATGAATTAAATTCAACGGGCTTGGATAGATCTTTTCAGTAGTTTTCTAACACAATTTGAATCACTCCATTTGGATTTGTAAATATCTCTGAAATGATTTTCAAACTAGGGGACAGAACTAAGTTCAAACCTAAATAGAAAATCCTAAATTTGAATTCGTGGGCTAGCGCGGGAAGTAAAATGGGCCGGCCCAGTGGCGTTCCGCGGCACAGAGAACAGCTGACAGGGGGTCCACATGTCATTGGCTCTTTACACGTGAAGTGGTACGGGGCGATGTGGGCCGTTAGATTAAAAAGACGATCTACGGCTGTGGCTTGTCGTCGACGACGGACAGGTCGCCAGCTCGGTGGAACCCTAGCGGCTCGGTGGAGGTCTGTGGCGGCTTACCGGGGCTCCAGCGAGGGTCGGCGAGGCGGGCAAACAAACAAGTCGAGGACGGCGGTTCTCCTGGTACCGGCAGCGTCCCGAGAGGTGGCCTTGATCAACGACGCCCTTCTCCTTCCTCCATGGCAGACTCCGGCTAAATTCCGGCGCTGCGGATGGCGGCTTGCTCTAGTGAGGCTATACGAGTGCTGTGAGGGGTAGGAGATGTGAGTGGTGTGAGGAAACGCTGCTGGGGAGGCCTCTATTTATAGGATCGGCGAAGCGGCAGAGAAGCATGGGCGGTGCTCGCCGGTGACGACGGCACAACGAGCTATAGGTGTGGGCGGTGCGCTAGGACGGTGGGCGGTGTCCTGGCGAGTGTCACGGAGGTGCGTGTGCAGTGAATGGCGGTCGGGAGAGGTGAGTGGCGCGGCGTTCATGATGTCTCTGCTGACGGCGAGTTTCACGGCGGCCGGCGACTACGGGGCACGGTCGGGGGAAAGGGGATGTCCGTTAGCTCCCTAGGACAATGGTGATCGTGTAGACGGGCGGCTGGAGCGAGGCGGGGTCTAGCTGAGCGGGGACCAGGCACGCTCTTGCGGGCGGCGTCGGCATGGACGACAATCTCCGGGCGCGGCAGTTCCTGGCTGCTCTGGTCGCTGTCCTTGGGCTGGGGCTGGTTGGGCGGTGGAGGTGGACCACAAGCGACCTCCTGGACATGGTGGACGACGCTGGCGGCGGCTGTGTCGTCCTGTCGCCGGTGGGGTGCCCAAATGGTGCTCGGCCTTAATGACCATGACCATTTGGTCGTGGCACAATGGGTGGCCGGGCTAGAGAAGGGTAGGGGGTGCACTAGGTGGCTGTGGTTGCAAAATGGGAGACCAATTTGGTCCAGACACTGCGCAAAATAGGTGTTTATAGAAATGGCCGCAAGAATTCAAGTTTTGAATTTTTGGATGATTTTTGGTGGAGTTGCTAGACACATGCTTAAGCCTCTATGGTTGCTTGGGTTTTGAAAATGGAGCTCATTTGAGTGGTTTTTGAATAAGTGGGATCTTCCCATATGAACTACATTCAATTTTCAATTGCCATTTAAAATTAGTGTTTGAAAGTTTTTGGCAGATCACAAAGTGGGCCTTGGTACATCATTATATGTACTATCAAGGGATGCCAAGATCCACATTTGTTTCTATTAAGTTTTGAGTCCTAGGAATAGCCAAAGTAGGCATGGTAGTTAAAATGGCACAAATGACCATTTCTTTCTTTTATTCATTTTGATTTGTTTTTCTTTGGGATTTGTTTGGGAATGATCTAGATGATGTTTATTTCACCTAAGAATCATTTTACAAGCAATGGATCACTTAATCATGGCAATTCAAATCAACTCCTATTTAAATGCACCCACATATGAATGCTTTAATAATTTTAATTGGGAAAGTTTTTATTAACCCTAAATTTTGATGATTTGGATATTAATAACCTTGGATTAGAGTTTTTGGGATGTTACACGTTATTTGCAAATGCCAGTTTTTGGTCCCAATATGGCATATCAGCCTAAAATTTTACAGGACGGTCGTATGCAATATCTGAGCATCCCCGCGGTGGGCCACAAATTGGACACCTAATCAGTCTGTTTGGGGCAGGCCGCGGGCACGGTGTCTGGTCTTGTTCGTGCGTGCGCCTAACGGGGGAGCATTTCTCCTACTAATTCAGCCACACCTGCCAACTCGGTTTGGGAATTGCAGGCCTGTGTCCACAAAGGCTGATCTACACAGTTTTGGGGCCATTTTTCACAGTTTTTGGACTCAAATAGGACCATTTTGACAGAAAAGCAATTAACACAAAGTTCGTAGATAATATAAACTCGTCGACACAAGAATTTTCACAATAAAAATAATAGTACATATTGAATAGTACAACACAGCAACAATAAAACTAATGGTGTCCTACACGCATCCACATGTCCTTCACGAGATCTTCTTGAAGTGCATTATGGGTTGTTCAATCACAAATTTCATGGTGAGTATGGAGGAACTGTTGGAATGTTGCTGCTCTAGGATGGGGTTCAACCAACTCTCCACGGAACTCCTAATCTAGATCAAAAGGCATATCATCTGATCATCCTCCACAATCATGTTGTGCATGATCATGCAATCAGTCATCACCTCATTCATCATCTTCCCGCTCCATATTTTTGCAGGGTACCGAACAATGTCCCAACGAGCCTGCAACCCTCCAAATACTCGCTCCACGTCCTTCCTACATGCCTCCTATCCTTTGGCAAACCTACACTCAGCCTCCAACTCAGGTTGGTGGATTGTCTTCACAAATGTGGACCACTCAGGATAGATACCATCGACTAGATAGTATCCCTTATTGTAGTTGTGGTTGTTTACTATGTAACACCCCAATTTTAGTTAAGTAGTAATTAGGGTTGTTTGTACATTCATAAGAATCATTGTTTTGCTAAGAATAATGCATGAAAGAAAAGAATGCAAAAACCCAAAACCCTAGTTTTCCCCTCTCTCTTGTGAATGAATTCAAAATGGTTTTGAATTTAGAGAATCCAAAAAGTTTGGATCCCAAATTGACTAAAGGGACCCACAGTCATCACTAGCGACCACCGTCTGTGGGTGGACGTCATGCTAATGTCACACCCATGTCAAGCTGGCGTGGCTCGTGGACACGTTGAACGCTAACCGCAAGATGGCTGCTGATGTGGACCTAGACCCAGTAGTCAGTCAAAGTGGCTAGGGCCAGTCCTAGTGTAAAAAGGTTAAACACCCCCGCTGACGTCAGCCTTGCGCAGTAATTGTTTTAAATTGGTTTAGTAATTTCAAAAAACTGGTTTAAATCTTATAAAATCAACAACTAATTATTTATAAGTAAAAAAATATGTATTATATATCAAAATGTTCAGAAAAATGAGATCTATCTCTTAGCATCAAAATCATACATTGTTAAGAAACTTATATTAACAAGTTTATTAGAAGAACAAAATGAACCCCCGTAGTTGATTCCGAGGTGCCCCTGTTTTAGGGTTTGTACCCCTCGGACCTTATTTAAAATGATCAAGCATGTTTTTGGGTTTCATTTCAATACTATTAAACTTGCCATATGATCATTCTCACTTGAGCATTGCATCGATGCCATGTGTTGATTGTTTCCCTTTCTTTCTGGTGTTTGGTTGTTCCCGGTAGAATACGAGATTGAGATCGAAGACCTAGATTAACACCATCGAAGATCGAAGATACATACGTGACCAACTGTAAGCAAGTCAAGTACAAGGTTTCGAGGATCTACTTATTGGTTATAAATGGGCAAAGACAAGCATAACCCGACCACTATACAATCCCATGTTTTCAAAGCACCTCAATTCTTGCCAGGATGCATATGATTCTACTGTGGTCTTTTATCGACAGATAGAGTACCCTATCTGTTGCATTACTCCCTTTAAGATTATATTACATGATCCACTTCTCCTAGCATAACTAGGTTTGGCTTGTGTGCACTGCTAGAGCTTATACGTGTGTCCTTCTTAGCCATGCTTAGCTGTTAGTGCTGGTTCATCCAGATGATGTATCAAATGCAAAGAATCTAGTATGGCAGGAGAACAAGGTATACTGATGAGGTGAGATTAGTGGTAAAGGTTAAATATTCTAAGGATTACATGGGAGGCCATGGTGGGATGTGGTTTTTGTAGTCCCATGGTTTTTGTAGTCCCACCATTAGGACCTGAGTTCTTGCCCTCAGAACCAAGACGAGCATATAGCCACACGGGGCTAGGAACCCCACGAGTAACTAACTTTCCTAGCAGATTCCATGAGTCACATAGTTTGGGCGTTCCATTTGACATATGCATTTTTGTTGTTCTCGAAGGCGGTGAAGGAGGTGCATCATAACAGGTAGGGAAGCGTGGACCAGGCTGCTTGGGGTGGATAGAGCCCTTGATAAAGCAACCTTGCCTCACATCTCTAGGGACCGGCTTCGCGATTTTACCCATTACGATGGAACCCTCATTAGGACATGAATCATGGTCACAACGAAGTCAAATTAAAGGTCATGGTCAACCACCCTCTGCCAGCACACCAAGGAAGTGTATCAAGTGGCACTAAGAGTCGGTTGGTACGTGTGGGTAATGTTGTACACCTCTGCAGGATTTTAATCTATTCAAAAATCCATGTCCATGGTTATGGATGACTTGGGAATGAACGTGAGATTATAGAGAACTATAACCTAATCGTAAACCTTGGAAACTAACGTTTGTTAAGGATGCTTCCTCATGGGTACGAGGGGGTGATCCTAGTTGAGGTTCAGAGGATGATGATTTGGTGGATATCAAAAGATGGTGACCAATATTATGGAGATATAGCTCTCTAAACCCCTTTTAAAATATTCTGATTAGGCCAGCTTCTTCTCCCTCTTGTTTTATAAACAAAGATAGCTTTATGCATAATAGCTCCACCAGCCATAAGTCTTGATGACTACACCCTGAACTCACCCTTGCTTTGTTGGTACTTTTGTAGCAGTGTAAGTGTTCCTATAAAGAAAAGTTTGGTACGACATCAACACCGACGAGTAGCTTGGGGTTCTTGGCCGGCAGCCTAGAATCTATGGGATGGGACGTCATCGTTATGATTCAGGCATCTTAGGACATTTGTTAAGTTTGCTATAATTAATAGCACAATTTTCCTTCCTTTTTCTGATGTTTATGGTCAGTGACCTCTGCTTGTAACATTTTGGTTCTATGCTCATTTATGAGCTTGCTATAATAATTTTTGTGTCGTAGAGTCACTGCTGTGTTGCTGATTCTTCACTGCATATCTTCGAGCTCTAGGTTAGTATTATGTCATACTAAGGTTTGGGATTTGTTTAACCCTAATCCCGGGGGTGTCACAGGTTTTGGTATCAGAGTAGTACCGATCATAGGAAAACCTTTCTATTGGTCGATGTTGTGTCCAGTGCTTGCAAAATCTATTTCAAAGATGAAAAGTATTTGTGAAAACTCTAGTATCCTTCTTTTACTCCTCCTCTGGTATAGCTCTAACTTTGGGTCATCTGATCTTGTGTTGATTTGGAAAAGTTTTGATATTTCTTCTAGTCTTTCAAAGCTTAGGTGCCTTCTAGGTATGTCGTTTCTCAAACAGTTGACCTAGTTTTGAGTTCTCTAGAGTGGTGTGTGTTTTGTTTTCCTTGTTACCCTTGCTCTGTTTAGTTGAGAGATTTCTTCCATCATGATCTCTCTATCTTATGGATCCACAATATTATATTGTAGATTCCACGGTGTTCTGTTCTAGGGTTTGAGGTTTCCTTTTGCCTCATGTGCCTCCCTTTTGTTTGTTTGAGTACTTCAGAAGTCTTTTCTTATTTTGGAAGCTACCTCGTTCTTACTACCTTGCAGTGTATGTTGTGTCACTCTAGTAGTAGTTACCTCTTTCTTGGGTTTTATCCCTTGGACATGAACCGAGGGTCCTGTATTGTGCTGGATTCTAGTGTTGTGAGTCTTGTATGTGAAGTTGACCTTTATCCCAAGGTCCAATACTTTGACCCCTATTACTAATGTTCAGACATTACCTCAGGATGGTTGGTACTAAAATCCTAGTCTTAAAAGCTTGTGGTTTTTGTCGTGATTGAATTGCAACAACTAAGGACTTCCCTTACCACTAGCTTTGGCAGATGTTCTTTAATGGAATCAAATAGATCACGACTAGGGTAATCTTCACGAGTCTCGCGTATATACTCGTGACTCTGCCGCTCCCTCCCTCTTCTCCATTGATTTCCGGAAGATTGATAATCTATTCATCTATATCTCGGGATTTACTCCTGGGCATGTTCTTTCTTCCCCTTGTTTTTCTGAACTTTATCTACCAGTTGGTAGCCAAGTAATAACTATGCATTGGTATATTTTGATGCAAGATACTCTTGTGGTACATCAATACGAATGTGTCGGAGAAAGAGTCCCGCGTGGGAACAAGCGGTCCAACAATCCCCGAGTGGGAACAGGCGGCTGAATCACGCGTTCCGAGCTTCTTGGCAATGGCGAAGGCGGCAGCACACCGACACAACAGAGAGGTTGACACGGTTTTTTACCCAAGTTTGGGACCATCATGAGGAGGTAAATCCCCTAGTACTGCTTGGTTGTATTGCTCGCGGTGCTTCGCGAGGGTACAATGGCGAACCAATGTTTAGGGTTACATATTAGTGGGAACGACCTCCTCTAAGGTTGGAGAAGGTCTGCTTATATAGGGCGGCCAGGTGTCTTCCCCCAAATGCTGAGAGGGAAGGGTCACCACATTGCTACCCATCGATGTCCTGGTCTACCATACTACTTTTGGTGGACTTGGTCCTCTCGTCTCGGTCCCCTCTGGTCCTTTGCAAAGCTGGTCTTCCTAGCACCGTCCTTCGCTACCGGATGCCTCCTTTGTTGTAGCATCCCAATTGTCTAACAATTGCAATGCTACTAGCCTAGTCTATATAATGGCTACTTCATATATATAATTGTTGCATCATAATTATATCATGCTCATGTCATCATGCCACCTTGCATTTGAGCATCATATAAAACCCTTTTTGTTTTGGTTCTTATCTCATATGCATTATTAATTGTATTTGCCTCTTGATATTGTATTTGGTTCTTGATATATTGTTTAAATGCCCAAGTTGAGTTGGGGGCATATCTTTTATGAACTCCACCACCTTTCTTTCACCACCTTATAATTCCACCATCCAACTAAATATGAGCTTGGCATTTACTGGTTTTACTTCTAGCTCCTGTGGGTTGGGATGGATCCAATTCTTTGCCACATGCTCTCATCTTGGCACCATGTTGTTTTCACAATATTGATATATGATAGCCACATGGTCACCTTTGCATGCCTTGTGAGTGGAACCTTTTCCTAGCTTCCATAGTTGTGGTTTTGGGGTTATCATCATGTTGGGGTATTTTTGAGGGCTTATTAAATGCCTAGTGGCACATACACACTAGCAAGTCCCAAGCTAACTCAAACATGATCATCTCCATCTATTCCATGGAAACTTCCTTGTAATCCTTTTGCTTGAGCCTTACTCCACACTTTGGAGTGCATAAGAAAATGCCATGCAAATAATCTTGTCTCACAAAGATAAGCATGGTAATAATTAATTATGCATGGCCCATGCAAGTACCACCTTTTGCTTGTCATTTGGATTTTTGTTGCATTTTGAGTGGGTCATCTCTAACCTCTTCCTCCCTCTTTGGGGTTGATCTAGTGTGATCTTGCTTGATCTATGTTTGGAGCAAGTATGCTTCTAAACCTAGCTCTCACACCTCTCTCTTCTTCTCTCTCCAGCATCTACCCTCACCATACCCCATCTAAACCTAAACCCTAATCTACCATAACCATGACCAAACCCTAATCCCACCTTCACCTCTCTCGGCCCCCTCTTCTCCCTACCTAGCCGGGCCCCACCTGGCCACCCTCTCTCCCTGGCCCCACCTAGCTGCTACCACACCCCAAACCCTAGCTAACCCAAGTCCCAACCCGAGCCTAGATCTACCCCACCCGAGGCTACCCTAACCTCTCCCTCTCGTGCTCTCTCTGCCCTAGGGCCCCCCAGCCTGAACCACCACCTCCCTGGCCTCACCGTCCCCACCTGGAAGCTGCCCCTGCCCTGCCTGCCCTGCCCGAGCACGTGAGGGTGGAGGAAGAAAAGGTGGCCGAGCCACCTTTTTCCTCTCCCACTCCCCCACGCCCTGCTCCCTCTGCCTTATCCACCCCTCTCGCCTCCCCTACATCCCAGATCCAGCCCAGTGACGCCTGGCCTCTCCCCCTCTGCTCCATCGCCACCGCCTTCACCATCGTCTCCACCGTCGGCCTCCTCCACGACCCGTTGATCCTGGCGAGCCGCACGTCCGTGGAGTGATCGGGAAGAACGAGAAGGGTCCTCTGCTTCACCCTGAGCCCAGCGACGAGGAGGAGACAGACCAGAGCCACCGATCTGCGCCGCGCCGACCCCGAAACCCTAAACCGCCGGGCGTCTGCTACGCCAGCGATCATCGGCGCTTCTGCCCGAACCTACTCCACCAGCAACCTCTCGGTGAGCCCCTAAACCCCCTAGACATGGTCACCTCCGCCGTGCCGCCCTAGATTCGCCGGACCGATCGTCGAGCACCCTCGGTGCACCGACGGCAGCTGCAGCGTCTGCGTGTTTTGGCGTCACAGACGCTAGCTAGCCGCCTAGCCCCCTCCTATCAACAGCCCCCGAGCCACCGCAGCGGCTCCGCCCACCGCGCGCGTGTCCCGCGTCGCGGGTTCGAACCCTGCGCCGCGCCCCGCGCCCTGTCGCCCACCGATCGGTCTGCTGCACGCGAGAAGAAGCACAGTACGGGCAAGCTCTTTTGCGTATGACCCCCTGTTTTCTTCGCTTAACCTGATCCGTGTAGCCCCACCGTCACCTCTCTGGACTTTTTGCGAGCAACCCCTATCCTTTCTAAACCTCAACCCGCGCTCCCGTTTGACCACTGTCACCTACCGCTGTCATTGGCTGGCACTGGGCCCGTGAGTGCTCGACACCGGCCTGGCCGAGGCTAGCGGCAGTAGTGGTGGCGGCGTCAGGCGCTGGGTTGCCCAACAAGACTGTGGGCCCACTTGTCCGTGACATGGCTAGCTCCCTCCGAGTATAAAAAGTATTCTAAATCTGTTTAAATTCAAATCCTTTTCTAATTATTTCAAATTCAAATATAATTGCTTTCAAATAACTTTTCAAATATTAATCCAAATAATACAAATAATATATGTTTTCAAATCAGAAAAATGTGAGGATTTCAAATATGCAATCCAAAATATATTTTGAACTTTTAAATTTCCAAGTTTATTTAAATTACAATAAATTGCCCTTTTCTTAAATAATTAATAACTTTTGATTTATAACTCCAAATTTAATAAATGATATGTCTAAAATGATTAGCTCGACGAGACCTTCCTGTTTACGCATTCCATGGTTTGATTTGAAGCATGCATCATATAAATATATTGTGGACAGCAACTTAATTGTGAATAAATTGGGGCCAAAACTAAATAAAATGGTTTATTCTTGTGTTCCACACCTCACCCATGCCATGCTACTTATTTGCCATGCAAATTGTGCATCATTCATCATGGCATGATTGTTTGCTTGACGCATTTATTCATATGCTTGTGCTCTTTATTTATGTTGGCCCTTGTTTGTTTGGTTCTTCTTGAATAGACACGAAAGGTGGGATATATCAAGAGAACCAGGAGCACTACCTGATCCATTCCTTGCTTCAACTGAGCTGCCAGGCAAGCACTACCACATGCTTGCATACATACAGTACCTATTGCCTCTATCTTATTCTTGCATCATTGAGTCGCGATTGCATTAAATTGAATCCCAAGTATTGCATAGCCTTTATTTTTAAACCCCACCGAAGCTTGTTCCTCCACCCCATGAGCCATTACTACAGGAGTTGTTTGAGCCATGCAGTCGTGAACAGCATGTGTAGGGTATTTGAGTGTCGATGGATAACGAGGTACCTAAACAACTTAACCTGAGTAGTAATGGGATAACTAATGAAAGTGGCATCGGTGAGCCATATTCGCTATTTGGTTTTTCAGCTCACTTGTGTCCCAGAAGACCCCGAGTACTTGATTCTGTTCCAAGAATATTCGCTATCCACATCCGGAGGCTTATGGACCCCTGAGCGAGCTTGATTCATTCTTATTTCTTGGGGCCACAAACTAGTTTGAGGATTTATTTACTATCCTGTATTTATGCCATGCTTTCTCGCTTTATTTACGATTGTGTGAGGAGCACTGTACTGCTTAGGAAGCGGAGTGTTTCATGTATCGGCAGTCCCAGCTTTTGGGATCATTGTCGCTTCTGACCATTGGCGCAAACCTTGAGTCCGTCTCGAGTCGCCTAACTCCGCTATGGGTAGCTTAATGGGGTGGCCCTGAAATATTTCTGAATCCTGTGATTGCTTTGTCGATCGCCTCGTTGGGTTTTGATTTGGATTTTCCGAGGCATAGCAGTGTGTGTTGCTATTTGTGCACCTGCAGGTAAAACTTTCAAAGCCGTGTCCGCGGTTATGGACGACTTGGAGCAGTTTCCGATCATAGACAAGCATAACTAAAGTACCGCTTATAACTTGACTAGACTAGGTACTTGACTAGTAAATAGTGCAATACTCACGGAATGGATAATAAAACTGCCAACGGATGGGGGAATGTTCGTCCGCTTCCTCGTCGGTAAGCGAGGAGGAGGATGGATCTGTTAAGATTACCTTCATAACTGTTATAACTGTTGTTATTAATTCACGGACATCCGTCTATCTCTGGTTAGGCGGATGGTTAGTAGTATTCGTAGAATTGCTAGGGTTATCGTTTGCTGCAATTGCGCCACCCCTGTTGTGTCCCTTTAGAGGCATAAAGACTTGCTGAGTACCCCTAGGGTCTCACACGATAAATTATTGGTTCAGATGAACAGGTACACTCGCAAGATGGATACTGGGTGGAAGAGACGGACGATGTGGGCAACGATCATTCGGTGTAGGGATTCCGGGAACGGGGATCCGTGAGATCTGTGGGCAGGATGTGCTTATTTATGGGGCATCTTATGCCAATTTGCTTCTTATCCGTACCCGGATTTTGTCTTCCGCTTCCGCTTGATACTCTGTTGATTGATGTATGAGGAGATATCCTAAACTATTATATCTATCTAGGATATTTGGATCTTGCCGTATATGCTATATATTTCCATTCTTTTTAGATGGAATGGCTCGATGTACTATTGTATGGTGGCTTGCATACATACTCATTTGTGTATGTAGTTGATCCCTTCGCCGACATTCGCCCGTTCTTGTCCCGATGCTTGGAAATGGTTGGGACGGCCGAAAGGTCTACCTGTGAGTGGCATTTGGGCCCCACCGTACTATTTCAACCATTTCTGATCATCCAGGCTCGTACTAGGAGCGTAATTCACCGAGGTAGTTACAATTGGTATCAGAGCCATCCCGACCTTCAGGGTCTCAGCCAAATGGTCGTTGTCTGTCTAGCAAATATTTTTGGTAGTTATGTATACTAGGGAAAAACAAAACGCGAGAGTAGGACTGCTTCCACTTTTCTTCATCAACCACCCACCCTTTTACGGTAAGGAAGTGTAACGCTTTTCAATCCTCTTCTTAAAATTCAAACTAGGATTCACGTGTTCGGCTCGTAGTACCATAGAAAGTGTGTGTGTGTGTGTGTGTGTGTGTGTAATTCCTTGTCTATCTGTTGCATCCTTTTGTTCTCACAATCTGCCTTTGGTTATCAACTGTTGGTACGTTCCATATCGACAGGCTTTTGAAAACCGGCGCGATCTATCTGACTCCTTGTTGACCGGTGCCATCTTCTTAAAGGGTGTTCTTCTGTGCAGGCATCTGATGCTAATCCCTATCTGCTAAGTGATTTTGCGCATCTATCGGTATTTTAATGCCGATAAATGCGGAAAATTTTCTTTGATCCATTCGTGTTTCCACACTCCTTTTCACCGTGTGTGAAACATTATCTATCTCTTTTATCAGCATGTCCATGCTAACTCATTCTTTTGTCACCGCGCTTAATCCTGAGTTTCCACTTCATCTTCTTTTCTCTTGGGCTAATTACATAACATGTGTCGATCCGATCTTTGGTGATTGTAATTTGGTTCTCAAAAGCTATATCCCACTCATGATAAGTGTCGATTGGAATATGGAAAATGCTATCAACTCTATCCTCCAGATGGATACGGTTATCTCCTGTGATTTGGAGTACACCGTGATCATATCTATGCAAATTCAAGCATCCTTGGAAATCCGGAGTTTCTCAAGGCACCACGTGGTCTATCATCTGTTATCATGCTTCACATCTTTTGAACTCCATATCCGCACATCTTTTCGTCTCGATAGCTCATACCATAAGCAAAGCTATATCATCGTTTCTTGTCCAAGATCTCTTTATCTTTGTAACCGGTGATCCGATCGACAATGTGAATCAGGCGGCATCTCTTTTTCTTCCGAAGGACCAGATAATCTATTCTTCCAGTGCATCTTCTTCAATTCTGGAATCAGCAAGTCCATTGTTAATTCCATCTTCCATCTTCAATCAAATCCGGAGTTGTTCCTTGTTGGCAAGTTATCATCGTCGTTCCGCCGAAGTTTTCCTCAAGACTGCTAGATCTCTCTCAATCATTTCAAGAAGAACATGGAGTTCTTTTCACCTCTATCTCGTTAAGTGATCTTTTGAAACCGTCTCGTTCTATCATCGATGCTCAATCCACCGGAGGCCATGAAGACTTTTCAGATCTTTCGTGATCAGTTGGTGTTATCTTCTTCTTTACCTGTGGAATCTGGCAGTTGTTCTCCGTAATCTTCCTTCATATCTTTCCGGTGGCTTGTTACATCAGGTATGACGACAACATCATCACCCTTATCTATCTTGAATCCGGCGTATCGGTTGCATCTATCCTGGTTTGCTAACGGAGTTCCATGAGTTATCCTTGTCAATACCTTCAGTCTGTTTCGGTAGTTGGGTTGCATGGTTTTCTTATTCAGGTGCGGAGTAATGCTTTGAGTGCGGGATGGAGTAGCTACCATACCACTACTCTTATCATTCGCTCTTGTACATTGAATTGGGAAATTATGTGATTTCACTCATTCCACGGAAGTTAGAAGTGGCCTTTATCCCTTGATACTTTTACTTCCGTCCTTGTTTTTCCGGAGTGCTCTCTCGAAGAAAGTAATCGATAATCTCTTGTTGGTGATCTCGTCCTTTCTACACGAAGCAAAATCCTCGATTATCTGGTGGAAACAAACGCAAATTCTTTTCTATCCTCGTCTTTATACCGGAGCTCTACATCCCCAAACAAGATGAAAGGAACCTATCCCCCATGATCTATCTTCACATCCGGATCTGGAAGTTATATCCGCACCTCAATTGCGTGATCCTTTGGTTCTTACCGGCGTAAGAAGACTCTAATCCGACGATGTCTAACTAAATCTTTCTGTCGATATCAAGGGACTCTATTGTTTGAAGGCAATATTGTTTCCGTACTTCTTTTCCCCAATCCGAGAGAAGGTACGATGCTATTGTCATAGTGCTTCAAAACCTCTCCAATCTAGCTCTTTCCTTCCGGCGAGACAAAGATTCATCCTCTCTAGTATCGGTAAATCTTTAATCTTAACGGCGTGTCTTTCTTTATCCACGATGCATCATCTTGTCCTTTCTTTCACCAAGTGGTTCTTCTTCTTTTATCCTGTTCTTGAGAAAACCGGAGCTATGTCCATCCTATCCTTCTTGTCTCACGACAATCCTTCAATTCTCCTAACCCTTTGTGCCTCAAGCAAAAGGCAAGACTCGCAACAAGTCTAGCAAGTTTTGCAAGGTGTAGTGGTCGCACCATTCCGTTCTTCATCTTCTTGGGAACGTGAGGGTCACCTTCGTTCCGAACACCCGCCTCTCCTTGTGTTGTTTTCTTTTTCCTAGGAATCTCAAGCAGATTCTTGTTTAGTGGGGGAGAGTTGTAGCATCCCAATTGTCTAACAATTGCAATGCTACTAGCCTAGTCTATATAATGGCTACTTCATATATATAATTGTTGCATCATAATTATATCATGCTCATGTCATCATGCCACCTTGCATTTGAGCATCATATAAAACCCTTTTTGTTTTGGTTCTTATCTCATATGCATTATTAATTGTATTTGCCTCTTGATATTGTATTTGGTTCTTGATATATTGTTTAAATGCCCAAGTTGAGTTGGGGGCATATCTTTTATGAACTCCACCACCTTTCTTTCACCACCTTATAATTCCACCATCCAACTAAATATGAGCTTGGCATTTACTGGTTTTACTTCTAGCTCCTGTGGGTTGGGATGGATCCAATTCTTTGCCACATGCTCTCATCTTGGCACCATGTTGTTTTCACAATATTGATATATGAGAGCCACATGGTCACCTTTGCATGCCTTGTGAGTGGAACCTTTTCCTAGCTTCCATAGTTGTGGTTTTGGGGTTATCATCATGTTGGGGTATTTTGAGGGCTTATTAAATGCCTAGTGGCACATACACACTAGCAAGTCCCAAGCTAACTCAAACATGATCATCTCCATCTATTCCATGGAAACTTCCTTGTAATCCTTTTGCTTGAGCCTTACTCCACACTTTGGAGTGCATAAGAAAATGCCATGCAAATAATCTTGTCTCACAAAGATAAGCATGGTAATAATTAATTATGCATGGCCCATGCAAGTACCACCTTTTGCTTGTCATTTGGATTTTTGTTGCATTTTGAGTGGGTCATCTCTAACCTCTTCCTCCCTCTTTGGGGTTGATCTAGTGTGATCTTGCTTGATCTATGTTTGGAGCAAGTATGCTTCTAAACCTAGCTCTCACACCTCTCTCTTCTTCTCTCTCCAGCATCTACCCTCACCATACCCCATCTAAACCTAAACCCTAATCTACCATAACCATGACCAAACCCTAATCCCACCTTCACCTCTCTCGGCCCCCCTCTTCTCCCTACCTAGCTGGCCCCACCTGGCCACCCTCTCTCCCTGGCCCCACCTAGCTGCTACCACACCCCAAACCCTAGCTAACCCAAGTCCCAACCCGAGCCTAGATCTACCCCACCCGAGGCTACCCTCACCTCTCCCTCTCGTGCTCTCTCTGCCCTAGGGCCCCCCCAGCCCGAACCACCACCTCCCTGGCCTCACCGTCCCCACACAGGCTGCCCCTCGCCCTGCCTCGAAAGCACGTGAGGTGGAGGAAAAAAGGTGGCCGAGCCACCTTTTCCTCTCCCACTCCCCACGGCGCTGCTCCCTCTCGCCTTATCCACCCCCTCTCGCCTCCCCTACCTCCCCAGATCTAGCCCCAGCGACGCCCTGGCCTCTCCCCCTCTGCTCCATCGCCACCGCCTTCACCATCGTCTCCACCGTCGGCCTCCTCCACGACCCGTTGATCCTGGCGAGCCGCACGTCCGTGGAGTGATCGGGAAGAACGAGAAGGGTCCTCTGCTTCACCCTACGCCCCGCGACGAGGAGGAGACAGACCAGAGCCACCGATCTGCGCCGCGCCGACCCCGAAACCCTAACGACGGGCGTCTGCTACGCCAGCGATCACCGGCGCTTCTGCCCGAACCTACTCCACCAGCAACCTCTCGGTGAGCCCCTAAACCCCCTAGACATGGTCACCTCCGCCGTGCCGCCCTAGATTCGCCGGACCGATCGTCGAGCACCCTCGGTGCCGCCGGCTGCAGCAGCGTCTGCGTGTTTAGCCGGCGTCACAGACGCCTAGCTAGCCGCCTAGCCCCCTCCTATCAACAGCCCCCGAGCCACCGCAGCGGCTCGCCCACAGCAGCGTGTCGCGTCGCTGGTTGAACCTCCGCGCCCAGCTTCGCCTGTCAGCCACCGATCGGTCTGCTGCACGCGAGAAGAAGCACAGTACGGGCAAGCTCTTTTGCGTATGACCCCACCCGTGGCCTCTGGACTTTTTGCAGAGCAACCCCTAGCCTTTCTAAACCTCAACCCGCTCTCCCGTTTGACCACTGTCGACCTCTGCTGTCCACTTGTTGGCAGTGGGCCGTGAGTGCTCGACCCCACCGTCGGCCTCACGAGGCTAGCGGCGGCAGTGGCGAAGCGTTCTGTCGCGTGTTGCCCGATCAAGACTGTGGCCCACTTGTGAGCGATGGCTAGCTCCCCGAGTATAAAAAGTATTCCCGAAATCTGTTTAAATTCAAATCCTTTTCTAATTATTTCAAATTCAAATATAATTCTGTTTTCAAATAACTTTTCAAATATTAATCCAAATAATACAAATAATATATGTTTTCAAATCAGAAAAATGTGAGGATTTCAAATATGCAATCCAAAATATATTTTGAACTTTTAAATTTCCAAGTTTATTTAAATTACAATAAATTGCCCTTTTCTTAAATAATTAATAACTTTTGATTTATAACTCCAAATTTAATAAATGATATGTCTAAAATGATTAGCTCGACGAGACCTTCCTGTTTACGCATTCCATGGTTTGATTTGAAGCATGCATCATATAAATATATTGTGGACAGCAACTTAATTGTGAATAAATTGGGGCCAAAACTAAATAAAATGGTTTATTCTTGTGTTCCACACCTCACCCATGCCATGCTACTTATTTGCCATGCAAATTGTGCATCATTCATCATGGCATGATTGTTTGCTTGACGCATTTATTCATATGCTTGTGCTCTTTATTTATGTTGGCCCTTGTTTGGTTGGTTCTTCTTCGAATAGACGAAAGGGATATATCAAGAGAACCGAGCACTACCAGATCCATTCCTTGCTTCAACTGAGCTGCCAGGCAAGCACTACCACATGCTTGCATACATACAGTACCTATTGCCTCTATCTTATTCTTGCATCATTGAGTCGCGATTGCATTAAATTGAATCCCAAGTATTGCATAGCCTTTATTTTTAAACCCCGCCGAAGCTTGTTCCTCCACCCCATGAGCCATTACTACAGGAGTTGTTTGAGCCATGCGAGTCGAGAACGACATGTGTAGGGTATGTGAGTGTCGATGGATAACGAGGTACCTAAACAACTTAACCTGAGTAGTAATGGGATAACTAATGAAAGTGGCATCGGTGAGCCATATTCGCTATTTGGTTTTCAGGCTCACTTGTGTCCGTAAGACCCCGAGTACTTGATTCCTGTTCCAAGAATATTCGCGCTATCCACATCCGGGAGGCTTATGGACCCCCCTGAGCCAGAGCTTGATTCATTCTTATTTCTTGGGGCCACAAACTAGTTTGAGGATTTATTTACTATCCTGTACTTATGCCATGCTTTCCGCTTTATTTACGATTGTGTGAGGAGCACGCTACTTTATTTAGGAAGCGGAGTGTTTTGTGTATGTCAGCAGTCCAGTTTTGGGATCTCTGTCGTTACAGACCATTGGCGCAAACCTTGAGTCCGTCTCGAGTCAGCTAACTCCGTTGCGGGTAGCTTAATGGGTGGCCCCTGAAATATTTCTGAATCTGTGATTGCTTTGTCGTTGCCTCGTTGGGTTTTGATTTGGTTTTCGAGGCATAGCGAGTGTGTTGCTATTTGTGCACCTGCGGTAAAACTTTCTGAAAGCCGTGTCCATGTTATGGACGACTTGGAGCACAGTTTCTCGATCATAGACAAGCATAACTAAAGTACCGCTTATAACTTGACTAGACTAGGTACTTGACTAGTAAATAGTGCAATACTCACGGAATGGATAATAAAACTGCCAACGGATGGGGGAATGTTCGTCCGCTTCCTCGTCGATGGCGAGGAGGAGGATGGATCTGTTAAGATTACCTTCATAACTGTTATAACTGTTGTTATTAATTCACGGACATCCGCTATCTCTGGTTAGGCGGATGGTTAGCAGTATCTAGAGAATTGCTAGGGTTATCGTTTGCTGCAATTCGTCACCCAGGTTGTGTCCCTTTAGAGGCATAAAGACTTGCTGAGTACCCTAGGGTCTCACACGATAAATTATTGGTTCAGATGAGCAGGTACACTCGCAAGATGGATCTTTGGGTGGAAGAGCAGACGATGTGGGCAACGATCATTCGGTGTAGGGATTAGGAACAGGATCCGTGAGATCTGTGGGCGGGATGTGCTTATTTATGGGGCATCTTATGCCAATTTGCTTCTTATCCGCACTGGATTTTGTCTTCCGCTTCCGCTTGATACTCTGTTGATTGATGTATGAGGAGATATCCTAAACTATTATATCTATCTAGGATATTTGGATCTTGCCGTATGGCGTTGCTATATTTCCTTTCTTTTTAGATGGAATGGCTCTGATGTACTATTGTATGGTGGCTTGCATACATACTCATTTGTGTATGTAGTTGATCCCTTCGCCTGCCGATTACGCCGCCCGTTCTTGTCCCGATGCTTGGAAATGGTTGGGACGGCCGAAAGGTCTACCTGTGAGTGGCATTTGGGCCCCACCGTACTATTTCAACCATTTCTGATCATCCAGGCTCGTACTAGGAGCGTAATTCACCGAGGTAGTTACATTTGTCCCCTTAGCACCAAAGTGGTAAGGGATAGCTGTCTTGACCCTGATGACATCCTTGGAGTCTTTGCATCAGAAGGTGGGCGGTCCAACCTTTCTTTACCGAGGCGACCCGCGTGGGCCTGGTCTTTCTCGCAGGGTCTTGTCTTCTTCTTCCTCATCGTTGCAGGATTACGAACACACCCCTGGACACGCCTTGAACCACCCAAGGTCTGTCTTGGGACCCAGGCGTGCCGGCGCTCTGCTGCGGTAGACTACAGGGGCCGAGAGAGTTCCCCTCGTGAGGCCTCCGACCTCGTCCCTCTACTTCCGGAGGGGACGGTGGACCGGTCGGTGGGCCCGTCGGCCATAGGATCATGGTACCCTAGGTGCCAGGACTCCGACAAAACAATTTCGGGATATAAGGAGAAACAAACTCTAGTACCTCGTCATATCTAGGACCTGGTCAAAGTGTTGTAATCTGCAAATTAATAGGCAATAATTAGCTTTTATCTATTCTATGTTAGAGTATCACACTCTTCTATACTAAGAGGTTGTGCTAAGTTCCATGACCCTCTTAATGAAGTGATGCTCTTACATATATATACCCACCCTTCCTCTGAGCTTTCACGCTCATGAATGATGCGTGTGCATAATAATGTGGCCATCCAAGATTCTCAGCAATTATTACTGCTTCGAACTCCAAGGACATTTGTGTCATTCCTAGCATGATTGGTTAACCCTATCACTAAGCAAAGGATGATTTTTCTACCAAGTTCTCTTTTCTGGTGCACTCCCTTCGGACAAAGAGTTAGGCTCGTGCCAAAACTCTGAGGCTATGTATTCTTGCCTTGTAAAGCAAGATCCTCTTGAACTAAGTGACATATTGGGTGTTCGTGATATTTTGGATGTCTTCCTAGAAGTATCTCCGTGTTGTCAAGTTCTTGATAAAGCATGTTCTCTGAACTACTCCTATCTCCAAGAATCTATATTGGATATCCCTAAACTAGTTTGTTGAGCTTAAACAACAACTTGGAAAGTTGGAATACAAATGTTCTATCCGACTTAGTTCATTCTTAAGGGATATCTAGTTTTGTTCGTGTTGACGAAAGATAATATTTCTTCGTGGATATGATTTGGGTTATTGTGAAATCAAACTCAGATCCAAGGACTATCTTGATGGTGTTTCCACTTGTGATGTTTCACTTGAGTACATCCTCATGTCCTTTAGTCTGACCAATACATTTCCTTGTTCATGTGACATATGAGTGCATCTTCTTGCAGTATCTCGATAAGTTTGTCATTGAGACCATCAATGGAATCCTTATCTTCTCCATGCTAGAACAGATTCATATGGAACATTTGGCATGAATGTTGGAAATTCTTGAGAAGTCTTCGAGTCTCTTTGAAGTGTGTGTTCTTTATGTTAGAAGTGACCTTCTTCGATCCACTCGCAATTGTTGAAAGATGTCTCTATGGATTCAAGTAGAGTTATCTCCATTCCCTTAAGGACACATGTGTGTTTTGTTGCAAGTACTTTGTGTAGGTGCAGTTGTACTTTGATAAGTTGCCAATACATGGGTCTAGCAATGTATCCTAGTCTATTGGAGCTTGACACTATAGTCCATATATTAGTCTATTGGAGCTTGACACTGTAGTCTATTCTGTTGTGCCAAGTAATTGAAGTCTGACAATGAAGTTTATTTTTCTCATGTTTTCAAGAATCTTGTTACCTATTCATATTCGTGGTGTAGAAGTGATATCATAATCACGCGGGCGGGGCGAGGACTTCCTCGTGGGAGTGGCCGCACGGGGCACCAGGGTCACGGCCCTGGCTGGTCCATCGCCTCCTCTTCTAGTGCTTCTGAGGCAACTAGAGGAGACCCGCCAGCGAGACGCGGGCAAGGCCGGCTTCACGGGGGTGCCCGAGGATGATGCGGTGAGCAGGGTGATGGAGGGGGCGATGGCCCTGTGCCCACGGATTTCCCCTTACCCCTCCCTTCCACGGTCATGATCAAGATCGAGGAGGTGTCGAGCCTCAGCGGGTCATTGAATTTGCCCTCGTCCTCTAGGACGCCGGCTGGGACATGAGGGTGCGGGTGCCCATGCCCTTTGCCCTTGGAGTCACTGGGGACATGCCTAACAACATGAAGATGAAGTATTTTGGTGGCGGCGATATTTGGAGCGTGACCGTTGACACCCCATTGCTTGGGGAGATGTACTTCTCCACTGGCTGGGATCACTTCATCACCCACCACTGCTTCGTGTCCGGGGCCGTCCTGATGTTCTGCTAGTTGGGAGAGGAGGGTTTCTCGGTGTCGATATTCAACCCGCAAATGTGCCATGTAGACTATCCTCTCCACCTTTGGAGCGTGTAGGACCTCTAGGTGCGGCGGAGGGCGCGCCGCTAGAGAGCGGCGTGCTTACCAAGGTGGGCCATCCGGTCGTAGTGCTTTTGGAATTTTGCTTTTGCAGGCGCGGCTTATAATGAACATTTTTAGCAGTTTGTTCCCATGGTTGCCTTCTCTTGTGCTCCTCGTCAAAGGCCGTGTTGTGTGTGGCCAGCCCCCAAGTTGGGTGGCTCTGCCGTGGGTCAGAAGAGTGCTTAGGGGAACGCCACGATCCGACCATCTTAGCTGTTGCGGGCCTTGAGACCATCGCTCGGGTCCTGCCTATTAAGGAGAGAGTCCTCTCGAGCCCCCTGTAGGCATCATGTGGAGGAGGCCGCAGGTCAACGTACGTCTTCGAGGCTCTCGATGGTGAGTCTTCCATGAGCACGAATTCCCACAAGCCGTTACGCAGGTCTCTTCTACCGTAAACCATAGGGTAGCACGAGGGTAGCGGGATCCTCGCATGGGGGCTACAGGGGAAGCCACCGAGGGAGAGTGGCCCCGCTAGCTGATACCTTCGATCCGTATTCATGGATGTAGTATAATAGCTTTTTCCCTAGAAGACCTATGTTTAATCAAACCTTGGGAAGCAATGCTAAAAAGGAAATAAAAAGGATACGTCTACAAGACTATTTCTTCGTTTTACCTATGTTTAGCAGACCAATCTAGTTTACTTTTATAGTGGGTTGAATCCATGGATGGAGATTGGCCAATATTGAAGATCCACCTGCAATTGCACATCATATGGGATAAAATAATAAGCACGGTCATGTGTAAAGTTTTAATAGGGATAATCTCTTGTGGGCAACACATCCTAATATACTAGAGCCCCCGTGATGCAGCGGGTGTAGTAAAAGTCTTTTAATCCAACCGAGTGCACCACGAAGAAATGGGCTACAAACGGTTATTAAGTGTGAAACACAAATCAAAGTATTAAGTGGTGATGTTGTTGTGATCCTGAATTGGGCGCTAAGCGAAGACCGTACTACCCTTTCTGTCACTAGGGTTCCTATGAGATCACCGCTAGCCAAGAATATCACCTCAAGCCTTTATCAATCTATGGGATCTTGGGTACCTACAAGTCCATGGATCAAGAGAAGAGACAAAGAAACAAATGATACAAATCGCTATTTCAAACAATACACAATGCTCCCATGAATTAGATGCACATAATCGTTACGAGATTTCTCCCCAACCCGCAACCCGTGAGGACTAGTCACTCACAATAATAAGATCAAGGATAGAAAACATTGTGCAAAATACTTAGATTGAAATCAAATATTTTTACAATGGTCACTGAATCACAAGGAGATCTAAAGTACAAAGCAATAGATATGGCTAATGGAGGGGATGGATGATGGATGGATGAACGATATATGAACAATGGCATGGATCTCCTTTGGTGGTGTTGTGATGTAATCTGAGAATGGCGACTGTCTACGTGGTGGTTGAGACCTCAAAATATATAGGCTTGTTCACGAAAGTTGTAGGGTTTGACGAGACGAAGCCGCTGCCACATGGTACGGGCGGACGGTATGGCCCGTACTAGTAGTCGCTACGGCTGCTGACGCCGAGAATTGACTCCACAATTACTTGGTCGTGTGGACTTCCTCAAAAACCTTCATTATGACTCCTGATTTCGCATTAAAAAGCGTGATTTCCTGCACAACACAATTCAAAATAAGGTTTTGCATATGTTTGCAATTATTAGTCATTAGTGGCAAGGATTGAGAGTTTCTTGTCAATTGCTTGACTAAAATCAATGTTTAAACACGGTGGAAGATGGATTTTTTTGGATCCATCAACCTTCCCAAAGCTCAAACCTTGATCGCCTTCGAGCAAGAAGAAACAAAAGAACTATAAGGAATTCAACTTTTAAATTTGAAACAATGAGAATAAGAATTCACTTACGGTTGGTAGTCTTATGCGTACATCACTTCATCCATTTGAAAGGCTTATCAAAGTTAGAGAGATGACAATAATACTATACAACCTTGGTAAGTCAAGACAATCCAAGTAAAGTTTAATATAAGTATAAATAACTAGCAGTGCAAAAATCAATCCAATTCTTCTAGTTAACTCTCAGCTTTCCAAGGAACACTAGGATATTTTAAATAGCATAATTGAGTAAGAGAGTTCATGTCCTATGTAGCATAACAATGAAGTGTCTTATTTATGCCCACACTAATAAATCAAGTCTATCAAAAACACTTCTAATCCAATCATTGTCTTTCAAGAAAATTCATAAACTAGTAACGAGGTCATGCCATGGACTTGTTATGTGGATCTTCATACATATCTTTTTTCTCTCTTCTCCATTTTTTCTTCCTCTTTCAAGGATAATTGGTTGTTTCTTTTACAAGTTCTTGCACAACCTTTGAGAGTACCAATACTTTTACCCATATATTGTCATGTATGCCACTCATGTCATCAACTCATAGCCGAAATTCGGGGTTATACCATAGATCGTTTAAAAGCTAGCAGAGTTATTGGCATCCCAAAGGTGTGCATGAGAAACATAGAACTTTTTCTCTTTTCTCTTCTCTCTTCTCTTTTTATGCTAGTACCACGGTTTGATCCACAAGGTCAGCTTTGGCATGCATCACAATTACCACTAGACTTCATTTCAATCAAAAAACTCCTTTTAAGAGTGTCGTCAAGACTATCAAAACATCTATGGGGTTAAGTATCTTCAAGGGTGTACTCTCAAGACAATCATTCATCAAACAAGTCATAAATTTCAGACTTTTTATTATTGTACTTGTTTGGCAATATTATTTCCAATGCAAGACTCGATTAGTTAAAACAACTAGAGCAAAAGCTTCCACAACTAATCATCATACTAATAAAAAGCTTTACTCTAACTATATTAAATTACTCCCACTAGCATGGTATCTTATCAAATCAACCAACTAAGATAAAGAACTCAAACTTCAAAAGTGGGAGACATAGGACATACTTCTCATAAGTGACTTCATAATCCTCTTCCTTATAGGGATGTGTTCCTTTAAAACTCAAGCACGATTACTCCTATAATAATATTAAAGCAAATACACAAAGTGCGAATCCACATTTACGAAAAAAGGAAAAACGAAAAAATCTTTTTGTATTTTGGAGGATAGGGATTAAAGAATAGAAAAGAACTTGCAACCAAACAAGGAACTAAGAAAATAAAAACCAACAAAAAGAAAAGGAAACTAAAAATGAAAGCAAACGGAAAAGCAAAGTGTTGGAACAAGCCAACACGAGTGTTTCAAAGCTCCCAAGGTGCTAGAGTACAACGTTGTTATTACACAAATAAAATTGCTGGGGGAACACATCCCCAAGCTCAGGCTTTTGCAAGCCCTTTTGTTGCTCATTGTGGTTGTGGTGGATAATCTCCCATGTTCCATTGGCTACTCCAATCATGGAACTGGGTGGCAAGGTTCACAGAAGCATCTCGAAGGTTAATGGAGAGGTTGTTCATGTTTTGGATATTTCCTTCGAGTGCCTAGATATCTTCATAGGTTGTGTAGTAGTTTGGTGGCTACACATACTGTTCGTGTCCCTCTTGTTCTACTTCTTCATCTTCTCCTCCTCCCACGGGTATTTCTTGATGGGGTAGACCTGCCTCAACCTGCGTGTCAAAATGCAAATGTCCATCCTTGATAGAGAATAGACCATTAGGAAAAGGAGCTGGGATCAAATTATCCGCTCCAGGTATATCAAGGAAGTATCTACCATTAGTTCTAGAAATCATACCTCATGCTCTTAGAGTAGAAAAACCGAGATGGTTACTTCCTGTCAATGGTTGGATGTTACCTAGGTTGATGTGAAGCGCGTGTGCAAGAACGGTCACAACGCCTCCTCCGCATATGGGTCCTCGAGATTGTAGAGCTTGATGCTTAAGGTGAAACACAAGAAGGGCGCCCAAATTTGGTCTTAAGATAGAATTAATAATAGAAACTTTTATGAGGACCATCATGTCCTCCTCATTGACTTTAGTAAACTCACCATGTGCCTGCAAGGTGTTAGCAATAATATAAAACAAATATCGAATAGCAGGATGATCAACTTGGTTCCTCTTGGGTGTGTTTCCATGAATTCTCACTAAATCAAAGTACTCCCAAGGTGCAGGATTTAAAACAAAGGTGGTGGAGCGTATGTCGGTGGTGTTGTTGGCAAACCCAAAACATTGAGCCCATTGGTCGAGTGTCAAGGAGTACTAACAATTCATAAGGCAGAAGTTGGTGCGATCAACTCCAGGCATTTGATCCTCGGAACAATAGTGAGAGAACACCGTATGCGTCAAGGTGCTGA
Source organism: Avena insularis (assembly GCA_023614405.1). Lineage (NCBI taxonomy): Eukaryota > Viridiplantae > Streptophyta > Magnoliopsida > Poales > Poaceae > Avena > Avena insularis. Next base: position 249,348 of record JAJUPC010000304.1, on the reverse strand, counting down.
GGAACTCAAGCGTCAAGCAGCGAGACATGGCGACCTAGAAGAAAAAGTCATACAAACCAACATTGTTGCAAAGTAAATCAAAATCATCATGAATGCCAAGTTGGTTCAGGATATAGGGACACACCCACTTGGTGGACTTAATTTCTCGGATCTTGAGACGGTCGAAATGGTTCAGCTGAATCTCCTCGGTGAACTCGATACCAAGTGACTCGAGGGTCAACGTATCGACAGGTGGTGCGGAAGGTTCCATAGCCATCACATGTGTACGGCTCCTCATAGTCATCTAATACAAAATAAATAAAAATTGCTAATCAAAAACGTAGTCCAGTAGAAACATAGCTTAAACGATCCTCTACACTAGTTACAAAAGAAACTCCTGTAAAATAATACTAAGCATGCTCAGTATCAATATTAGATCAAGAGAAACACCTAAGTCTAGATAGACAATGATGAAAGTTTGAGTGAAGCTTTGGTACAAATAAGTTGGGGATTGAAGGAGAATCATACCATAGATCGATTGGGTTGAGTAAATTTGAAGATCCAGTGGAGGTGGCTTGGAGTTTGGAGGAAGAAGAAAGAGAAAATTTGTGTTTGGGGATTTTTAGGTGACCTCCTCGTGGATGATATGGCGGCCGCGTACATGGTACGGGCGGGCTGTACGGACAGAGCCCGCCCAAACCGGGTGACATACCTTGGGGGTGACTAATCCCTTCCGGCGGTACACTCGATACGCGTACCGTGCGTGCCCGTACTACTGGTCGTTATGCATTTAGTACCTTTGCTTGAAATATGATGTTTTGCTCGAGGGTACGGCAAGAGCGCGTGGTACGGGCGCGTCCGACCGTACCAGTGGATGTTACAACCCTTGTGTCATGTGGCAAAAAAATCAAACTTTCTATTTTCCAATGGCTCCATGTCGTACAGGCGTACGGTACGGTCCCTTCCAGACGTACCACTGGTTGTTATACGACCAGTAAGATGAAAAACTCAAAGAATTTGATTAGTAGCTTCGGTCGTCTTTACACATCTTATCAAAGGGCAAAATAACAGCAAAAAGACTTCATAAAAATCAACAATACTTCTTAGGCCATGTGTTAGTAAAAATAAAAAGATAGAGGATTACCTTATTTCTTCTCCTCTCTCCAAAGGTCTTCTTGAACACTCTTTATTGAAAACAAAAATGAAACAAAAACAAACAAACAAAACTAACACAAGAGTAAAAACTGTTCTTTCACATGGGTTGCCTCCCATGAAGCCCTTCTAGTTAAGGTAAATTAGCTTGACCCAGATGGTGATCATTTAGGTTTAATGAGTGGAACACCCACACCAAAGTAATTAGATTCCAAACTAATTATACCATCATCATCATTAGGCTTGGCCTTCTTCTTCCTAGGGAAGTGGACTATAAAAGGATCTCTAGATGGTAGTCCCGTCCTTACATTCCCCTCATGTAAATTGATTAGTGATTTAATAGTTCTTAGGAAAGGCATGCCTAGTATTATAGGTGCTATGAGATCTTTAGACATGTCCACAATAACAAGATCAATAAGAGCAGGACTACCTTTAATTTCTTCAACTATATTTTTGTTTGTCCCGACAACTTATTTATAAGTTGGATCCTCTAGATGGAGTCTTAATTCATTAGATGAAAATGGTCCTAAGTTTAACTTATCAAATAGGGTTTTGGAAATCATTGAGAAACTTGCACCAAGATCGCAAAGTGCAGATATCTCATTGACCCCATCCTTAATTTTAATAGTGGGCTGAAATATATCATCTAGCTTAGTAGGAAGCTTATCAGCTAGTCTCTTATACTCCATCTCTAAATCTCGAACTTTAGATGCTACTTGTTGAATAAGTTATTGGTACATAGCATCATTTGATGGGGTTCGTTGCATAGAAAACAAAAATTTCCTACGGTTGCAACTACCAAGATTGAATCTAGGCGATACTTTGTAACGGTTTCAGATGGACTCACCCGTGAAGACCATAAAGAGGGATAACATTTCCACAAACAAACATGGCTATTGTAGAGTGTACACGACCGTCCTCAAGGACGTGCGGATGGTCAACGCCACAAGAGGGCAGCGCCTCCGTAATCGGTCACAGATACGGTGTGCCGATGACTCCCGAACCTTGCTCCATATTGGGTAGCGGAAGTAGTGGATGCCTCCACCAACACTAATACATTATGGTGATGGTGGTGGAAAAGATCTTGAGCATGGTTTTGACTAAGCACCTCGCTCGTGGAAATGTACAAGGTTAGAAGGGGAGGAACATGCCAACCAAAGGGCATATGAGAGGAAGGGTGAATGGTGTGTGATGAGAGGAGGAGGAGGGGGCCTTTCATAAGTGAGGGGGGGGGGCTAAGGGGGCATGGCACACATCCATGGTGCTTCCCCCACCTCTCCCCCAATTATGTGGGTGGACACTTCACTCACATTAATATAGGTCCACTCATCTTCTGAAAGGGCATTTCCTACCCTAAGGGGTTTTGATGTTTGATGATAACACATGTGTCAGACTAATCGTTTGCTAAGTGTGTCTCAGATTTTTACGTTGGAGAAGGCATTCGTTTCTCCTCTAAAAGGTCCATAACAAGACATAGTTTTTTCCTAGGGCTTTTAACTGAGTCATAGGAACACCGTCTATCAAGAGGGGGTCCACGTTGGAAAGTTTGGGTGGAATAAAATCAGTTTTGCAAAACCATCAAGATTTCCTAATGGTTGAGGTCTCAAAGTTAATCTTTACGATTGCCATTGCCTACTTCTCTGTGACGACTAGTAGTACCGGAAGTTTCACCCGGTAATACCGCTCGCCACCGGTGGTACCACTTGGCGGTACCAGACGAGCCTGTAACACCCTCTCCTGATAAGGATGAGTTCCTGTGTATAGTGCTAATCCCTGGATCGGTTCACTAGCACACACAGTACAATATGATATCAAATATAACTATGCATCATAAATACAACGAATATGATATAGAATTTACATTACATTATTCAAGTACACAACGGAAACAAATACAATGTAGATCTCCATCCTTCAAATGTGCCACAGGCGAACAATTGTTGACTGGAGTCTCGCGACCTATAAACAATCACTCAGAAACAGAATAACCGGCAAAATGAAAGGTTGCATCCACGAATGGTCAATACTTGAATGTATTGGCAAGTAGGACTAGTATGTGGATGTATAATGGAACCTATCAATTACATGCATATTTGGCTAGGTGGAGCTCAGGCTCATTTGCATAAAGCAATATAACATTTTCCTACTTTTGAAATACTTTTCTTTCTTTAAAAAAATTCTTCTAAGGACATACTGGCATAAACCCATGTAGAAACAAGACAGTTTAGCTTCGTATGCACCTAAATCCATGTTCATCCATCAAGTTTTAGTAATTGAGAAATTGGGATGAGTAACATCTTCCAAACAGTTCCAGGCCTAGTTGCTCATAGTTGTCCATAACCGAGGACACGGCTAAGTACTTAGATTTACACTCTCAAGAGGTTCGTACAGTTTACCAGCACGACCCAATCAACCCCCTCGTACCACTAAACTCATTTTGTGCCATGGTAGGGAGAAAACCAAGACAAAACCTTTCAGAAGGAGAACCCTGAGCCCTCAGGACGGACCCATACCAACCTACATCCTCTACATCTGCTGGTCACGTCGGGTCAGGTTCCCACAACCTACTTAGTCAAGACATATAATGACATGCGGTTGTACTAGAAGCTACTACACAAGAAACCTGTCCAACCTCAGTGTCCTAGGTGCCTTTCCGCATTGAAACCACCAAAAATATCAATCCCATCACACCTAGGAGATTCATTATTTTCCAGTTGTTTTCATTATAGAAAAAAACACATCTTTCCATAATAGAATCAATCTTGAATTCCCATTGCGCATCTAATAAGCATGGCTAAGCAACTACAATACGATGGCTCAAAAGAAATCAAGTAGTGGAAATATGGCAATCATGCCTGGGTGTTATAGCATAACATAGTAGTAAAACAAAATCCTACACATGCATCACTACTAAAACATACTACATGCATAGGAAAAATAGTAGGACATTTATGATAGCTCTACTTGCCTTTGTTGTAGATTTAGTCGTCCAGGTAATCCTCATAATATAAAAGGTTGCACTTCTCGCAATCTAAGGCTTGAAACAAGACACAACAAACACATTCAAAACATTGCAATTATGCACAATACAATAAAACGTTGATGAACAATGCATGCATGATGATTTAATATGTCACAATGGTTATATTTAGTTCTCTGAACCTTAATATGTCTCATGATGCATATGAAAAGGCTTTTAATGCAATAAAGCATTATTAATAAAGCTATATTGATTTAATAGGGTTTAACTCACTTTAATTAAAGTTCTGATTTTTTTGTCGAATTAAATTGTGATTTAAATACTACCAGATAGGTAATGCAATTTGGAATCAATAGCAATTTTAATCACCTAAAAATCATTCACAGATATTGTTCTATGATTTAATTACTATTGCAATGCATTTATAGCTTTCTGTAAAAATTCTGTTTTAACAGTACCAAATAATTTGGCACGTAATTTATATGGGTATCTATTTTCAATACAAAACAGTAGCAAATGATTTCACTATTTTTGTAGGTCTGGATAATTTCCTATGATTTAAATAGCAACTAGAAGGATTTAAATAATATAAAATATTTTATATGTCAATAATTACATCTAAGGCCGTATTAATGTCGTACATAACACTAGGATTCCATAAATATCTTATTTGTGTTTTTCTGATACATATACAATTTACTATGATTTATTTACTCCAAAAAAGTCATTAAACCATTTAAATTACTATAGTAAATATATTCTGTAAAATTTATTTATAATCTCGTATTAATATTCTTCATATTTTCCTGAATCCAATGGTATATTATTTGTCAATTTTGGACTTATATTCAATTTTATATGAATTTTACAAGATTGGATACATTTCTGGCTATTTTAAATATTTATAATTCGAATTACACGGTCAGCACGCCACGTGGCTGATTCTGATTTGCTCTTACCCCTTCGTTTAAGTGACGTGTTCCTGGCCGCTGGATGAGGATCGGACGACAGAGGTGGACCAGCTCGGCTGAGGCTTGAGTCTTGGCTAGGCTCGCACTGTTGGCTTGTGCTCGGACTCGGCTGGACGCGATCTGGGCCGTGGAGATGGGATCAGACGACGCTGGGTGATGTTGGCGAGCCAACGGCAGCGACGATGAAGGTGGGCGGCGCCGGTTGCTCTAGTGGCGATGGTGGAGTGGATTCCGGTGATCGCCGGCGACAGATAAGATCACCATGAAACGGAGGGGAGGATTTTGAGATCGATGGCGTGCTTGGTGCAGACCTTTTTTTCCTCGGTCGACGACACGGTGAAGCTGGAGCGGCGGTCGATGTTGGAGCTCCGACGATACTCCGATGAACGATTGCGGCGGTTCTATCGCGCTGTGAAGGGAGAAAAAGGAGTGAGTCGATGGAGTCGGTCGAGGTGAACACAAATAGAGAGAGAGAGAGAGGGGAGCTTGGTGTGGTCCGAGGCGACGGCGGCGTGCACCTTCCGAGACAGCAACGGTGGTGGAACTCCGGCAAGTTCGTGGGAGGTGGCTAGGGTTTGTATTTTTGTGAAAATTCGCAAGATACGGAGAGAGGGGTATTTATCTGGGAAGAAGTCGTTCACAAGGAGGCAAGAATCGAACGGATTTGGCCAAATCGATCGGGGTAAAACGATCGGATCGTGATGATCCTGTGCGGTCGCGGTCCTCTACGGGGAAGGGGACGACGGGGTGGGTCCCCCTCATCAGTGACAGAGAGAAGGTGGGTGGGCTGTGGTCGGTCGATGCTGGGCCGCTACTGGGCTGCTTGTTGCCGCTGCTACGCTGCTACTTGCATGTTGTTATGCTTGGCATACCGTGCATGTAGGTAGGGTTTGGGGCCCGTTTAGCTCCGCCTGCTTTTTTTCCTTTATTCATTTTGTTTTCCTTTTTCTGATTTTTTAATATCTTTTGAACTAAAGCTCCAAATGAGCTCAAACTTCTTTCTAAATTTTTCTAAAATCCTGTAGATTATGTTAAGATAATATTTAGCAGTACTTTCTGTTCTAAGTATAATGGATTTTATAAGCCCTATATAATTCCTTATAGGAATAAATTAGCATATTTCTATTAGGGTTTGGGTTTTCAATTTCAATTCTTGCAAATTTTTGAATGGATGCAATGCAATGCTTATGAATAACATGTAAAAACAATTTTTTTTCTAGTCCCAATTTCTAAAAACTTGGGATATGACAGAGCCCGAGAAGGATGGCAAGCCTCGTCTCCCCATCTGGATCTCCAGGTACCACTGGGCCTGCACTACCTCTATGTGGCAGCACCGCTCATATTGAGTTGTCACTACCGGGGAGGCAGTAGCCTTGTCACTATGCCTGGTCGTTTCCGGTACCGCATCCGGTACCTGACCAATAGTACCGGTTGCATCCGGTACTACCGCTTATGGAACCGGTACTACCGCTTCGGTCGAGCTACAATGGGAAGATTCTCGTTGAGGGTATAAATAGGCATTTCTTCTCCAAGGAGAAGGTTGCCTCTTTTATCTCTCTCCTCCATTGTTCTTGAGCTATAATTTCCGTAGATCTCCTCCCCTAGTGCTCTAATCTAATTGATTCTTTGGGATTTGGTGGAGGAGGTATAGATCTAGGGTTTCACCAAAGCAAAGTTGATTCCCCCTTGTTTTCCTTTGTGGAGCTTGTTACTCTTAGGTTCTTTGAACCCTAGACGGAAGAGGTCAGTCTTGGAGCACGGGCATTGGTTGTAGAGCTTCGGGATCGTGTTGGGAGACTCCAAGTGTGGTGGAGGTCTACCAAACAAGTTTGTAAAGGTTTCGGTCGCCACCTTCAAGGTCACCGCATAGTGGAACGAGTGCTTGCCACGAGGAGGGTGCTTGGGAGAATAGGGTGAGGCCTTCTGTGGCGCTGGTGGTCTTAGTAGGACCCACCCCTCCAATGGGGATGTACTTCCCCTCAAAAGGAAGGAACTTTGGGAAAACATCTCCGTGTCTACTCTCGGTTATTTCTATCCTTTACTCCTTACTTATTATTGCTTGCTTGGTTTGTTGGCAATAGGCCCTACAGGCAATCATGGTTGATGATATTTAAATGTTTAATATGCTTGCTCTTTTATGAATACATGTATTAAGTGTTTTACATATTTCTGTTGTAGATAAAGGCACCTAGTAGCAGTCTCCCTCGGTTACCCAGTTTTGCTTTGAGGACCATCCTAGAGAAAGATAAACTTAATGGAACAAACTTCACCAACTGGTATCGTAATCTAAGAATTGTTCTTAAACAAGAAAAGAGGGACCATGTTCTAGACAACCCACTTCTGGATGTGTCGGATGAGAATGCAAGTTGTCACATCAACCAATGCCTACCGTAGAACATGTGATGAGTCTACGGAAATTAGCTGTCTTATGCTTGCTCACATGGAATCGTACCTGCAGCAGCAGTTCGAGAATGTTGAGGCCTATGATATGATCGAAAACCTCAAAAGTATGTTCTAGGCTCAAGCAAAGACCAAGAGGTATCAAGTCTCTCAAGCTTTGCTGAGTTGTAAGCTTAAGGATGGTGACCCACTAAGTCTGCATGTGATTAAGATGGTTGGTTATGTGCAGTCTCTGGAAAGGCTTGGCTACCCCATTAGCAAAGAGTTCGCTACGGATATAATTCTGAACTCTCTTCCTAGTGTGTATGGACAGTTCATATCGAACTACCACATGCATGGTATGGATAAGAACCTCACTGAATTACATGGCATGCTTAAGTAGGCATAGGTTGATCTCAAGAAAGGTACCAGCCAAGTGTTGGTGGTACAGAATAAGGCTAAGTTTAAGAAGAGTTATTGGACTAAGAAGAAGAATAGTCAGGAGGTAATGCTCAGGATGAGATCCCAAGCATTTCCCAAGAATAATCTGCTTGCTTCTATTGCTAGGCGGATGGCCACTTGAAGAGGAATTGCAGCAAGTATTTGGTGGATAAATCCAAGAGTGGAGGTGTGAATTCCAACTCAGGTGCACTTGTTTGCAATGTTATAGACCTTTATCTTGCTGATGCACCTAGTAGTTCTTGGGTATATGATATCGGATCAATCATTCATATCTGCGACTCGTTGCAGGGACTAGTAAGAACTAGGGGCGTAGCAAGAGGCGAGGTTAACATTCGGGTCGGCAACAAAGCGAGAGTCACTAGGTTGGAAGTCGGCACGATCCAACTTCATTTACCTTCAGGATTCTAATGGAAATAAATAATTGTTAATGTGTTCCAATGCTTAGTCGAAACATCATTTCTGCCTCATGTTTGATGAGACAAGGCTATGAGTCTAATATTAAGAATAATGGTTGTTCTTTATATTTGAATGATATGTTTCACGGCTTTGCACCCGTTCAGAACTGGTTATTTATTTTGAATCTTGATGGTGGGGTGGTCTATATCATAAATGTGAAAAGGTTAAAACCAAATGATCTGAATATGACTTATTTTTGGCACTGTCGACTTGGTCATATTAGTTGGAAACACATGAAGAAGCTCCATCATGATGGACTCCTAACTTTGTTCGACTTGGAGTCGTTCGAGACATGCGAATCCTACCTTCTAGGCAAGATGACCAAGACACCTTTTGCAAGGAGTTGTGAAAGGGCGTCTGACTTGTTGGGACTAGTACATAGTGATGTATGTGGTCCAATGAGCACGACAGCCAGGGGGGGTTATGAGTACTTCATTACCTTCACTGATGATTTGATTAGATATGGATATGTCTACTTGATGAAACATAAGTCGGAAGCCTTTGAAAAGTTCAGAGAATTCTACAATGAAGTACATAATCAACTCGGTAAGAAAATAAAGTTTCTTCGGTCGGACCGAGGAGGCGAGTACATGAGCCACGAGTTTGATGACCATCTAAAGAGTTGTGGAATAGTTCCTCAGCTCACTCCACCGGGTACACTGCAGTGGAACGGTGTGTCGGAATGGCGGAATCAGAACTTGTTGGACATGGTACGATCAATGATGAGTCGGACAAATCTACCTTTATCATTTTGGGGTTATTGTCTAGAAATGGAAGCCTTCACACTAAACAGAGTACCATCAAAATCGGTAGAGAAGACATCACATGAGATGTCGACGGGCAAGAAGCCGATTTTGTCTTTTCTTAAGATTTGGGGTTGTGAAGCATTTGTCAAGCGGATTCAGTCGTACAAGCTTACAGCCAAGTCGAATAAGTGTATTTGCGTTGGGTATCCAAGGGAAACCTTGGGTTACTACTTCTACAACCGAGAAGAGGGCAAAGTGTTTGTCGCTCGGAATGGTGTCTTCCTTGAGAAAGAGTTTCTTAGTCGAGAAGTCAGTGGGAGTACGGTGCAGCTCGAAGAAGTTCGAGAGGAACCAGTCGGTAGAGATTTGGTGAAAGCCTTGGATGTTGAGCCGGTCGTGGTAGCTGAGCCGGCAGTTGCACCTACACTGCAAAGATCGGCCAGATTGCGAAGTGTTCATGATGTATTACTGTTGGACAGTGATGAGCAGGAAACTTATTCGGAAGCGATGGTGGGTTCTGATTCTGAGTCATGGCTTGGAGCCATGAGATTCGAGTTAAAGTCCATGAATGAAAATCAAGTTTGGAACTTGGTTGATCTGCCAGACGGTGCCAGACCCGTCAAGTGCAAATGGGTCTTTAAGAAGAAAAATGATATGGATGGAAAGGTTTCTGTCTATAAATCAAGGCTTGTCATGAAGGGGTTTCGACAGGTTCAAGGAGTTGACTATACTTTCTCACCCGTAGCGATGCTTAAATCAGTTCGGATCATGTTAGATATCGCAGCCTATTTCGAATATGAGATATGACAGATGGATGTCAAAACAACTTTCCTTAATGGAAAATTAACCAAGGACATGTATATGATATAGTCCGAGGGTTTTGTCGATCGGCTAATGTTGACAAGGTATGCAAACTTCAGAAATCCATTTAGGGTTGAAGCAAGCATCTCGGAGTTGGAACATTCACTTTGATGAGGTAGTCAAATCGTTTGGCTTCATCAAGAGTGATCATGATTCTTGTTTATACAAGAAGTTTAGTGGGGGCAACTTAAACTTTCTGATCTTATATGTGGATGACATATTATTGATTGGAAATGATGTCCAGATGTTGCAAGAAACTAAGGAGTCATCGGAAAGGAGTTTATCAATGAAGGACTTGGGTGAGGCAACTTATATACTAGGAATCAGGATCTATAGAGATAGATCCATGCGACTCATTCGATTGAGTCAGAGTACATATTTGGACAAAGTGTTGAAGAATTTCAACATGCAATCATCTAAGAAGGGGTTCTTACCGATGTCCCATGGCATAAAACTTTGCAAGACTCAGTGTCCTTCGACAACTGATGAGCGAAGTAGGATGAGTGCAATTATGTATGCTTCGACAGTCGGATCCATCATATATGCCATGATTTGTACTAGGCAAAATGTTTCCTATGCTCTAAGTGTTGTGAGTAGATACCAGGCTGACCCTGGAGAAATCCACTGGGCAGCAGTTAAGAACATTCTTAAGTACTTGAGAAGGATTAAGGATCTATTCCTAGTTTACGGAGGTGAGGTTGAACTCAGTGTAAGGGGTTACACGGATGCGAGTTACCTTACTGACTCAGATGATTCTCGTTCACAATCTGGGTATGTGTTCGTAATGAACGGAGGGGCTGTGAGCTGGAAGAGTTCCAAGCAAGAGAGTGTATCTGCATCTACAACAGAGGTTGAGTATATTGCTGCCTCAGAGGCAGAAAAGGAAGCTGTTTGGATCAGGAATTTCCTGATTGCTCTTGGTATGGTTTAGGGATTGTCCAATCCATTAGACATGTATTGTGAAAACAATGGTTCTATTGTACAAGCCAAGGAACCTAGGCAACATCAGGAGAACAAACATATACACATGCGATACCACTTGATTCACCAGTTTGTGGATCACGGTGATATCAAGTTATGCAAGGTACACACAGAAACAAATGTTACAGATCCATTAACAAATCCACTTCCACAGCCTAAGCATGAGGTGCACGTAAGAGCAATGGGCATGAGATGCCTAGACCTGTGATGTCGGGATGATTGACTCTAGTGCAAGTGGGAGACTATTGGGACTATGCCCTTGAGGAAATCATGGTTGATGATATTTCCCAAAGTATTCATATAGTAAAGTTGTACTTGTATGAACATCATATATGTATCACTGAATACGTGATTCAGTTGTGGAACTATATATTCATGATTGTTCATACTAGATTGTCCTTGGTCATTGAGGTTGTGCTGGACACACAACTTAGACCAATGTGCAAGTCAGCTGATGACACAGTTCCACTTGTCATGGGCATGGTGATGCTATTCTGACTTACACTGATTCGGCTAAAGAGTTTAGCGAGTCGGGCTAACCCACAGTTGAGATGCAACGAGCATGTTGTCATTTGCAGTCTCAAGCAATGGAATCCTTTGACCTGAGGTGATTGCATGATCCGAGTTGTGGATCGCTAACTTAGGTTCTATCAAACACTGTTCCGTAAATGGGCAGTTATAAAGGTAGAGTCCGGGTTGGTTGTGAAGCAAGCTGCGTGATGTGGATTACCAAGATGGGATTTGCCCATCCGTAATGGAGAGATATTCTCTAGGCCCTCTCGTGTGATATGATTCAGAAGCATGGACATGCGCTACTCAGTTAAGTGTTAACTGAGGAGTCAGACTAAGAGTTAGTCCAACAAATCACATATCATGGAACAAGAAGAGAGTTATGCTATTAAACGGATGTCAACTACTCGCCTGTAGCTTAACAAGTATATCGTGAGTCAAAGGGACATGGACAAAGTCACATTGAAGGTTCGTCTTCTGACTTTATGGCACTTGGGAGTTGCCACGTCTTGCTAGAGACGGATACCATCTATCAACTTGAGACCAAGTGTTCATGGGAGTGACTTGGACTCAAAGCCATGACATGATACTTGGATGTGTAGCTCATGTTGTGTCCAGGTGTACGTGAACCTACAGGGTCACACACTTAAGGGTAAGGAGCCCATGTGGATTAGATCCATGTGGAGGTTGGAGTACGGCCTAGATGGGCCTCAAGCGTTGAGCCCAACTAGGAGTGTATATAAGTGGAATGTCAAGGGATAGTCCCTGACCTAGCCGTCACTTTCTCCACTTCCATTTCGGGCTAGACAAGATCTAGCAATCCTCTACCCAAAGCTCCTTCCTGTATGTGTGGATACCGGTAGAGGTGTTGCAGGTGCGATGCTAGAAACAAGGAAGCTCATGGGGATCTGGCGTAGGAGCTATCAGTGGGATTTGGGGGACTGTTTGTGGGATCGTTCGGCACTACTTCGACATGCTACATCAACTTCCACATCTGCGCGTCCAGCGGTAATCTCGTGGCCTATAACCTGAGCTATATCTTGGGTGTACCGCGTTAGGGAAAAGTTTTGTTTATGTCTACGTGGCCCAACATGCTTGTCATCTAAGTTCTCTCACCTAGTTGCACATATAGAGAACTTACTTTGTGTTAAGCGTTAATTTGAAAAGAATCTAAGCATCGAGTAGCACCTATTCACCCTCCTTTAGTCACTTATACCGATCTTTCAATTGGTATCAGAGCAAGGTGCTCTTCTTTGGCTTAACCATCTAAGAGAAGTATGAGTGACATGATGGGGAGTAAAACCACTCCCAAAGTAACACCCATCACTAAGAGAGAGCTTGACAAATCAATTGATTCGGTCCGTCAAGAGATGAAAGCCATGTTTGTGCTATACGGTGGTAACAAGGAGATTGTTTTTGCCGATGTCATTGATAATCAATCAAGTGGTCCCAAACCGGTAGAAGATCCCCTCAATGATTCCTCCACTAGTCAAGGTAGCAACAAGGATAAAGCTAAGCCTATGAGAAGCGTTCCACCACCACCTAGATAGAATGCCACGCCCCTCCCCACACCTCACATAAACCATCGTGGCCCTCCCCCCAAGCTTGATGAATATAATTTCGCCAATTGGCAATATATGATGCGATCTCACTTGAAAAGTTCTAGTGTATTTCTTTGGAAGGTTGTGGAGTTTGGCTTCTATCCTTGCAACCCCTACAACATGACACCTGTCGAGGAAATCAACAATCAACTCAATGCCACCGCCATGGCCATTGTCCAAGATGTGTTGACTCATGAGCAAATGATTCACATTCTCTCTTATGACACTGCCAAGGAAGCTTGGAATGCTCTTCAACGAGTCTATCTTGGTAATGAAATCATTCAAAACTCCAAGTTTGAAGAAATGCACTATGAAGTCAATGCCTTTGTTGGGAAGGAAGATGAGACTCCCGAGGACCTCTATCAAAGGGTCACGGCCCTTTCGATTAGGATGATTGACCATGGTAGTAGGGATGTGGATGATAAGTGGATCAAGCGCAAGTTCATGAAAGCCATCTTGCCCTTACATAGAGAAATGGCCAACAATATTCGCTCACGGGCTGACTTCTATGCCATGACCTCCAATGAAGTGCCAAATGAGTTTGTGGCCCTTAGAATCATGAACAAGACCGCCGATGATGATCTTGCTTGTGCTCGGAGAATGGACTCTCCAACTCTTGCTTTGAAGGCCAAGGATCATGTCTATGAAGACGAAGTTGATTCATTGGGGATGATAGAAGGATATGACGAGGACATCAAGTGTGCTCTTAATGAGCAATTGGCATTGGTCTCAAGAAGGTTTTGGAAGAACCAAGGGAAGGGTAATCCATCAAGGACTACCACAACTAGTACAAGACCCAAGTTGAGATCATGTTACAATTGTGGAGAAAACAACTACTTCATCGCCGAGTGCCCATATGAGAAGAGAGAAGACCATGGAGGAAGGCTCATTTTGAAATCCAAGTTCAAGCCGACTCCAAACAAGAACTTCATCAAGAAAGTCCAAAACAAGAACTTCGGAAACAAGAACTACCCCAACAAGAAGGAGCCAAAAAAATATGTGTTGGTGGCCCGTGAAGAATATGAAGATGACAATGTGATCGATAGTGATGATGAAGACGATGGAGAGATTGTGGGCGTAGCCGCCATTACCACCATTGCCACCACTTCCGCTACTGCCACCACAACCTCTTCACCAACATCTCTCTTTGACTCTCCAAATGAGAACAAGCGTGCCACCAAGCCTACATGTCTAGTGGATACTAATACATCAAGATCCTCACCGACATCCCTCTTTGAATCTCCAATGAGGATAAGCTCGTCACCAACCCCACATGTCTCATGGCTAAAGCCTGTATGGTAACTCCTCCACACACTATTCTCTCTTCTATTAATGCATCTTCATATGATAATGAGATGAGTCTTAAGATTAAGAAGGAGATAGTGGATTCCACTAGTTGCTTGAACGACCTAGAAGGTGAAGCCAAGATGTGTGTTGAGGCTCTAATGAGTCTACTTGGTGAATCTCGCTATATCATTGACGAGAGGGATGATTCCATCTCAGAAATGTTTGGTCATGCTCAGGAGGCTGCCATGGAGATTGCCGCCTTAACCGATGCTCTTGAGGAGGAACAAAATAAAAGAGTGAAGAGACCTATGTTGCTCATGAACAATCTTTTAACTTGAATATCTCTAAACTTTTTAAAGAACGTGACCATGCTCTTACATTAACTAATGTGCTTAAAAAGGAGAAGCTCAAGTTTGGGGTTGGTCATGATAGACTAAATGAAGGATTTGAGAAACTCAAGAAGGAACATGAAGCCTTGTTGAGCAAATTCTCTACTCTTTCAAAGTCACATGAACAACTTCAAACTCAAGTAACAAAATATGTTTCAACCATGTCATCTAGTATTGCTTCATGTTCTACTAACCCTTGTTGTCAGCATGGAGATCTTCTCGAGGAGAACAAGAAGTTGAAAGCTACAATTTAGAAAGGCCTTGTCTTTTGCATACAAGGTGAGAAAAGCCTAAATTATCTTTTAAGCAATCAAAGGGACACTGTGGCTAAAGAAGGACTTGGATTTGCATCCAAGTCGAAGAAGAAGAACAAGAGCAAGAAGAAGAAGAATATCTTGCTGACTCCCCATTCCAAAATTATCACCCTTGTGAAGGAGGGGGAGATGGCAAAAGAGAAGGAGAGCCAAGTGTCCGTAAGAGTGGTGATGAACCCTCTCACAATGATTTAGTAGGAAAATATAATTCTTCCTATGTTCTTATGAAATCTTATGATGGTCATGTCTGTGCGAAATATGTAGGCACCTCTTATGGTGATGATTACCATTGGGCCATTTGGGTTCCTAAGATTATTGTGAGTAAAAAAAGAGGACCCATTCAACAATGGGTACCTAAAAACAAGCATTGACCTCTTGTAGGGCTATGCTTCCGTTGGAAGAAAATTGGTGGTTGATAGTGGTGCCACAAGTCATATGACCGGAAGAAAAGAGATGATCGATGAGACAAGACCTAATACTTCCAATATGTTGTTCACTTATGGAGATGTATCAACATCTAAGGTATTGGTTTTGGGTAAGGTAGTGGTCACACTGGATATATCCATTGTGGACATTATGCTTGTCAAAACCAGTTCATACAATTTACTTACTGTTCATCAACTCACGCTTATGGGCTTTAATGTCTACTTTACACTGAAGATTGTGGTTCTCATGTGGAGCAAGACTCTCTCTATTGCCTTTGTTGGGTATGCCGAGAATGGTTTGTATGTGGTAGATTTCGATAAGAAACCCACACCTACCGCGACTTGCCTAATGTCTAAAGGTGATGTGGGATGGCTTTGGCATCACCGTCTTGCCCACGTCAACATGAGGTGTTTGCAAAGCCTCCACACGGGATGTCACATTCTTGGTTTAAAAGATAATGTGCGTTTTGTCAAAGATCGCGTGTGTAGGGCATGCATTGAAGGGAAGCTCCATGAGACGGCACACCCCCAAGTACAACCATCTATTCTGATGGGATCTTGGAGCTCCTTCACATGGATCAATTTGGTCCTCCATCCTTTGATAGCCTTGGGGGAAGAAGTATTGTTTGGTTATTGTTGATGACTACTCGAGATACACATGGGTATATTTTTTCAAGAAGAAGAGTGAGGCTCAACAAACCGTCATCAATTTTGAAGTGCAACATCAACATAATAAGAATATCTTGGTCATTAGAAGTAACAATGGGACCGAGTTCAAGAAATACACCCTTGATGAGTTTCTTGTTGATGAGGGGATCAAACATCAATATTCCGCTCCTTATACCCCTCAACAAAATGGTGCGGCGGAAAAGAAGAACCGGACTATTATGGATATGGCAAGAACCATGATTGCGGAGTTCAAGTCCCCGTATAACTTTTGGGCTGAAGCTATCTCTACCGCTTGTCATATTTCCAACCGGGTTTATCTTTGCAAGCATTTAGATATGACTCCATATGAGATCCTCACTCGCAAGAAGCCAAGTATTCCTACCTTCGGGTGTTTGGGTGCAAATGCTATATTCTCAAGAAAGGTAACCAATTATCTAAATTCGAGCCTCCTACTATTGAAGGTATCTTTGTTGGCTATGCATCGGACTCTCATGCCTATAGGATCTATAACAAGTCCACCGAGCAAGTTATAGTTTTCTCTAATGTGAAGTTCGATGATCATAATGGCTCCCAAGTGGGGCAAATTGATCTTGGTGATGTAGGTGATGAAATTCCTCCTTAAGCCATAAGAAGAATGGGTGTGGGATTTTTTCGCCCTGTTGAGGAACCCCTTATCATGGAAGGAGAAGGACAATGCTCTACTCGAGTGGAGCCCTCACCTACACTAGATCTACATCAACCCCATAACCATCAAGATGCCATCATTGAAGAGACAACTCATGATCAAGGTCAAGCTCAAGTAAATGATGGGTGTCCATCACCCCTTATGGACCAAGGTTATGATCATGAAGATGGACAATGTCAAAATGTCGAGAAAGCTCAAGGAGAGGAAGCTCAATTTCAAGGTCAAGACGAGGATCAAAATAGTGGTGATGACCAAGTAGCTTCTCAAGAATCCATTGAGGAAGCTCATGCTCGTCGTGAAGCAAGAAGGATCGCCAAGCTCTTCCGAGAAGGAATCTCTCTTGAAAATGTTGTTGGTGATCTTGAAAGGGGCATTTCTACTTGTAACCAAGTGGTCAACTTTGTTGGCCACAATAGTTTAATTTCTTCTGTAGAGCCCCAAAAGGTGTATGAAGCTCTTGAGGACCACGATTGGCTTGAGGCTATGCATGAAGAGCTTCATACCTTCGAATGCAACAAAGTGTGGTCATTGGTGGAACGACCTAAGGAGTGCCATGATGTCATTGGGACAAAGTGGATCTTCAAGAACAAGAAAGATGCCAATGGGATGGTTATTCGCAACAAGGTGAGATTGGTGGCTCAAGGCTTCTCCCAAGTCGAGGGTGTCGACAACTAATGGGGATATGCCGAATGGGGTATGCCCAGCATGATGTTCCGATTGGGCCAAAGGCCTCGCGAGTGGGCCTGCTGGACGGCGACTGGAATGCGACTAAGGAGAAGGCCTAGCGACTACAGACTGGAGGCCCAGAAGCGTACTCGAAGCCTAGTCGGATTAGGTCAAAGCCTCTGAATCCATATCTTGTTCAGTTGTAAACTGTAAACTCTAGCGAGGTGCCTCCTATATAAACCTCCCTAGGGTACTCTGAGGACTTACGTTCCATCATACACCCCATCGAGCGACTCGCGGCTTAGACGCCGAGCTCCCCGCCCTTGTAACTCGCTCTCCATCAATATAATCTAGCAGGAGTAGGTCTTTACCCTCCGGGGGGCCGAAACTGGGTAAACCCATGTGCATCAGGCCCCATCTCGTACCTCAGATGGCCGCCAGCTCTCGCCCCCGATTCTATCAATCGCTGCCTACTGCAGTGACTACCGTGGCCATTTCCACGATAGTGGCGCCCATCGTGGGGCCTAGCCGGACTGGCCTGAGTTCTGCGGCGAGACCCTACTTGCCGATCGATCGATCGGCCCGTCGCCACTGGACGCATGATCGCCATCGGCGGGATCTTACAGATCCTGCCCAGCAGCTATATCCCGACGTCGCTCCCGATCACCCACAGCGAGATAATGCCGGCGGCACCATCAACCTCTTCGTCGGCTTTACCGGCACGGTCGACCCAGCGGCAACGGTGATCGTCGGCGGATCACCGCCGCACCACGATCTGCTCTCGGAGGAGCAGGTCCGCTCCATTAGGAGCCTCGTCACCGAGTACGACTCGGCCGCCAGCAACGCAGCCGAGACCAACACCGCCGCGGATGACGTGGACCTACACGATGATGCCGACTACACGACCCCTGCCTCGGTCGACGGATCTATCACTGTGACATCACAGGAGGAATCCATCACGCAGGTCTCCAACCCTGAGGATTTTGAGGATTCCTCAATCCATGGGATCTTCGATTCTGACTCAGGCTCGGAGTCCCCCGAGGACTTCCGTGCCAGATCCAATCGCTTCAACGCGATCTACATGGCGGGCAGCACAGTCGCCCTGCCAGATCCATTCTCCACACCAATCCCTCCAACCACGACGGCCATAGAGGTGGAGGAAGCCTGCCAACGACTGTAGGAGGATACGTGCAAGGAGATATCCGAGTGCGAGAAATTCCGCCTCGAGCGGGCAATGGTGCAGGAGCTGTCGCTCTACCACCAGCGCTGCATCAGGACCCGCTTGAACTCCAACGTCCAAGGCCGCGTCTTGAACTTCAACGATGAGAGCGACGCCGCATGCGCGACTGAGCACGAGTACTGCGAGAACGCACCACCAGACGGCAGCAATCGACCACCACCCGGCACACCGGCGACTGGGGCCTTGCCACCACCCATTGGTCGCGCACCCCCGCCGGACCAGCCGCGGATCATAATCTCGCCACAGGCCCGCGACGCCAACAGACTCCCACTATACTCCACCCTGATGGACAACGTCGTTGAGGCTGACGCCGCAGTCGTCAACCTCAATGTCCAGGGAGAGGGCGCGCTGCAGATCTAGTACGCCAAGGCTCTACTCACCAGGGTCGTCGAGCAGCAGGCCGCGGGAGTCGACCCACGGAGGCGGATGTATTCCTGCTCCTCGGCAAGCAGGGCGGCCTCAAGTGGTCACCCCACCATCGCCAAAACCATGACCTGCCCACCACCCCAGCCCCTGGCGAACTAGCCACGGGCCGCCAACCCCACGCTCTCCACCAACGAGCTGCGACCGGTGAACAACACGAACGCCGCCAACGGGCATCCCATCGATGCTCGAACGCACATTGTCAACAACCAGGCCTGGCGGGCGTGCCATCCCAATGACTTGAGGCACACCCTCATTAACCACGGCGACCCCGAACCTAGGGGCTCACTCAGCCGAGTCGGCCCCCAGTGCTTCGGACCTATGATCCGAGGAGAGAAGTATCCCACCAACTTCAAGGCGCCTAAGGAGATCGAAAAGTACGATCCGACGTACGATCCAGCGGTCTGGCTGGACACATACCTCATGGCGATGAGAATCGTAGGCCACACCGACCTGCTAGCCGCTCGCTACCTTCCCCTGATGATGGAGGGTGCGACCCGACAATGGATCAACACCCTCCCCGCCGACAAAGCCGACTCGGGAGGAGATGCGATCGCGCTGCACATTGAGGGTTCCTACACCCGCGCCACCACCATTGAGGACCTGTAGCAATGCATCCAGGGACAACGCGAGTTGACCCGCCATTGGATTCAAAGGTGGCAGGAACTATGGATCAATGCCTCCGGCATCCACCCGGACACGACCATACATTGCTTCAAGAACGCGTGCCTGTATGAGCCCCTGGTCGCTAAGATCAAGAGGGTCTACCGGATGCTCGACAACATCGCCGACCTCCTCGAGATCGCCAAGAGCTACGTGGAAGAGGACCCCATCCAAGACTCCGACGACGAGTCAGGAGGAAGACGCTGTACCAGCGGCCATGATAGTGGGCGACAGCGCGACATGCGCTACAGCAACACTCGCATCACCGGCAAGCGCCGTAGTGATGGGCGAGTCGACTTCGTTGCCAACACCGGCTACGGCCAACGCGACTCGAAGAACTTCCGCCACGACGGAGGAAACTACCGTGACATCGGAAATTACTGTGCCAACAACACGACGAGGCCGAAATTTGTCCCCGCTGCCCTGCTCAACCAGCCCTGCGTCTACTACAGCAGGGAGGGAAAACCCGCCACCCACACCACCGCCGACTGCCACTCCCTCAAGGAGATCGAAAAGGCAAGGCGAGCAAGAGAGGACCCCAACAACAACCCGCCACGGGATAACGGAAACACTGGTGGCTTTGGCAACACCATCGGCTCGCTACACACCTTCACCGGGCTCGACACCAAACGCGAGAAGAAGGTCCTCGCCCGCACGGTCGCCGTCAATGCGGTGACCCAAGTTGACATCCCCCACTTCCTCAACTGGTCCGAACAGAGAATCACCTGGAGTCGCCAGGATCACGCGCCCAAGATCGAATATCCATGGCGAGTTGCCCTAGTGGTCAGGCCCAAGGTGGCCGATTACTTGCTGCCCAAGACACTGATGGACGGCGGGAGCTCCATCAACATCATGTACCTGGACACATCCCTAGTTGGAAGGCGTACCCGATTGGAAAAGTGACGCTGCTAGTCACCTTCGGCACACCGACAAACTACCGCACAGAGAGGATCGTGTTCGAGCTGGTGAACTTACGTAGCCCCTACCACTACATCCTGGGACGCCAAACGTTCGCCAAATTCATGGTGAACCCCCACTATGCCTAGAACATGATGAAGCTTCTAGGGCCGAGCGGCATCATCACCGTCCACGGCGACCCCGATATGGCCGTGGAATGCAAGGACAAAGGCGTTGATCTTGCTGACGCCATCATCGCCGTGGAGACCGACCACGCGAAAGAACTCGCGAAATACGCGGGGAACATCAACAAGGACGACCCAACCATACTGAAGAAGCCAACCGCCACGAGCTCCACGTTCGAGGCAACCACGCACACCCGCACCGTCGAGCTCGTCCCGGGCGACTCCAGCCAGACGGTCACCATTGGGGCACACATGAGCCCCGTATAGGAAAGCGCGCTCATCGGGTTCCTCCGTGAGAATCGCGACATCTTCGCATGGAAGCCATCTGACATGCCAGGTGTCCCGAGGGAACTCGCTGAGCACAAACTCAACGCCGACCCCAAAGTGCGACCAGTAAAGCAGTCGCTACGGCCCTTCAATGAAGAGCATCGTCGACCAATCGCCGAAGAAGTACAATGCATGTTAGCCGCAGGCTTCATTCAGCCAATAAAATACTCCAAGTGGCTGTTAAACCCAGTCCTAGTCCTGAAAAAGAAAAACACGTGGAGAATGTGTATCGACTACACCAACCTCAACAGCGCCTGCCCGAAGGAGGAGTTCGTCCTACCGCATATCGACCAGATCATCAACTCGACCACGGGATCGGAGTCGCTGTGCTTCCTTGACACATACTCTAGTTAAATCAGATCAAAATGGCGGTCGAGGATGAGGAGAAGACGGCATTCATCACGCCATTCGGCGCCTTCTACTACACGGCCATGAAATTTGGCCTCAAGAACGCCGGCGCCATATACCAAAGGTGCATACAGGAGTGCCTTGCGAGCCAAATTGGCCACAACATTCACGTCTACACATCGATGACATGGTGGTAAAATCCACCCGCCAGGACGACCTGCTCGCCGACCTGGCCGAAACCTTCGCAAACCTGCGGGGGTACAACATCAAGCTAAACCCAGGAAAATGCACCTTCGGTGTCCCCACCGGACAGCTCCTGGGATAAGTGGCCTCCAAGCGAGGCATCGAGGTCAACCCTACCAAGATCGATACCATCGCGTGACTTGGGAAACCCGAGTTCCTGCACGACTTCTAGAAGTTGGCCGGGCGAGTCGCGGCTCTCAGTCGCTTCATCCCCCGGCTCGGCGAGAAGGCAATTCCCCTCTACCGCCTGATGCGCAAGAACCACATGTTCCAATGGGACGCGGAGGCGGACGATGCACTCAAAGCGCTCAAAGAAGTGCTACTCGCGACCCCACTCCTTGGCACCCCAATCGACAAAGAGCCAATGCTCGTTTTTGTGGCGGCGTCCACTCGAGTCGTCAGCGCCGTGGTGGTCGTCGAACAGCCAGAGGAGGGAATGGAGCGCCATGTACAATGCCCTGTCTACTACATCAGCGATGTCCTGACGAACTCAAAAAAACGGTACCCGCAGTACCAGAAACTGGTATACGTGGTATTCCGAGCTCAACGGCGACTCCCCCATTACTTCCAGGAGCACCCAATCACGATCGTCTCCTCCGCACCACTGCAGGACATAATACGCAATCGCGAGGCAACTAGGCGATTCGCCAAGTGGGCCGTCGAAATCGGCGTCCACGACATCAAATACGAGCCCCACGAAGCGATCAAGTCGCAAGCCCTGGCTGATTTCGTCGCAGACTGGGAAGAAGCATAGCAGCTGGAGAAGCTACCATACCTCCACTACTGGTCACTCCATTTCGATGGGTCCAAGAATGCCCACGGCGTAGGGGCCGGGGTCATGCTGACCTTCCCTAAGGGAGACAAGCTCCGCTACGTGCTCCACCTCAACTTCAACCCTGCACCAACAACATGGCAGAGTACGAGGACCTCCTTCATGGCATGCGGGCCGCCAAGGAGATGAACACCAGCCGCCTATGGTGCTAAGGCGACTCCGACCTAGTCACCGGCCAAGTCGCCAGAACCTGTGACGCTGTCTTCCCGACAATGATAGCGTACCGCCAAGCTGTAGACTAGCTGGGAGGACACTTCAATGGCTACTCCGTCGAGTGGATCGATAGGCGAAAGAATGAGGAGGCAGATGCCCTTTCCCGCATCGGGTCGGCTCGACAAATGCCACCCGCAGGCGTCTTCCTTGACATCATCCACAAACCTTCGGTCTGCCCACTGAAGGAGATCGACATCGGGATACCACTACAACCTGAGCCGGCCCTAGTCGCCATGATCGTGGAGCCCAGCGACTGGACGGCACCATATGTCGCCTTCCTCGAGCACAAGATCCTCCCAAGCAACGAGACAGAAGCGCAAATGATTGTACAACCATAAGAAGGCCGCAAGATCCTCCAGGACATCCACGCCGGCGAATGAGGCCATCACGCTGGCGCCAAGTCGCTGGTCGCCAAGGCCATGCGGCATGGTTTCTACTCGTTCACCGCGCACGCCGACGCCACCGACATCATCCAACGATGCGTCGGGTGCCAGAAATACGCCAACCAGACGCACCTCCCTGGTTCGGCACTCAAGACCATCCCCATCACATGGCCATTCGCTGTATGGGGCATGGACATGGTCGGCCCATTCAAGAAGGCCCCATCCGGCTTCACCCATCTCCTGGTCACGGTCGACAAGTTCACCAAATGGGTCGAGGCCAAGTCGAGCAAAAAGTGCGACGGCAAGACAGCCACCAAGTTCTTACGCGAGCTCATCTACCGGTATGGCTACCCGCACAACATCATAACAGACAATGGTACTGACTTCACCAAAGGTGCCATGGCAGAATTCTACGAGGAACACGGCATACAACTCGACCGCGCCTCAGTCGCCCACCCGGAGTCAAACGGCCAAGCAGAACACGCCAATCAGAGCGTCCTCCACGGGCTCAAGCCGTGACTCTAAGTGCCCCTCGAACGCACCCCAGGATGCTGGGTCGAAGAGATCCCCTCTGTAATATGGGGGATCCGCACCTCCGTCAACCGCTCCACGGGGTTCACACCCTTCTTCATGCTGTACGGCGCTGAAGCCATAATGCCAACCGACCTAGAGCACGACTCACCTAGAGTCACCAACTACGTCGAGGCGACAAACGAGATCGCCCGCCAAGACAGCATCGACCAGATCGACGAGGCACACGACCTGGCTCGCTCCCGCACCGCCATCTACCAGCAAGGACTCCACCGCTACCACAGCCGCCGAGTCCGGACCCGCACCTTCCAGGAGGGCGATTTGGTCCTACGACTAGCACATGACAAGAAGGGCATGCACAAACTCTCCCTCCCATGGGAGGGGCCATTCGCCATAGGGCGAGTCCTCGGCAACGACACCTACTACCTCATAGACATACGAGGCGACGACCAGCTTGAGGTCGGGAGGCCATGGAATGTAAACCTTCTCCTAAAGTTATATACGTAGAACTCAAACTTGTACCCAGATGACATATAATGAAATTCATTCGGATCACACAAAATTGTGTCTACTAGCCATACTCTTGTGCCACCCGCACTCGTACGATTAGCAATATGCTACCTACGAAAGTCAACCCTTGGTCGAGTGACCGGCACGGCTAAGTAGTGAGGCCATGGGCACCGAAAATATTCAGGCTTCGTGTCGTCCACGAATACGCCAACCCGGAGCCACCATCAGAGTCGCCCAGCTCGACTGGCCCACCGGGCCAAGACGACCAACATACGCTTCCCACAGCGACCTGTCCTTCCCATCCTCGCGCAAAGCGATTCGAAACGGTTAAGTACCACGCACGGGGACTTTGCAAACGAAAACCCTCACGCGGCTAAGGAACACACCAAGTAAGAGAGCTGCCTTGGACTTGCCTAGCGACCGGCTCTCCGAACCAGGGGAAGAGACGCGTTACAAACAACGCACCAGTAACTCACAATAGGCACGCGCCCAAAACGGCTAAGTACTACGCTCGGGGACTCGCCTAAAAACAATCATACTCGTGCTCAGGGACTCGCCCCTTGAGAGATGCAAGGGACAACCAACACAAAATCCAAAGAAAACACATATGTATACAAATGAGGTATACCCCACTAAAGGGCGGACGCGCTCGGGGACTCGCTCAAACAAATAGTTAAACACACCACACAATTAAGCTTGCATTGCGAGTCAGTTGACTCCTCTTACTCCCATACAAAATATTGTTCATATTACAAAAATTGCCACTTGGCATATCTTACAAACTGCCTAGAGAAGCTATCTGTTTCACAGGCCCTGATGAAGAAGCATCCCCACCACCCTTGACACGAACTAATGGATGCCATGGGTTCGTCGGGTAGGTCGACAGCGACTTCGACAGCACCAACCGGAAGGGCCGCTCTGACTTTAGGTCACGATGCTCTGGTTCGGGGTCGCCTAGTGCCACCACTGTCTCCTAGTACGGAAGCAGGACCCCATCGCTAGCACCCGATCAGCGAAGGAGGCGGCCTTGGCGGTTAGCTTCAACACCTTCGACATCTCCACCATGCCAGTCTCCAAAGGGTAGCTGCTGCTGACGTCGTCGAGGTCGAAGTCGTCGGGGAAGTGAGCAAGCCCCAAACTCAACGCCATGGTGTCCCCGCGCCTGAAAGCCAAGCGTGCCATCCATTCTACGATGCTGGGCACCTCCTCCAAATAGCGCCACACTTCAGTCAGTCCCCAAGGTATAACCTCGGTGGGGGACATTCCTTGAAGAACTGCCTGGACGCACAACGCTGAGGCGGTGGCTGCGTTCACCACCGCAGTCACACACTACGAGGCGGTGGCTGCGTGCACCATCGGGTTGCTTTGCCCTATCACAGCTGCAACTTTAGATGTCAGTGCCACTACGGATTCCCCCACTCGGGGTCTCACCGCACATATCAAATAAAAGAGCAGCGACTCACCAAGGAGCTTCCGACAGTTCTCGGTGACGTGCTTCTCCAAGGCGGCATGATCGCTTTGCAGCCCAAGGATGATTGAGTCCGCAGCCTTACGCTCCTCTTCAGCCACAGTGACCGCGGCCTTCGCTCTGTCCTCAAAAGAGATCAAGGCTGCCTTCGCCTCCTCCAACTCCTTGACCAGCGAGTCGATATGCCCATTCGCCACGTCCAGCTCGGCAATTGGGACATATCCTTCTTGGGCCTTGGCAATCACAACCGGAAGACCATATGAACAGAAAAGAAATGACTGTCAGCACTCCGGAACACCAGCAGTTCATGGCCGAAAATTGAATCAAGTACTCACCAACAGTCTCCTGGAGTCGCTGGTTTGCCTCCTACGCCATGCGCAGATCACGCTCCAGACGCTCCTTTGCGGCCTGTCGATCAGCCAACTCCCTCTGCTAGCCCTACAAGTAGAATGAAAAATTAGCGATTGCAAAAACACAAATTTAGTCTCCAGCCACTGAAATTCAGCGACTAGACACTCTGGGACTGGAGACTAGAAGAAACTCAGTGCCTAGCCGCTGAAATTCAGCGACTAGACACTCGGGGACTGGCGACTAGAAGAAACTCAGTGCCTAGCCGCTGAAATTCAGCGACTACACACTCAGGGACTGGACGTACCTGAAGGGCGGCGCCAAGCATATTGTGAAGTTCTCTGGCGTCCGTCGAAGGGACCACGAAGGAGGTACGCCCGCGGCGAGACCCAACGTCCTCGTCAACAATCTCCAGCATCTGCGGAGACTGGTTTTCCGCCGCGCCCGGAAAACCCTTTGCCATGAGCGCGGAAATGTCGCAGAGGCCCTAGCCGAGGCACTAGTCATCTGGGCCGACGGTTTTGTCATTGGAGCCCCTTTGGCTGGCTCCGATCGGGTAACCGTTACCTCCTCGGCGCCTGCGGCATGATCACTCCCCTTGGCGCTATCTCCTGCCGCAGCATCGACGACACCTCCCTTCTGCTTCTTTGTGCCCTCCGTAGGCATGACGTCTATAGCAGGCTTCCTCTTTTTGGGGAGGTCGCCTTCCCCCGCAGTGGCGACTGGCGGAATCTTCGCCACTGAAGGGCGACCAATCTTCTTGATGCCGGACCTGCCAAACCTCCAAAGTCAGCTTGGAAATCACACAGAAATAGATCAAGAATTGGAAGGGAGAACTCAAGGCTTACTTGGCGACCGGGAGAACACGCAACCCTGTATTGATGTGGGCGAGCTTGTCTAACTTCGGCCCCAGCTTGTGCGTGAGGCCTCTCTCGAAAACATCCGAAGCCCATGACACCGCGGGCTTCTTTGATGATGAAGCCACGGTCACCAGAATCTCCGGCTCAGAAGACACGGCCGTTCCCGAAGGTTGCAGCAACTTCGACGCCGCGGCCTCAGCTGCTTCTTGCTCTGGAGCCATCGAAGTTGTTGGCGCGATCACCGCAAGAGGGACTCCTATCATTGCTTCGGTGCCCTCAGCCTCCAATCCCGCCATCGGAATCGCGCCCTCCGGGATCTTGCGTGAGGTCTCGGTCGCGTCATTGTCAGATTCACCATCTGACTCGAACACCACCACCGACCTGGGCGGTGACGCCGGCTTCTTCGTTGGCGACTTCGGTTTGCGCGCGGGCTTCACCGGCATGGCTGTTCATCGAGAAGTGTGCTCTTACAAGATCTCATCGCCTTCTTCATGCTCTTCGAGACTACGGCTCGCCTCGAACTCGCGTTGCTTCTGCATGCGAGTCTTGCGGGCCGCGGGTGCTGGGGGAGGAACCTCTATTTCCTCCTCTTCGTCCTCAGAAGATTCTCCTGAGGCACCCTCCTCGAACTCATGGGGAACCTCTTCGTCAAGTGGGGGGAGCCAGCCTTCCAAAACCTGAAACAACTGAGAGTGGACACAAATAAATTTCAGACGATGCGGCTGCAAATCGCACCGCGAGAATTATGACTAAAGATAAATTCAGAGAGAAGGACTTACTATGGGGGATTCGTTCCTCACAAGCACATACGGAGCAAGCCCGACTGACATGGTTGTAAATTCCACGTCAGTGATCTTCTTCAAGGCAACCTTGTAATCTTTGGCGTCCCATGATTCCTTGCTGGTCTGGGAAGGGTCATTCTTCCTGCTGTACTCGTACATCCAGTGCGGCCGGGCTGCCAATGGGACCAGTCGCCACCCGAGCCAACAATTATACAGATTGATCGAGGAAAACCCTTGGTCCTTCAACTTCTGGATCTGCTCCATCATTTCCGCGACAGCCATCCTTTGATCATCGGGGAGCCTGTCCGTTGCCAGCCGACAGGGTTTGCTTCTTTCCGCAACGAATTCCTACAACGCTACTTCACCAGAGGGAGTGGACTCCTTCACTTAGAACCAGCTCCTCTTCCACTCACTCGCGGCCTTCTTCGGCAGCATAAGCTTGATGAAGTTGGCCTTCGGCTTCAGCTGAAAGGTGACGCCTCCGGCCGCGAAGAACGGGCCGCCGGACCCCTCGCGTCTGATGTGGCCGTGGAAAAGCTCCAGCCACAGCGGGAAGTATGGCCTGTAGCCAAGGTAACACTCGCAGATGGTGACTAAGATCAGCAGCTGCTCGATGCTATGCAGGCCGAGATCTGACGGCTTGATCGCATAATATGCGCAAAATCGCCAGAACAATAGCGAGGTAGGGAACCCCAAGACCCTCTCCAAATGGGTTGGGAAGCAGATGAACTCACCGGCACGTGGCTTCGGCTCGATCTCGGAAGATGCGGGGATACTACCCGCCAATCTCGGGGTAGCCGTTACCCACGGTAATTGCGCCGAAGTTACCATTGGACTATCCAACGGATAGTTTGACTAAGTTGATGGTCCAACTACTTCACTCGACTCGCCTGCAACTGGGCCCTATCCACTCGCCGAAGCAGTGACTTGACAGCGGTTGCATTCACTGAAACGGCGACTGGAAACTTGGGGAAAATTTCCTTAGTTTCGGTGGAGTCCATCGCCTATTCAACTGGGCATCCAAATTGTACTCGCCTACTCTGACAGCCAAATGAAAACCTGCGTCTAAATCAACGATGGCCTCAGGGACTACTGATGGGGATATGTCGAATGGGGTATGCCCAGCAGGATGTTCCAATTGGGCCAAAGGCCTCGCGAGTGGGCCTGCAGGACGGCGACTGGAATGCGACTAAGGAGAAGGCCTAGCAACTAGAGACTAGAGGCCCAAAAGTGTACTTGAAGCCTAGTCAGATTAGGTCATAGCATCCAAATCCATATCTTGTTTGGTTGTAAACTGTAAACCCTAGCGAGGTGCCTCCTATATAAACCTCCCTAGGGTACTCTAAGGACTTACGTTCGATCATACACCCCTTCTAGTGACTCGCTGCTTAGACACCGAGCTCGCCACCCTTGTAACTCGCTCTCCATCAATCTAGTCCAGGTGCATCCACCCCCATCTCGCACCGTAGATGGCCGCCAGCTCTCGCCCCCGATTCTATCAATCGTTGCCTACTACAGCGACTGTCGTGGCCATTTCCACGATAACTACGGTGAAACTTTTGCCCCCTTTTCCCATCTTAAACCCATTCAAATATTTCTTGCATATGCATCTCATCATAACTTTAAGTTACAATAAATGGATGTTAAAAGTTCTTTTCTTAATGACCCCTTAAATGAGTTGGTGTATGTAAACCATGTATACAAACTTGATAAGGCACTCTATGGACTTAAACAAGCTCCATGTGTGTGGTATGAGCACCTTATAAAGTTGTTGGTAGACCGTGGTTTCGAAGTTGGGCAAATCGACCCCACTCTTTTTACTAAGAGAGTTGGAGGAAATTTGTTCATATGTCAAAATTTATGTTGATGATATTATATTTGGATCTCCTAACAAAGCCTTCAATGATGTCTTTGCTAAGATAATGCCCGATGATTTTGAAATGTCTATGCTGGGCGAATTGCAATTCTTTATTGGATTTGAAGCGAAACAATTGATTGGAGGTATCTTTATTAATCAAGCCAAATACATTCAAGATATGCTCCAGAGGTTCAAGTTGATGGATTTAAATGGAGCCAATACTCCCGTGCCTCACAAGTGTGATATCACTCTCGATTCTAACGGTAAAGATGTGGATCAAAAGGTATATCGATCTATGATTGATTCTTTGCTTTATCTTTGTGCATCTAGACTAGATATCATGTTAATTGTGGATATTTGTTCATGGTTTCAAGCCGCCACAAAATAAATCCACCTTATGGCGGTCAAGCGAATCTTTCGATATTTAGTTGATACCCCAAATTTTGGCTTATGGTACCCCAAGGGCTCAAGCTTTTTTCTTCTTGGTTTCATGGATTCTGATTGGGTAGGAGACAAAGTTGGAAGGGAATCAACCTCTGGGGCTTGCCAATTCCTTGGTAGGTCCTTGGTGTGTTGGTCATCAAGGAAACAAAATTGTGTCTCCTTGTCCTCCACCGAATCCGAGTATATTGCGTCCGCTAGTTGTTGTGCTCAACTATTGTGGATGAGGCAAACTTTAAAGGATTACGATGTCACTTATGACAAAGTGCCTCTTCTTTGTGATAATGAAAGTGCAATTAATATCTCCTACAACCCCATGCAACACACAAGAACAAAGCATATTGATATTCCCCATGACTTCATCCGGGAGCATGTGAACAATGGAGATATTGAACTCTCATATGTGAGCACCGAGAATAATCTAGCGGATTTGTTCACCAAGCCCCTTGATGATAAGAGATTCCGAGAGTTAAGGCATGAGTTAAATATCATAGATTCGAGCAATGTGGCTTGAGATCATGCATCCATACCCATGCATTCATATGTTATTCCATCTAGGTGTAGGAATGGAAATAGGGCGAGTGTGGTCCTAATTAATTGGGCTATCCCTCCCCCATTATGCCCAAAGTGACAAAAATCATTCTCTTAATATCATTATGTGATATGTGAGCTTCAATGATGAGTTTTGGTAATGGACCCAAGATATATCTTTGCGGTGCCAAGCCAAGTATACTCAAACATGGTGGCCTAGGCCACCGCCCTCTCCTATTGAGAGGTTGGTCTTTCCTCATGTTTTGTCATATTTTGGTTTATATCGATCTTAGAGACTTGTAATCCCTTTTGGTTCTTAAGTGTTTCCTACTTGTTTAGAGTGCATTCATCCCTATATCAGTTTGGAAGTCTCAACCTAAGCCTATGTTTTATACCTTTAAGCCCCCATCTTTTCTGCACAAGAACACTTCCTTGTCCCCTGCTATTTTCTCTGGTGGAACTGGTACTACCAGATGAACTGCGGTACTACCGGACCAGGTCAGTTCCCTGGTCCAGACCTAGAAATTGTCCCTGGTCTGGCACTACCGGGTTGTGCAGCAGAAGTACCGGTCACCGGTACTACCGGTCGTTGTTTTTGGCTAAAAGGTGGGTCGAGGGGAGAGGCACCCTTCGGTGACCCAGCATACCACTGCATGATGTAGTACACTATAGTCGTTGATATACCACCAATGAAACACCATTAAACTAGTATTATATGTTGGAGATATGCCCTAGAGGTAATAATAAATGTAGTTATTATTATATATCTTTGTGTTTATGATAAATGTTTACATTCATGCTATAATAGTATTAACAAGGAAACCATTAATACTTGTGTGTTTTGTAAACTTAATTTGAAGTCCCTAGTATAGCCTCTATACTTCACTAGCTTGTTGGTTGATTGATGATGTGGTTTCTTTGTCATGAACATTGAGATGTTATCAACAACAAGATCATATCGTTAGGAGAATGATATGGTGGACATACTCCTATAGACAAGCATAGCATAAAGATCAAGTCATTTCAATAGTTCAATTGCTATATGCTTTCTGATACATAGTAACCTAATTCCTTCGACCATGAGATCATGCATATCACCTTTACTGGATGGATGCTTTGATGTCATCAAACACCACACCGTAACAGGGTGGCTATAAAGGTGGCATTGAGTGTTCGGAAAGTATTGGTTAAAACACATGGATCAAGAGTGGGATTTGTCCATCCACATGACGGATAGATATTCTCTGGCCTCTCGGTGAAATGTCAGCCAATGAGCTTGCATGCATGTGTGTTGGTCACAAGGGATCACATCTCTCGGGATCGAGAAAAGAGTACTTATCAGTAACGAGGATGAACTAGGTATGCAGAGATACCGACGATCATAACCTCGGATAAGTAACATATCGTGAGACAAAGGGAAATTGGTATCGTATGTAAGTGGTTCATTCGATCGCAAAGTAATCGTAGAAATATGTGGAGCCATATGAATTTCCAGATTCCTCTATTGGTTATTGCTCGAGAAGTGTCTCGATCATGTCCGCATAATTCACGAACCGTAGGGAGACACACTTAAGGATTCGACGTTGTTTGAGTAGTTATGGTATTATGAGAAAGAGACCGAATGTTGTTCGAGTCTCGATGGGATCCGGATATCACGAGGTGATCCGGAATGGTCCGGAGAATAAGATTCATATAAGGAAAGTTCCGTTTCGAGTTGGGGAATGGTTCCGTGTTTTCATCGGAACATTCTAGAAGGTCCGGAATGTCCGGCACTCCGGAGGGGGAAGGGTACATGAGTGTGTCATTACATATTGGAATGATTGCATCATGTACTAAGTATTCTTGCTGTCCCAAATAAAGGATTTATTTAAATCCTAAATTGAAAAGTCAAACGGCTAGTTTGAAAGTCAAGCAGTTTTGGGAAGTGGAAAAGAGGAGGAGAGGTGGAGGCCGAGTTGGAGGAGGGTTCTCCCTTGGCCGGGCGCACCTCCCTAGGCCGAGTTGGGGAGGAACTCCTCCCTGGCCGCCAGCCTCCAACCTATATAAGGAGGGGCAGGGCTCCTCCTAGACACACAAGTTTCCTATCCTCTAAACTAAACCCTAGATCTAGACCCGGTTTAGAGCTATTCGGTTTAGAGCCTTCTAATTGGTTTAGAGCCTTCTAATTGGTGTGTCTAATTACTAGACCACTAATAGCCTCTCTCATAAGCTCCACCATACTGCACCGCTTAAGGCGAAGCCTCATGGGATTTCCCTCTACCTCCGGTACCACGCGTTTGCCGGAATCGCGAGGAGAGTGCTACAACCTCCATTGCTGGAACAAGGAGAGGAAGGTCTTCGTCGAAAATCGAACGCAGTGACCGATCAAGGGAGCGCCATGAACGCGCCGAAGGATCGCTCACGCGATCTTGAGATCGGAAAGAGTACGACTACATCACCCACGAATCTGCTCGTTAAACACTTTGGAATCTTCGAGGGTGAGTTATTCCATCGACTCGTTGCTGCAATCTAGTAGATAGATCTTGGCTTGTTTGTTTGTATGCGATAGAAAATTTTGTTTTCCATGCTACGAACCCCTACAAAGGGTATCGAGCCGTGTCTATATGTAGATCTGTTGACGAGTAGAACACAATGGTCATTGTGGGCGTTGATGCTTTATTGTAGATTGCTTTTGTGTACTTTGCATCTTGCGGTATGTTGGGATGAAGCGGCTAACCTTACATGACATCGTTCATGAGACTTGCTCCACGCTTGACATGCAACTCGCTTTGCATAAGTGGCTTTATGGTGCTGCTTTCTCCTAGCATAGTAAAGATCCAATTTACAACGGGTGATCAACAATGCTAGTATCAATGTTGTGGTTCTTGTTCGTAGTTAGAACGACACTTATGGAAAGCCCCAAACCACGTAAAATATGCAAAGAAAGTAGAAGCGCCTAACTTTGTTTTGCAGGTGTGCTGATGATGTGATATGGCCATGATTGTGATTATATTTGATGTATGCAATGTTCCTTATTGTAAGTTGGCAACCGCAGGAGCCATATGGTTGTCTTTAATTCTGTTAAGACCTGCGTGTCTATTCAAAATAGTTGTAATAGTTGAAGCTGGTGGGCTACAACCATGAAGAAGCGCCAATGACCTTGATGCTATGCGGTGATGATGGAGATCATATTCGTGCTTGAAGATGGAGATCGGAAGCACAAAGAAGAAAGGCCATATCATATCACATATTATGAATTGCATGTGATGTTAATCCTTTATGCATCTTGTATTGCTTAGTAGACGACGGTAGCATTATAAGATGATCCCTCATGCACATAAATTTCAAGTTCTACAGTGTTCACCCTTAGTATGCACCGTTGCCAAAGCTTGCTGCTCAAACACCACGTGATGATCGGGTGTCTTTGATTCCGGGTGAATACAACGTAAGCAAGCCAGATTTGCTTATGCGGTAGCTAAGGTTTGATCTTGACGATCCTAGCATGTACAGACATGGCCTCATGAAAACGGATCGCCTAAAGGCAAAGCATGAATCATATAGTAGATATGATGAACATGATGATTGTTCGCCATTAAAACTATATCAGCTCGTGATGATCGGTGTTGATGTAGTGGATTTGGTTCGTGATCACTAAAACAATGTGAGGGATGTTGTTTTGAGTGGGAGTTCACCTAGTTTAATTTCATTAATTAATTTGAACTCAATTTGTCATAAACTTAGTCTAAACTATTGCAAATATGTTGTAGATCAATGGCAGCCCTACCATCAATTTTAATGCGTTCCTAGAGAAAGAAAAGTTGAAAAACAATGGAAGCAACTTGGATTGGTTCCGCAATTTGAGGATTGTCCTCACACCGGTAATTTGACCTATGTGCTGGATGCACCGCTAGGTGACCCACTGCAGCTGATGCTACCGATGAAGTAAAGAATGTTTACCTCGCTTAAGAATCAGTACTCCATAGTTCAGTGTGCTATCTTGTATGGTTTAGAATCGAGCTTCGTAAAAGGTTTGAAGAGTCGATCCATATGATATTGTCGAGGATCTCAAATTAATCTTTGAGACTCATGCGGCAATTGAAAGTTATGAAGCTTCAAAAGTTCTTTAACGCAAGATGGAAGAGGGTAGCTCCGTCGGTGAGCATGTGCTTAAGATGTGCAGGCACGCAAATAAACTTCAAAGTTTGGGTATAGTGATTCCTAATACTTTGGGAGTTTACGCATCCTCCAATCACTACCACCAAGTTACAAGAACTTTGTGATGAACTACAACATGCGTAACATGAACAAAGAGTTGCGAACTATTTGCTATGTTAAAATCTGCGTAAGTGGAGATCAAGAAAGAGCACCAAGTGTTGATGGTCAATAAGACCACCAAATTCAAGAAAGGCAAGTCTAAGCAAAGGGACACTTCAAGAAGGGTGGTAAGAAAGTTACCACGCCGACGAAGAAGACCAAGGCTGGACCTAAGCCTGAAACCGAGTGCTTTTCCGCAAGGGAGAAGGTCCTCGAAGCGGAATTGCC
The DNA here is from genome assembly GCA_023614405.1 of Avena insularis. Taxonomy (NCBI): domain Eukaryota; kingdom Viridiplantae; phylum Streptophyta; class Magnoliopsida; order Poales; family Poaceae; genus Avena; species Avena insularis. The sequence goes on along the minus strand of JAJUPC010000304.1, from coordinate 214,231 downwards.
CAAGGTACTTGGATTTGAAGAACGGCAACATCAAGAAGAAAGGTATATCTGATATACATGTTATTGATGTGTATCTCACTAGTACTCGTAGTAGTGCTCGGTATTTGATACTGGTTCGGGTTGCTCATATTTGTAACTCAAACAGAGCCGCAGAATAAGCGGAAGCTAGTGAAGAACGAGGTGACGATGCGCGTAGGAAGCGGATCAAAGGTTGATGTGATCGCTTGGCACGCTACCTCTTCATCTACCATCGGGATTAGTTTTATACTTAAATAATTGTTATTTGGTGCTCGTTAAGCATGAACATTATATCGGGATCTTGTTTATTATAGACGGTTACTTGTTTAAATCCGAGAATAATGGTTGTTCGATTTATATGAGTAATATGTTTTACGCACATGCACCTTTGATAGATGGTCTAATCATGTTGAATCTCGATAGTATAAAAACACATATTAATAAAATTGAAGCTAAACGATTGAAATCAATCGATAAATCGACATATATGTGGCAATCGCTGCCTTGGTCACATTGGAGTGAAGCGTATGAAGAAACTCCATTCCGATGGACTTCTTTAATCACTTGATTTTGAATCACTTGAAAGATGCGAGGCATGTCTGATGGGTAAAATGACTAAGACTCCATTTTCTGGTATGATGGAGCGAGCTAGACTTATTGGAAATCATTCATACTGATGTGTGTGGTCGAATGATTGTAGCATCGCATGATGATTATCGTTATGTTCTTACCTTCACGGATGACTTAAGTAGATATGGGTATATCTATTTCATGAAACATAAGTCCGAAACTTTCGAGAAGTTTAAGGAGTTTCAAAGTGAGGTAGAGAATCAACGTAACAAGAAGATTAAATTTCTACGTTCTGATCGTGGAGGTGAATATCTAAGTTGCGAGTTTGGCGAGCATTTAAGAAATGTGGAATACTTTCAGCTTGACACACCGGGAACACCACAGCGTAATGGTGTGTCCGAACGTCAGAATCGAACTCTCTTAGATATGGTTCGTTCTATGATGTCACTTACAGATCTACCACTATCATTTTGGGGTTATGCATTAGAAACACGCATTCACTTTAAATAGGGCACCGCCTAAATCCGTTGAAACGACACCATATGAATTATGGTTTGGGAAGAAACCTAAATTGTCGTTCCTTAAAGTTTGGGGATGCGAAGCCTATGTAAAGAAGTTACAGCCGACAAGCTTGAACCCAAAGCGAAAAATGCGTCTTCATAGGATACGAAGGAAACTATTGGGTATACCTTCTATCATAGATCCGAAGGCAAAATCTTCGTTGTTAAGAATGGATCCTTTCTAGAGAAGGAATTTCTCTAAAGAGGTGACTGGAAGGAAAGTAGAACTCGACGAGGTTGTCGAACCTTCTCTCGAAATTACAAGTAGCGCAGCACCGGAAGAAGTTCCTGTGGTGCCTGCACCAATAAGAGAGGAAGCTAATGATGGTGATCATGAAACTTCGGTTGAAGTTGCTGCAGAGCCTCGGAGGTCAACGAGAACTCGTACCACCTGCATTGGTATGATTCCGTTATGAATGTCATGTTGGTGGACAACACCGATGACCCCGAGACATATGAGGAAGCGATGATGAGCCCAGATTCCAATAAATGGCAAGAAGCCATGAAATCCGAGATTGGATCCATGTACGAAAACCAAGTATGGACTTTGGTGGACTTACCGGATGGCCGGAAGGCTGTCGAGAACAAATGGATTTTCAAGAAGAAAACAGATGCTGATGGTAATGTTACTGTCTATAAAGCTCGACTTGTCGCAAAAGGGTTTCGACAAATTCAAGGAGTTGACTACGATGAGACTTTCTCACCAGTAGCGAAGCTAAAGTCTGTGAGGATTATGTTAGCAATCACTGCATATTATGATTATGAGATATGGCGATGGATGTCAAAACAGCATTCCTCAATGGAGACATTGATGAAGAGTTGTATATGATACAACCCAAAGGTTTTGTCGATCCTAAAGATGCTAACAAGGTATGCAAACTTCAACGGTCCATCTATGGATTGAAGCAAGCATCCCGAAGTTGGAATCAACGTTTTGATAAGGTAATCAAAAGTTTTGGTTTTATACAAACTTATGGAGAAGCTTGTATTTACAAGAAAGTGAGTGGGAGCTCTGTAGCATTCTTAATACTGTATGTGGATGACATATTGTTGATTGGGAATGATGTAGACCTTCTTAATAGTGTCAAAGAGTATTTGAATAATAGTTTTTCAATGAAGGATCTTGGCAAGCAGCTTACATATTAGGCATAAAGATTTATAGAGATAGATCGAACGCCAAATATCATTGTCACAAAGTACATATTTGGACAAAGTTCTAAAGAGGTTTGGAATGGAAGATAGCAAGAAAGGGTTCTTGCCCATGTTTAATACGACCTTGAGTAAAACTCAAAGTCCGACATCGGCGTAAGATAGAGAAAGAATGAGTAAGACTCCCTATGCCTCAGCCATAGGATCTCTAATGTATGCCATGCTATGTACTAGACCCGACATCGCATATGTTAGTCTAACTAGCAGATATCAAAGTGATCCAGAGTGGATCATTGGACATGTCAAAACATCCTTAAGTACTTGAGAAGAACTAAGGATATGGTTCTTTCTTATGGAGGTGATGAACAGCTGCTGTTAATGGTTACACCGATGCTAGTTGGAACACCGATCCGATGATTCTAAATCACAATCTGGATAATGATTTATTTTGAATGGTGCAGCATTAGCTGGAGGAGTGCAAAGCAAAGCGTTGTGGCGAGATCTTCAACTGAATCGGAATACATGGCTGCTTCGGAGGCTTCACAAGAAGCGATATGGATGAAAGAGTTCATTACAGAGCTGGGTGTGGTTCCAAGTGCGCTGGACCCAATGTCTATCTACTGTGATAACATGGGCGCCATAGCCAATGCGCAGGAACCAAGGTCACACAAGAAGCTGAAGACATCAAGCTGCTTTCACGCTATTCGAGAACATATCCAGATGGGGATATAAAGATTTGCAAAGTACACACAGATCTGAATGTGGATCCGTTGACTAAACCTCTCCCGAGGGCAAAACATGACCAACACCAAACTGCCATGGGTGTTCGTATATTACCATGTAATCTAGATTGGATGACTCTAGTGCAAGTGGGAGACTGTTGGAGATATGCCCTAGAGGTAATAATAAATGTAGTTATTATTATATATCTTTGTGTTTATGATAAATGTTTACATTCATGCTATAATAGTATTAACAAGGAAACCATTAATACTTGTGTGTTTTGTAAACTTAATTTGAAGTCCCTAGTATAGCCTCTATACTTCACTAGCTTGTTGGTTGATTGATGATGTGGTTTCTTTGTCATGAACATTGAGATGTTATCAACAACAAGATCATATCGTTAGGAGAATGATATGGTGGACATACTCCTATAGACAAGCATAGCATAAAGATCAAGTCATTTCAATAGTTCAATTGCTATATGCTTTACGATACATAGTAACCTAATTCCTTCGACCATGAGATCATGCATATCACCTTTACTGGATGGATGCTTTGATGTCATCAAACACCACACCGTAACAGGGTGGCTATAAAGGTGGCATTGAGTGTTCGGAAAGTATTGGTTGAAACACATGGATCAAGAGTGGATTTGTCCATCCACATGACGGATAGATATTCTCTGGCCTCTCGGTGAAATGTCATCCAATTAGCTTGCAAGCATGTGACTTGGTCACAAGGGATCACATATCACGGGAACGAGAAAAGAGTACTTATCAGTAAACGAGGATGAACTAGGTATGCAGAGATACCGACGATCATAACCTCGGATAAGTAACATATCGTGAGACAAAGGGAAATTGGTATCGTATGTAAGTGGTTCATTCGATCGCAAAGTAATCGAGAAATATGTGGAGCCATATGAATTTCCAGATTCCTCTATTGGTTATTGTTCGGAGAAGTGTCTCGATCATGTCCGCATAATTCACGAACCGTAGGGAGACACACTTAAGGATTCGACGTTGTTTGAGTAGTTATGGTATTATGAGAAAGAGACCGAATGTTGTTCGAGTCTCGGATGGGATCCGGATATCACGAGGTGATCCGGAATGGTCCGGAGAATAAGATTCATATAAGGAAAGTTCCGTTTCGAGTTGGGGAATGGTTCCGTGTTTTCATCGAACATTCTAGAAGGTCCGGAATGTCCGGCACTGGAGGGGAAGGGTACATGAGTGTGTCATTACATATTGGAATGATTGCATCATGTACTAAGTATTCTTGTTGTCCCAAATAAAGGATTTATTTAAATCCTAAATTGAAAAGTCAAACGGCTAGTTTGAAAGTCAAACGCAGTTTTGGGAAGTGGGAAAGAGGAGGAGAGGTGGAGGCCGAGTTGGAGGAGGGTTCCTCCCTTGGCTTGCGCACCTCCCTAGGCCGAGTTGGGGAGGAACTCCTCCCTTGGCCGGCCAGCCTCCAACCTATATAAGGAGGGCAGGGCTCCTCCTAGACACACAAGTTTCCTATCCTCTAAACTAAACCCTAGATCTAGACCCCGGTTTAGAGCTATTCGGTTTAGAGCCTTCTAATTGGTTTAGAGCCTTCTAATTGGTGTGTCTAATTACTAGACCACTAATAGCCTCTCTCATAAGCTCCACCATACTGCACCGCTTAAGGCGAAGCCCTCGGGATTTCCCTCTACCTCCGTACCACGCCACAGTGCCGGAATCGCGAGGAGAGTGCTACAACCTCCGCCTGCTGGAACAAGGGAGAGGAAGGTCTTCACGAAAATTTAACGCAGACCGATCAAGGGAGCGCTATGGAACGCTGCCGGAAGGATCGTCTATGCGATCTTGAGATCGGAAAGAGTACGACTACATCACCCACGAGAATCTGCTCTCGTTAAACACTTTGGAATCTTCGAGGGTGAGTTATTCCATCGACTCGTTGCTGCAATCTAGTAGATAGATCTTGGCTTGTTTGTTTGTATGCGATAGAAAATTTTTGTTTTCCATGCTACGAACCCCTACATTATATTCCTCAGAGTGGTACAACATAAACATAGTCGGTCCAAGACATGACTATTGGTTACAAATCGACTCTTTACAAAAGATCCAGAGAACACTCTAGGTTATATAGAGAGAAATAAACTTCTTACAAAGAAGAACCAGAAATAACAACTCATAACTATCTTGCTAAGACTATATCTAAACTATTTGGCCTGCAAATGTTGCTATTACATTGCTCTACAGAAGTAGGTTCTATGACAAGAGGTTATACTCCTATCTAATTAGCAACTTTGTCTTCACTTTCATTGATATATATGATGTCTCCATTGACTTCATTGAAGAACTTGAGCTTTTGATGTTGATCTCTTGAGCATAAGTTGGTGTTGCCATCGTCTTCATCGACTTAGAATCTAGCAAGGGTTAAGAAGGTACGGGTGAGGACGAGCATACTCAGAAAGTTCACTAAAAAGGAGTGTTTGATGCACTAACTACAACCACAGACCATAGGTCATAGCTTATGCAGGTTTTTGTAAACATTTCTTCAAAGATTGCTTTTATTCTGAAAAACTATGGCTGTCAGCCTTCACAAGTTAATTAGAACTTCGTGGAGTTCCTTTCCTACAGCGTTCGTAGCTCCTTCCCGGAATAGGGAGTAACACGCCACACTTTTTTACACTCTGTAGAGGTGCATTGCTTTACCCATGAGAGACCTTAGCCATGTTGCACATCTGAGTTGTATTCTCGTCCACATTTCTTTGGTGTGGGGCATAGTCTAAGATCCAAGCCAATCACTGTCTCTCTCCACGACCCCATATGCCAGTTGGATTGCATGCTAGACCCAGGATAAAACTTATTTCCTATTACGGCCTAAAACACACAACCCTCATAGACACCAGATACCATGGGACGTTGAGGGGTCCCACCCTGCTGTCAATCCTCTCCAAAAATTACAGCCACAACCTGGTCGTCCATTGACATATGAGAGGGAGAAGATCCAGCTAACTTCCCTAAGCCATTATAGATCTCATGGTTAACGCGTATTATACAGTGCAAGAATCACTAGCGACATTGGTTGTTAAGTCCTAGATGATATATTCCTGGACAATGGTATTCCAATTGCTAGATTGAATAGATTAGCTGATCACCCTAGATCAGTAACCAATAGTTTACATTATTATCAAAACAGTGTTTTTTGACCTTTTTGAAATGCATGTGATGGCAACATTTGATTTGCGAATACTTGATAGAAAATAACCAAAGGACATGAGCAAGTGTGAACTTGCCTGTTGTGATTGCAAGATTATGCACTCACAGTCTTCGAGACAATAGAAGATCTAAAATATGGAAACAACATCATTGGTCCGGTAAGGACTAATATTTAAAGAATCAAGATTCCATTATGCATAAGTAATGTAATGCAATTTGATAAACACGAATCCCCGAAATAAACGGGTTTGGGAGCTTGTGATGATTTCTTTGGAATGTGTTGCACTTTTATATTTGTTTCACACTTGTGCTTCTTATTAAGGCTTGTGAGTGTGTGTGAAGTAAATTGCAGATACAACAAAGTAACATACAATGATATAACATCCAAGGTTTTGATAATTGGTTAAAATCTTATTATATACAAGTTTGTTGTGAACACTTGTGACTTAATGATATGATTAGATTCCATTTGTAATTACTTTGAAAGAATAACTTTTGGAGGCAAATTTTATTTAACTAAGTGAAATCAATTAAACTTGTAAGTAGATACTACTAGGGTTTACTCCTCATTTTCAAAGAAATCATTTTTAATTGAGTTAAGCATTTATTAGCATTTGGAATTTGTAGGGCACCAATATAAGATGGTACCACATTCTATTCCTTTCAAAACTTCTTAATACTTTATTAAACTTTAGATGAAAATAGTACTACCTTTATTTGAGTAGTTTTTGTTGATGTTATAAGTGAATGGAATACTTTATCCATTAAATACTTAATGATTATGAAAATAACATTATCTTTGGAATACTTATGAGTTACCTTTATATTTTAAAAGGTCATTTTAAATTTGTAAGGGAATTGGTATTGGAAAGGTTTAATAAGGAAAAGTATTATTTTTGATGATTTTATAAATGCATAGAATCCTTTTGACACACGATATACTATTTTAGAATTGATAAAGTCTTTTCAGGAAACAAAATACAATTACTTTGGATGATAGTTTTAGGAACTACACCTTAAAATGGTCGGATCTATTTTTATTGTATATAACATTAATTGAGATTGTCATTCCATTTTTAGACTTTAATTAAATGATTGTGAAGGCATAAACAAAGATTTATATAATTTTTATTCATTAAAAATAATGAAAAGGGTTTAAAAAAGATTTATTAAGCCTTTACCTTTTACTTTACTTCATGTGTGGTAAATGATACTTTTAATAAGTAGATCTTGTTTTTGTGATCATTTTGGTACATTATATATATTTTTAGGGTTTCGAAATAATAAGTTATGATTTTTATAAGCTTTATTACTTTATAAAATACTTAATAAATAATACATATTTAGTTAAGTGACACAAAAATGTACAAAATAAGTTTATAAATGTATATTTTGTTTTTCTAAGAATTTTGTTATATTATACTTATTTTTATGAATTTTAAATAATAGTATATGTTTTTTAAAGATTTATCCTTTTTTTGACAATAAAAATAGTTGGGAAGACCCCTACTGTGTCATTTTATAGATTTTTTTTGGAACTGTACAGAGGGATGAGCCATGCTCAGCAGTCTTACAAGTTATAGTGTATCTAGCCACTGTTACATACCTTCCTTGAGACTAGGTTTAGCTCTATGCATAGTCAAGGAAAAGTTAGATTTAAAAAAAGAGATATATCTAATGATGGAGGGATTAAGATCTCTAAAAATAAAACTATTTCTTTGGTCCCATATACTCCAACCTCCAGTTATGATAATTTCCATAAGAAAGCTGGCACTAAATCTACTTCTGGCATCATTGATCATTTGATGAATATCCATATATATCAGTGTTCCATTCAAGCCCCAAGGCCCACCAGAATCCCTGGCTGAAGCTGCATTCAAAAAAGAGGTGTTGTAGAGTTTCCTGAGGACATGTATCACATAGTATACAGTCATTGTATTCCACGAAGAAATTCTTTCTTGTCATTAACTCTTTGGTATTTAATCTCTTATTTAAAAGGAGCTAAGCAAAAGAATTGTGCCTTGGGAGACAGCATGATTTCCAGATATCAAGAATAGGCTTGGGTGTTGGGTGAATCCCAATTAGTGCGCTACATACATTCCTGGCTTCTCCCCATGAAAAATACCATGAGTCCTAGTCATCAGTGTGACTAATGCTTCTTATATTCTCCAACATTTCAATTAATTCCTCATGAGAAATAATGGATAAGGGTAGTTGGAAGAGATCATAGAAATCATTCTCAGCTGCTGAGATAGCCTTGTCCATAGTTAAGTTATCATTATTGCAGAAACAAAACAGATGTGGGTATTTATCTTCAAAACATTCATCCTTCCATAGATCTTTCCACAAAAGCATAGATTTTCCATTACCAACTTTGCAGTGAGTCATGTCTCTATATATGTATCAACATAATTCATACAGTCTCTCCACTAGAAGGATCCAATATGGTTTAGAGAATGGGGGGCTGAATCTCCATGATATTAGGCTTTCCATATAAGATCAACCCATGGTACATCCATCTTCTTGTAGAATTTGTGGAGATTCTTCATCAGAAGGGCCTGATTTTGTACCCTGAGGTTTAAACCTCCTAAACCTCCTTGATCCTTTGGTCTACAGACCATTTCCGATTTAGCAAGACATTTGCCAATATTATTGATATCTTTCCCTGCCCAAAGGAATTTTCGTCCACCTTTCTCAAAATGGACAAAAATTGTTATGGGAATTTTAAAAGAACACATGGCATGAATAGGCATGGAGTTGAGTACAAAGTTGAACATTGTGAGTCTTCCTGTGTATGACATGAGAGAAGATAATCCCGAGAGTTTTCTATCAAATTTGGATACAATGGGCATCAAGCTATCTATAGATGGTCTTGTAGTACCAAGTGGGAGACCCAGATAGGTAAAAGGTAAGCTCTCCAATTTGCATCCAAAAGATGAGGCTAGTTGACAGGCATGGTCCTCTGACACATTGATGGGTACCAGAGTAGATTTATCATAATTTACCTTGAGACCAGTCATCCTACTGAATTGTTGGAGTCTGTCCTTAAGATTATTCAGTTGAGTGAGGTCAGCTGGCATAATCAAAAGAGTATCATTAATATATTGAAGGATATGATATTTTTGCCCAAAATCATCAAGGGGTAAGATGATTTCATTTCTATGCCAGGCATCATTGACAATATCTTGTAATAACTCAGTAGTGCAAACAAATAACAAGGGAGATAGGGGGTCTCCTTGTCTGACACCTCTTTTGCAAGAGATTTTTTCCTTGGGACACCATTTAATAGAACTGAGGTAGAAGCAGAGTATAAAACAGAGCTGACCAGGGAAATCCATTTGGGCCCAAATCCTTTGGCTTTCAGCATACCTATGATTGCATTGTATTCAATCTTATCAAATGCCTTCTCATAGTCAATCTTTAGAATAATAATAGGTTTTTTGGACACATGGCAAATATGTAGGTATTCAAAGGCCCATCCTAGACAGTCATGTATATTTTTCCCTTTAATAAAACCATACTGATTATTGTGAAGAATGGATTTGATAACCTTCTGAAGCCTATTGGCCATGATCTTGGTGATAAACTTTAGAGGAAGACTAACCAATGAAATGGGTCTAAAGTCATTCATGGATTTAGGGTCATTAATCTTAGGGATGAGAGTAATAAAGGCAGTATTGATGGCTTCCATATTTACTGTTCCATCATAAAAGTTATGAACCAGTTTTATAAATTCTTCCTTGATGATAGGCCAACATTTTTTGAGGAATTGCCCATTAAAACCATCAGGACCAGGTGCCTTGTCACAAGGTAATTCTTTGACCACATATTCGATCTCATCATTTTTGAATGGTGCATCCAGGTGTAAAACGTCATGTGAAAGAACCAATTCATCAAGATTAGAGTCTATGATAATGTTTTCACTTGTACCCAGTCTTTGTTTGTATGATTGCCATATAGCAGCAGCCTTTAGTTCATGACCAGTCACAATAGTGTTGTCATCAGTCTTGATATGAGTAATAAGATTTTTCCTAAAATTCTGAGTTGCCACAACATGGAAGAATTTAGTGTTCTCATCACCCAATTTGGCCCATCTAATTTTGGCCCTGCTTTTCCAGTAAATCCTTTTGGCCTCAAGGAGATTATTAGTATGCTTCATCATAATCCTTTTGAAATTCATCTCATGAGTGGCAAGTTGTCTCTGGTCCTCAATTCCTTCAAGTAGACCCAGCATAAATGTGCAGCTTCCAATAGTCAGGTTGAGATTTGAAAGTTTCTTGCTCCATTTCTTAAGACCAGCTCTGAGATATTTGAATTTGTAGTTAATGGAAAGGGTAGCATCATTATTAAAAGGAGCAGACTTCCAGAGTGTTTTCACAGTGTCATAAAAACCATCAAAATCCAGCCAGAAGTTCTCAAATCTGAAGAGTTGAGCTTTAGGGATGGTAGTGCCCACTTTGATGTTGATGGGAATGTGATCAGAACCAATTCTTGATAGAGGAAAGGCCATGGTGTTGGGGAATGTTGTAGTCCATAGAGGGAATGTGAAAATCCAGTCCAGTTTTTCTAGTAGAGGGGGGTCCTACATATTACTCCAGGTGAATGATCTTCCTTTGAGTGGTACTTCAACAAGATCATGTGACTGGATGGCATTATTAAAAAGCATCATATTATGAGCATCTCCATCATCTCTGTTTCTATCTTCAGGGCTTCTAATGAGGTTGAAGTCCCCCACTAACATCCAGTATGGATAATTAGAGGTATCAAGATTATGCATCCAGTTATGTGCAGGTCCATAAATATTGGTCAGAATCCATGTGATACCAGAGTGATTACAAGTGAATTCTATAGAGATATGATACTTATATTGATATAGTAAATTTCCTTTGAAAAGGTTACCATTCCATATAGTAATCAACCCTCCAGAATTACCAAGAGATGGAGAAAATGCAAATTGGGAAAATCTACTAGGACAAAATTTTCTCAAATAGGAGTGATCAAATACTTCTCTTTTTGTTTCTTGAAGACATATAATATCACAATTGCTAGAGTCCACCTTTTCTCTAATTTGATCATGCCTCAAATCAAAATTAATGCCTCTGACATTCCAGTCTAGAATCATCCAGCTTCTATTCATAATTCAGCATACTAGGGATTAACATAATTAATCAGGATTTCAAGGGGGGTAGCTGGTAGGATAAAGATTGGCATAAAATGTTCCTTGTAAATAGGTTGATGAATCCACAGGAATGAAAGGAAGGTAATGTGCTCTGTAGTAGGCATAGAAACATCCAAATAAGCATAAAGATAGTGTTTTGCTCATCATGAGCAACATAGTAGTGCTTATTACATGCCAGCTAAAGCAAAGTGGATATATAAGAAGAAACATAAAACTATGTGTCATATGCCACTTATGACACACATTATTACAGGCAGTAGAGTGAGAATACATTAGCCACATTTGTAATTGAGCTTGTCCACCAAAATCTCACTAGGAGATATCAGACATTGATTGACACCAATAGACTGGATAGTGTCAATAGGGAGGACAGGTGGGGGTGGTGCATCTTGATCCACAATGACAACCTCGTGTGGGTGTGCTTTGCTCTTGGCCACCTTCCTGGATTTTCCGGTAGCATTGATCTGTGCAATATCAGATGATTCCTTCTCATGTGCCTTTTCTGCAGCTTCTTTGTTCTTATATCCTTCAATTGGTTGGCAATCCTTTTGCTGCGCCTAACAGATGCAACATCTTTGGGAGCAGATAGTTTGCGCTTAGCCACTTGGGAACAGCTGTCACCATCCTCACAAGAATAATTACCAGCAGAGATATCCAATGCAACATGCTCATCAGTTCCAGAGATTTCTGATATACAAACAATTGAGGTGGCAGGTACATGGGGTGTAGTGGCATAGAGTTTCAGGAGGCATTTTCTCTATTTACCATATTCTGTGTCCACATCAAGTATTTGAAAACCAGCACTATGGATAAGAGATGTATTAGTGTTGCCTAGAGTAGTGTGTGCATTCTTCACAATGTCATATAGCAGACCATGGACAACATTAAAAGAATCAACATCTTCCATCATGGGCTCAAGTTTATCAAGATGATCAACATGTGCAGGACTGTGTTGAGGTGGGGTTGCAATCATGGGCTCAATATCAGCAGCAGGTACAACATTACCATGTGGGATTGCAACATCAGCAAGGTCAGGTGCAACATTGGCAGCATCATCTGGTACATGATCATGCACCATATCATCCCAAAATCCACCAAATGGAGGAGGCATGGGGTGTGGGTTGCCACCATCAGGTGGAAGGGGATCCTCATCACCACCAAGTCCTCCAATAACGTTAGCCTGTAGTATGTAATTAACCACAGTCCAGGAATGACCATGACCTTCATCACTAGTATTATCCCCTAGAACCAAGCTAATAGGGATTTCAAGCATATCTGGCACCCTGATCTTAACCAGAATTCTAGCTCTATTGGAGTAATCTCTATTTCAGACTAAAAAATTTCCAAACTCACTGATAGATTCTCTAACCTTGTCCACTAGCCATGCATCTTGGGGGTAATTAACCATCATCAGCCAAACATCATGTGTGAGACTCATATTCCTATGATTCAGTCCTCTGTTATGTGGGATCACCGTAAGAATACTATCTCCAACAAAGAAAGGACTACGCTCAATAGCAGTGTCCCTTGCGCAAGTGTCAGAGAACTGTACCAGTGCGCCGCCCATGGCAGACCTGGAGTAGTTGAGGATGTGGAGGCCACGATCGTTGAAGTAGGTTCTGATCAGGTGGGCATCAGTAGCAAACTATTCAAGGACCGAGGGTGGCTCGAGGACGACAATGGCCATGTCATCACACCGAAGCAGAGCATCCCCAATGAAAATGTGGAAACCCCGACGACGTCGATGGATGCAGGGTTGAATGACTTCGGTGCCAGGTGGGGGTTTGGGTCGCAGGGGTAGTTCACCATTTTTGAGGCAGGAAGGATATTGTTGCATATGTGAGATGGGGAAGGCGAAGATGGTGAGGGATGAATAGGGCTCAGTGGGTTAACAGAGGGGTCAAGGTTCTTGGTATCAGAAGTCGTAACGACAAGCCCTTTTTCTGAGGAGGTGATATGCTCAGGTAGTTTTTGTTTAATGCGATAAGCATGAGACTTGTGTTTAAGGATATAACAAGATTTCCTAATATGACCATATCCATAACAACCATTGCAGCGAATTTGCGAGGTGCAATCATGAAGAATATGGCCCATCGCTAAGCATCTAGTGTAGGCCACATGGGCCGAAGGGAGATGGGGGGATGGGCTGGTAGAAGTAGCAGGCCATTGATCAACAGAACTTGTGTGAAAATTCAAGCGGGAAACTGGCGTCCAATCCGAGGAAGTCGGATCACGTAGCGATGAGGCCGGGGATCTAGCCACGTAGACCATCTTCCGATGAGCAGCCAACGGTGTGGAATTGGCACCGGTCAGTTGAGATCTCCGACGAGAGACCAAATTCCATTTCATCTCTTGTTCATTATACCAATCAGATGATTCCTTGATCCAATTCGGACCACCAAATACCCAAAGAAATAAAATAGCATTTAAATGCCGGACGTTCAAACCATGTGAGCTTATAGATCATGAAACCCACAACTTTGGAGAAAACTTCGAATTTGAAAGTCCGGTCACGAATCATAGTGACATTGAAACCATGTTTACTACCTCCAATGCAAGACTAGAGGGCAGTACTAATGTTGTCCACATCAAGACAGAAATTGGCTCGGCCAAAAGATACCACTAGGGTAAAACCAGATTCAGGAGTTGGGGATTGCACAGGGGTGGATAAGGAAGATCGAACCTTCAATTGAAGTCCCATGCCATGGGAGAAATCCAGAGTATCTCCGAGGGCACGAGGATCCATTGCTCGGGAGGTTTAGAGGGAGACGCCATGGATAGCCGGGGAGATCGCCAGGGGGTGGTGGGAGATGCCACTATTACTCTTGACTCATGTTTGTGCATGTAGCCATCAGGTATGCATCCAGGCATCCAGCTGCATGCCCACACAGTGTTTATAAAGATGCACCCAACTTCATAAACATTTATCCTTAATAGAATATTTGCTAATAATAATAACTATTTCATTTAACTTGCAAAATAAAGTATAATAATAGATTTAAATTATAGACTTTATTTTTCTGAACAATTTATATATTATATATATTATTCTGAATTATAAAACAAAATATATTGAATTTATAAGATTTAATCAATTTCTAAAATGATTAAACTAATTTTTTAAAAGGATTTATTATGTCACGCTAACTTCAGCGAGTGGTAGGGTGTTTTCATCGAGGCTAATTCTAGCCCCAAGTCACATGCCACATGGACATGGAATGCTCAATACGCCGATGTGGCAAAGGGTGACATCACCACGGCGTCATCTCGTCGGGAAGATGACGTCACCCCACCGGAGCACGGCGGCGACGCTAGTTTTTGGCATGTGAGCAAGCATGGATGTGTGTGTTGATTGGTTCCTGACATGGTGAGTCTTACTGGGTGGTTTACGGGGCTAATGACCATCGAAGATAGCTCCATCAAGGTCTTCTACGGCGGTGCTCATCGGCCTCTCGATGAACTCGATCTACTGGCTGCCCTAGGATGCGTAGGTAGTACCAATCGATGCGGATTCTTACCTTGGACATGATGGTGGGCTCGGTGATGTTGATGGTGGCCAGAGATGAGCGCAGAGTCGCGGATCTCGGCAAACTCCGTCGGAAGGAAATCTATAAATACTCCTAGCTCCGACCTTCCCTTGATGCTTGCTTGTGCCAGAATGGTCACGGTGAAGAGGGGCTTCTCCTAGACCACTCCATCGACTTCGAGGTGGTCAGCATCGATGGCATGAGATGACGACAACGACACTAGGGTTTCAGCCTCCTGTGGATCTTAGGGAAAGGGAGAGCTACAAAGAGGGATAAATGAGGATGAGGACGAGATAAGGGCTCCATGGCATTCTTATCCTCCCCAGGTGATGGCCGCGTGAATCTGGGTGTGGGTATACAGACATGGCATGGTGGCATATGGTGGCGATACAGACACCCAACTTCTTGTGACGTCGGGAGGAAGATGACTACATCGTTTTTGCAGAAAACCCCTAGCAAAACTTCTGTCTCAACCCGCGATCCTACTTCTTGTCTGACCCGCTAGCGACTAGCAAACCGGTGTGTGGGCTACTATTGGGCTTTGGTGAAGTGAGCAGAAAGTGTTGCCTGCTACACGTGTGCAAAAATAGAACATGGGCTGTTGGCTAGAATGGCTGGCTATTTCTTCCTTTTCTTTAGCTTTTCCAATTTTTTGTTTTGTAAACCCTTTTCAAATTTGGTTTTCCTCAATGATTCAAATATTCCAAATTCAGTACATGGTTAATGTAACTAGTTGGTTTGGCATTCCTTTTTAGAATTTCACTATTCATGATTATATAAAGGATTATGTTCATTAAAAAATATAAATAGGAATTAGGGTTTTAGGGATTTATTTCTTATATAAAAATCTTATAAAAAATGACTTTGTTTTCACCTTGCTAAGTGTAATGGTTAAGATTTAATATGGTTAATGAAATATATAGAATTATATTCATACTTAGCATCATATAAGAATTAATATATATACATTATAATGCATTAAATCTTGTGGTTCATAATATGGAGATTTAAATTTCATGGTTCTTAATACTTAGTGATTTCTTGTACTCAAATTATACTTAATTTGTAGTGTTAAGGATTACCATAGAGCACTCTTGGTTAAGTCACTATGCATGATAACAAACATTAATGGAGAAATGAAGATGTTCATTTACAAGTAATTATCATGAGTTTGAGAGAATTTAATAGACTCATATTCTATTATGGATATGGATAAAGATTAAGGGTTAAGATATATTCCCTTCATGTTTTGTGACCATGAATAGTATCTCACTTAGTGTGAGCTACTGAGATTATCTCCTAATGTGGTCTTGGTTCTATTCTTCTAAGTTTCTAATAGGGTTTAAGATATTGAGGTTGATAAGGCTTTTATTAATAAACCCTCAATTGGTATTCTAACTATCTCTTAGAACTTCATTTGACTAAGAGATATTATCCAATGGTTCCCAAAAAATAAGAAATGGTTCCATGGCCAACTTGATTCTATTTATGGCCTTATATGATCTTGACTAAAGGTTTCTATTGAATTCCTATCCTCAATACTTCACTAAACTTATCTTTAGTTAAGGAATTCCTTTCCTAAATATAATCTATTTAAAACTCTCATCTGATTCACTAAGATCTCTTCTACCTAAATGACTAGTCATCTGACTCCACCATATCCATCATTATATGATGACCTGGTCATGTCACTTCAACAATACTTATTCTCCATTCTAACTCTAGTATATAACTTCCACTTCTAAACTACCCTTGATAAATCTATCAATGTGGCTATTTCTAACGCCATCCATTAACTACTTTTATATTCCCCTTGCATCTACTTCCAAGGCTTATAAGATTACAATCCTCCCTATATCACATGTGATATCAATCCTTAGGAAGAGGTATGGTACTACTCCCTATAATACAAGGTTACTCTTGTATTGGCCTGGTTAGGCTACCATGACTTCCACTACTCCATTCCACTTAGGTTCTAAAATTCACCGTACACTAGCTTGACTTCTCATGATCAAGCTAGATGATTCAGCTTACTAGGACTTTGCCTAATTTGGTATACTCACAACTCTTCTTCAACACCTACTCATCTATTCTTAAGTGACTTGGGAATAATGAACACCATCCTTTGATCATGCTAAGCTTAGGCTTCTAATTGTCTGATCCAGATCTATTATCAACTAAGTAGTAGACTTGTACTAGTATATTTATAAGGATTATCTTGTTAAGGAAGCTTACTTAGGGTTTATACCTACTTGGCTTATCAAGAATATTATATGACATTCTATCATTTCTAACTTGCTTAATTCCTAGATTTACTCTTAGGTTTAGATGCTCCTTATAGTTAACTCAAGAGTGAGTGAACTCCTCCAACATCAAATGGTTTGATAACCACTAAGGATCTCATCCCATTGATGATGTCATACTTTACTCCAACTAGTTCCTTCTCCTTAATAGTTTACTTGAATACTTTGGAAGGTCAATATAATAGGTCAAGGCTAAAGGTTAATAGGTGTTAGGTCAAGGATTGATCACTCAACATTGATAATCAATTGACAATAGGACTTCGTTAATTAGGAATGTCATATGTTAATATGACAATAAAGATATGTGGTGAATTGTCGTGGTGGTGGAATGGTAGATGCCATGTATAGGATAAAGATGGGGCCAATGAGTACTAGAGGAATCGAGGGAGGGATAGTGTGGTGATTCCACACATAGATGTTTGTATTACTCTCTTATCAATGGTGGATTACAAGGGCTCCTTGAGTTGTTCGTGGGGAGGATACTATTTCTCTTACTACCCACAACTACCTATCTAGGGTTTTCCCTTAGTAACATGGCCGACCCTCTCTATGGAGATCCTGCCCCTCCTTATATAGGGGGGCTAGGTTACAAGTTAGGGCATACGTGGAAGGCGTATTTTCCGAATATGCCTCTCCCAAAAAAGCAAAGTTGTGCTCCTCTTTTCTCTGTCTAAGCTAATCTGGAATCAGGGCGTAAGCCTCACTGAGCCCCTCTGCAGCGGGGCATCAGCGGACATAGCCAACGTTACCTGACATGGGCAACATCACCTTTGTCTGCCCGTACTCGCTGGTCCATCCCTCTGTCCGCTTTGCTCACACTACAGTGGAGAGATAAAACATTTGACCAAGAAGATTCCTTCCTTCCCTTGTAAGCCAAGTGGTAACCCGGCTCAGGCCTGGTTAACTCGGCCCTATGGGTACCTGCAAACGAGTTACCAAGAGCTAGCTGATATACGTTATATGTCGGCCGGGACAATGTTAGATGAATATCCTTCGGGCTAGGTCACCCCTTAAGTCGGCCTGCCTTGAGGTGACTCGGCCGGCTTACGCTTTGACCTTGCCGTACCCCGGCTAACATGGCCTTTATACCCCGGCGTGACCCTACCCGGGGTATCCCCCCAACATTAGTCCCTGAAGCTGGTGCGGTCTGAGGAACTTCAGCTGATAAGGCCACAGAAGTTTCAACCTACTAAGTTCTTTGCTCCTTAGGCCGAGTCACCCTGTAACTCGACCCTTCTTATTTTTGTGACTTGGCATTCCCTTGGCTCATTCCGAGATATTCCTCGCAGGCCGGGTTACCTTCTATTTATCTGGGTTATCCTTTATGTTCCTTCCTTCTCTCATATACTTCCCCACATCCTACATGGAGGGTAATCATTGTATTGCCTCATTTTAAGGGCCAGCGCCAGCTACTCTGTCGGTTACTGTATTCATTGTCAGGGATAACTGCTGCAAACGTCACATCGTGGTTGTCTCCTTATTAACTGTAACACCATGTCGCATCATGGGATCCCCTGCTCCCTATGGCCCTTCATGTGGCTTGCTTCTAATGGGTTGATCCAGCGGCTACACGGCCACAACGTGTGGCTTCGTTGCACTGCCAGATTCCACTAGCACACTTAGGGGCGTGGTTAAATAGGGGGTGAGGGACGCCCCTTTGTCATATCCCCCACCCTCGCACGCCTCTAGCTCTTCTTCTTATTCCGCGCCACAGCACCGCCGCCATCGCCACTGCTTCGCTTAGGCTCCACGCCGCCGCTGCGCTTCGCCGCTATGCTTCTCCCCCATAGTAGCGCCTCCGCTTCTGGGTAGCCACGCCGCCACGGGGCCTTGCTAGTCTCGACCTCTACCCCCATCACAGATTGGGTCTACGAGGGTAGGGATTTGGAGATGGCTGAGGAGGAGGTCCTCGGCTTTGAAGAACACGAGGACGGCGGCGAGGCCCATGAGCGAGGATTTTGGGCCGATTCCTGGGTCTGCCAAGATGATATTGACTATCTCCTCCGGACCCATCGCATCCCCGCCGGGGTTTCCTGCCGTCTCCCTGCTAGGAAATCACTCCCTCTCCTAATCCGGGTGAGTTTGTGGTCTTCCTCTCGCATTTCCAGCGCGGCTTCGGCCTCCCAGTTAGTGACTTCTTTCACGAATTCATCAACACCTTCGAGCTTCAACCTCATCATCTACCGGCTAATGCCATTACCTCCCTCTCCTCCTTTGCTTCTGGGGTTGAGGGTTACCTCGGCCTCTAGCCCACTATCCAACTCTGGTACAAATTCTTTTGCTTCCAGGCCAATATTATCCCAGATCCTCAGCTTGCCCCTATCGACAAATCCCTGACTCAGTGCGGGGCGACCTCCATCTCTCCCCGGAAGAACTCCGTTTTCCCCTGAGTCACTGGCCTTGAGTCTTGCAAGGGTTCGGCCTAGACGTTTTTCTATGTGAAGAATGATATCGAAGAAGACAAGATTCGGCTGCGCCCTTACTCGCTCGGTATCCCGGACAGGACCCTGTGGGGCCGAATCCCAAAGAGATCCACTGCCTTGGTGGTTCAGGTGGAAAAGCGGATCAAGGAATTGATCTACTTGGGGTTACGCGGTGAGGATATCATGATCGCCTTTATGCGCAGCCGAATCTGCCCCCTACAAAGACAAACTCAAAAACTATGACATATGAGTGGGCACCTCGACCCCAACCAGACCTCATATTTTGAACACAATAACACCGAAATCTTCCGCCGGGTTAAAGCTACCTTCAAGATACACAACGAGTTCAACGAGGACTAGGAGTGGAGATTTGAGCACAACTACCAGGAAAAGCTTCCTCCCGGGGTACGTTTTCTCACTTGACCCTTTGTCCGAGTTATGTGATATGTCGAACTATATCTCTTACTTGATCTAATACCATATTGCTTTCAGTTGTTTACTCAGCAGACAGTTGAGGATGCCCAGGAACCGTCCCTTAAGTGGGGGAAAGATCGTGAGGCTTCAGACGAGGTGGAGCTGGACCCTGAGGACTTCCTGCCCACTCTAGATTCAGCCTTCATACGACCCTCTGGTAATACCTCTGGTTTAAGGGATTGGATGGATGACGATGAAGACCCTGATATTGAGAATCTGGTGGTATATGATCATGTGCCTATCTCATATGCCTTTCCGGTTGATTCGGCTTGAGCTAACCTAGCCGGTCAGGTCCACAATGCTCCTTCGCTTGCTATGGGTGACCCGGTTCCTGCCCCCTCCAAGAAACGGGTGGCAACCTCAGTTGCATCTTCCGAGCCACCCCTGACTAAGCAAACACAGAAGAAATCCGGCGATAAGGCCTCCACCAAGATTATCTCCCATGCTGAAGCCATGGTTCGGAGGGCACCTAAGCCCAGGGAACCTCCTACCTCTTCCGAGTAAGCCTCTTTTCCTTGCTTGCTCATATTTTGAGTTGTATTGCACTATCTTCCTATATTTCTTGTTTCTCTCTTTCTCTGTTCTTAACTTGTTGTTTTGTTATTTAATTGACTTGGCAGGTCCGCCAGGGAGATCCCCAGAGCGACTCGAGCATTGCCTCGCCTATCCGAGGTGCCCCATCTCCCCCTCGCAATTATGATGTGTGCCCCCTGGTCCCTATTCTAGATAGCTCAGCGGCCGCTTCGAATCTTAGCCCACCTCGTCAAGAGGGGGGCAACATCAGTGCTGAGGGAATTGGCACTGTCGAGGATACGGCTATGCCGAATCACCCCAGCTCTTCTTTGGCTCAGCCACAACCAGTTGTCACCGAGGTGCCAGTTACTCCGGCACCGACCCAAGTTTCTCCTTCACCAGCTCCAACACCAGCACCAGCACCAGCTTCAAGTTCTGCACCAATTCCTCCCGCCTTGTCCGAGTCTCCCAAGACTTGGCGAGAAGACCAAACTAAGCCCAACCCAAAGGCCAAAGCTTCTGCGTCAACACCTTCTGCCAAGGATATCTTCCAGCAAAAACTTTAGGCTAAACCCGGAATACATGCCACCTCTTTGCAACTGCATGCTAAATCCGGCACCAAGGCCAAAAAAGGTACTGATGCCTCCAATGGCTAACAAGTTGCCGAGGCTGCCAAAACCCCTAAGGGATCAACAAATGAATCTGGATAGTGTACCCTCGTGTCCATGATGACAAAGGGGAGTTCTGCCTCTGGCTCTGCTGCTTCCGGGTCTGCTGGCAGTAAGCAGCTTAATTTACATACCAGCCCGGCTGCAACATAGATTGCCAGGAAAGAAGCTCATGCCAAAGGCTTGGTGGCGACCCAGACGCTCAACAGGGAGAACTACGGTCTGACGCTAATTGAATATGTTAACAATTGGAATGACGCCGAGTTCATCAATCTAAACGATGAAATCTCGGAGAAGTTTGGTCCCGCTGAGTTCAACACTCAAATGAACACAGCTTCTAAGGCCATTTTCCTTGCAAGGCAAATAATGGAGGTAAACCTCTTCGTCATGCCCTTACATATGCGCAAGTAATTGTAGATATATCCTCCAGTCCCCAAGCCTCCGGTGGAGTAACATGTTACTCGGCCGGATGCTCCAATTCGAAGTACCTCTAGTTGCACTAAATTCCTTAGTAGTTTCAAATATTCACTCACCTAGACCTAGGTTAAGTTCCACTTGGCCCGAGTCTTTAGTAGATTCAAATATTCACTCACCTAGAGCCGGTTTAAGTTCCACTTGGCCTAGGTCTTGAGTAGATTCAAATATTCACTCACATAGAGATGGGTTAAGTTCCAATTGGCTTGGGTCTTGAGTAGATTCAAATATTCACTCACCTAGAGCCGTGTTAAGTTCCACTTGGCTCGGGTCTTGAGTAAATTCAAATATTCACTCACCTATAGCCGGGTTAAGTTCCATTTGGCCCGGGTCTTGAGTGAATTCAAATATTCACTCACCTAGAGCCGGGTTAAGTTACACTTGGCCCGGGTCTTGAGTAGATTCAAATATTGCTTCTTATACATGAACTAACACTTTCCTCTTTAGATCACAACCAACCGTCGAACCACTAAGTTTTAGCGGCTTCTAGATACGCACAAGGAGCTCCGCTCAAAGCATAATGCGCTGATCTCCGAGTTCAAGAAGAAGGGTAATTTCTTTCACTTGTATTTTCACTTTTTCCTTCCTTCATCCTTTTGTTTTCCAAAATAACTCATTATTCAGATTGTGTAGCCGAAGTTGAGGCTGAAAACACAATTATGAGGAAAAACTTGGCTCAGATCAAAGGTAACTTGTCTTGGTTACTCAACCTTTGTCTTTTTTCATCCTGACTCGACAGATAATCATACCTCGGCTCTGCCGGGTCAACAAACTATTGCAGTGTCCGTTTCAAGATAGCGTGCCATTGCCTAATGATAGCTCCAAATTTCATCACTTTTTACCATTGGTTTTCCTCTTGTTTATTGCCAGATTTCCCTGAGGCTTGCCCTTTTCAGTAATGTTAATGTCGCAATTAGTGAATCTTTGTTTTCTTGTGATGGTTTTTAGGTAATGAACACTTATTGAAGATCTAATAGCATTTATGGGCTAATTACCCCAGAATAAGCAAATCCCCAATTGAAGCCATTTTCATTGGAGGCGTCAGCACGCATAATGACCAATGGTACGGTCGGGACTCGCGCATACCGCCCACCTGTACTACTTACCAACGCCTTCCCTATATCAATACAAGCAACTTTCGTAAAAGGGAAGAGACAAGAAGAACCACAAAACCGAAGTTACAGCCGCCACAAGCCATCTGGAGGGAGAGATCAAATCTGAAAGAGAAGAACTTCCCTCGTTCTCCGACGATCTTCAACCTCAAAACCATACACTCCACCATCATCCCATCATTACTGAGAGAGCGAGAGAGATAGATTGGCACTTGTAAGATTAGGGTTTGATAATTTGATCTACCTTTGGTTTGTATTTGATCGAATCTTTAAAGCGCTATTGTGGTTTGCTACAATAACTTTGAGATGATTTCTATCTACAAGACAATTATGCCTTTGATCTGTCTACCTCTCATGTCTGAGTAAATTCCCATAGGCATGGGAAATGTAGGGGATTGGTGATATGTGATGTGCCTATTTTATTTCCATCGATTTGTTATTGTTGCAATGTTTATTTAAAAAGTGAGAATGAATATCTATGCTTTCCTAATGCTTGTTATCTAATTTAAGGGCCCGGGTAACATGATCCAAAGATCTCATAGGTATGAACTTGTATGCTAGTAATTCAGCGACCCCCGAGTGACACAGTCGATATCAAAGAAGAGCTAGCATCACTCGAGGACAACAAGGAACCACTAAGATTAAATCCTTGATCTGGTTGAAAGACCTTAATTAATGCGCTAACCATGGCCGTGGTAACATGCAGATGGATCATTGAGATTAGGAAGAATTGGCCAAGAGGACTCCTTGTCAGTATATGGGTTACTTGCCTACTCACTTATAAATAAGAATTATCATTATCACTTATTCTACTTATTCCATTTGGAACTTCTACAATCACCATGAACTGATTCTCTTCATGCCTAACTTATCATTTGCAAGACCTTTACACACTTTCTGCATCTTTACTTTTATGCAATTTACTTATTTCCTAAGAAAATTCCTCTATCTTTTATTTAACCACTTCCACCGTCAAAATTTGTAGTCAATTCACTCAATACTTGTGACACCTTGGGTGCGGCAGAAATGCCGCATAAAAACACTTTCCTAGGCTCCTCGTTGGGATCGATATAAAAACTGGAATTAATACTTCCGCGAAAACATTCTCTGATGAACATGTGCACTTGCAGGCCATCAAGATATTTTATGGCGCAGTCACCGGGGAGCTAAGCGCTAAGTGTTGTTTCTTGACAATAGCAATCGTTGATATGATTCATGATCTCCGTTGAAGACAAAGGTACCACTCGATTAGGAAAAACCTATTTACCTTCATATATTGATCATGTTCTGATCGAGAGACAATTAGAATTTATTGAAAGATTTACTAATTCGCATACTATAGACGTGAACAGCTTGATTCCGTTGATGGCTGATTTGACCATCACCCGAGGAGCCAAACTTGAGCTACCTTTGGGAGAGTATGGGACTCCATCTAGGCACTCGAGGAAAATGCCTATTCTTTATCCTGAACTAGAGGGCCAGGAATTTGAAATATATCCTGGGGTAATATATATGATGAAAGAAATTGCTTTTGCAGGGAAAGAAAAGGAAGACCCTAGTGACCACTTTACAAAGGTATACGACATTTGTGTCACTCTTAAACTAGCAAGTCTGCCAATAGAGTTTGTACTTCTTAAACTCTTTCGCCGGTCTTTGAAATATAATGCTTTAACTTGGTTACAATCACTAACTAATCATACTATAAAAGGCTAGGAGGATTGCATCCGAGAATTCATGCATAAATATTGTTCATTTACTAAAATCATGCAGATCAAATGAAGCATAACAAAAAATTGCAGACAATTGGAGAAACCTTTTATCAAGCATGGTATAGATATTATGCAATGATTATGAAATTCCCATATCATGGTTTTCACGAGATTCTAGTTATCCAGTATTTTTAAATGGGCTTAATGACGAAACAAAAGATATGATTGATCTATCTACAGGAGGAGCAATATGCAACTTGACACTGTCGGAATGTGTTAAGCTTTTTGAGGTAAGATCCTTTAATGACGAACAATACAATCTAGTTGAGGATATTGTACCACAAAAACGTATGATTCACATACCATAAGATCTTGTATCCAAAGTCAAAAAGTCCATGGAAGAAAAAGGTAAAATTAAGAACTTGTAAGAGAAAACAAAGTTGATGTTCTTCAAACTTATGTAATAGAAGATGATTTAAATCTTGTAATGCAAAAGTTTAAATATCAACAAAATAAATTCCGTGAGAAAAATTATAAATGCCTTAAGACACAAGAAAAGAACATAAAAGACCTAACAGAAGTTTTTAATGACCTAGGTCAAGCCACGAAACATTTAGATAGATATCTAAGTATGGTTAAACCTAGTGTGAGCAGATAAATGAAACACAAACTTTGATTTTGAACTAAGGAAATTTCAATACTGTTTCTACTAACATTGTTATTAGGCATGCTATGAAAACTCAGGAACCACAAGGGCCACCTTGGTATTAAAAATAGCAAGCTCAAAAAGCAAGAGAGACTCAGGAGATGAGTCAAGGAGAAGATGATCTCGTAGACCCCCAGGATGATATTGACTATGAATCCCAAAAAAGGGAAAAAAAAGCTTCCGACACTCAAGAAGAAGAGGAAGTGGGGGATAAGCAAAAATCAAATGATTTAGATGCTGAGACTACTAATTCAAGGGAAGAAGACGATCTCAGAAAGGAGCAAGAAGAGCAAGTTTATGTCCCGCGTGAAGAACGTGCCAATAAGAAAAAATCAAATGCAAGGAAAAATAAAAGGAGTGCTGAACCAGTGACAAAGGTAAAATAAAAGGTAATACCTACCAAAAAAAAACTCCTTACCCTAACCGTGTTCACTACGAACCAGATAAGGATATTTATGATTCTTTTGTTGAGGCACTAAGCAATTTGCGTTTAGAACTTCCTTTAACTGATGCTATTCAAGTTTCTACTTATAAATTTTTTATGTGAGATATACTTAATAGAAAAAAGAAAGTAACCAAGACTGTAGCAGTAATGACAAGCTTTGCTGATAAACTTTCTACTAAGCTTGGGGATCCTGGCATACCAACCATCTCCTGTGCAATAGGGAAATCTAATATAGTCAATGCTCTTTGTGATTTAGGAGCAGGTGTTAGTGTTATGCCTTAATCACTATTTAAGAAATTGAATCTTGGAGAATGTTCTCCTACTTCAATAACACTACAAATGGAGGATAAGACAACTAAACAACCTGTGGGAATGATCAAAGATGTTTTACATAGAATAGAACATCATGTGATACCAACCGATTTCACTATTCTTGATGTCCCTAAGGACGACAAACTATCTATCATTCTTGGAAAACTCTTTATTAGTACAGCTGGAGCTAATGTAGATTGTTCTAGAGGCAAAATTGTATAATAATCTGAACATAAACAATAATTCAATGGTTCACTCAATAGCATCAACTACAAAGAGTAATCAACTCCGGGAAAGTTTCCCCGATGAATTATGCAAGATTCAACTCAATTGTTACAGCAATATGGAGATGGTGATGATGGTGGTGATGATGATGATGGTGGTGATGATGATGATGATGATGATCCCGATGAAGTCCAGCTTGATGGTGGTGTTGATGGCGACGATCTCCCCTCTCCGGGAAGGAATTCCCCCGACAGAAATCTGTCTGCCGGAGAGATCTTTCTCTCTCGGTGTTTTCCGCTCCGCAGAGGCGGCGGAATCTTTCTGTGGTCACTCCTCAAGTCTTAGGGTTTCGGGAGGAATATATATGCCAGAGGGGAGAGCCAGAGGTGGGCCAGGGTGGCCACACCACCTGGTGGCGCAACCTAGGGTGGCCCGCGCCAGGGGGTGGTGTGGGCCCCCTGTGGCCCATCTCCACTCCCTCTTCTGGCAGCCTTTGTCTTCTGGAAAATAGGCATTTCCGTATATTTTCCCGTATTTTCTGATATTCGTGAATTTTGCCTCCAAATAGCACCTTTTCCATCAGAATCCTGACTGTAGCGGTCCATGCTGCAAAAGTCATGAACCATGCAAAAACAGATGAGATAACATAAGTATCATCTCTTAATATGAAATATATCAATGAATAACAGTAAATTATGATATAGAATAGTGATGCAAAATTGACGTATCAACTCCCGCCAAGCTTAGATTTTGCTTGTCCCCAAGCGAAACTGAGCTCAATAAACATGCCCTCAGGTTTATGGAGTGAAGAGTCGATAAAAGAATACGGACAAGAGGCATCACATTCATCAATACATAGATCATAATAGAAGACAACTCACTATTATATAACTTACTTGTAATAAGTAAAGGAAACACAATAAAGATACATAAAGTTAATCCTAATTGGTAATGGCAAACTTAGCTCTTGGTCGAAGAATAGTTGATAATTTGCTGGAGTTCACAAATAACTGGTTTTTCAATGATAGCTTTCAAAGTAGTAATCACCAAGATAAGAGCAATGTGCAAAACAAGGAACATAAAAAACATGATTGAATAAATCATCATATGAATGAATGAAACACAACATCTCAAAATACTTGCTAAGGTAGAAGGGAATAGGTTTACTGACTCAACTAAAAAGTAAAAGAAAGGCCCTTCGCAGAGGGAAGCAGGGATTGCAAGTTTCATAAAGAGATCCCAAAAATTATGATACTTACTAGATTTCGTCTCTCATTGCCCCTATCATAGGCATGTTTAGGTGATTAAGGTTAAAGTGATCAAATATGAGGATATGCATTGACAAGTTGTAAATTGAGAATCTCATGTCCCTTGAATACGAGGGATGCTCCTCATGCTACTCAAGTTTAGTCACCGGTAAGTTCTTGTCATCATAAGCATATGTGTATCATAGAGAACCGCCAACGGGGTACCCCTTGCCCGATGATACGGAAGAATCCCCATATCAAAATTACAAGGCAAGCAAACAACAAGTATCTCAGCAATCTTCTTATTTACCATGGGAATATGGTGCTTTTTTCTCTCTTTCCTCTTTTCATAATATCTCTTTTTTCCTTTTCTATTTTTCTCAATCTCTATCTCTTTTTTTTATAAGAAGAATGCTTCATAGATGCTCGTTATGGTTACGCTGCAGGTTTCGACCATGTCAGCATGGATTAGACCAGCAGCCCATGCGTTTCTCTAACACACATGCATAACTCCATGGACTTACAAGCTCCCCTTTCATTTCACAATTTACATCCATAGACAAAAGAACATGATATCAACTAGGTACAAAGTACCAATGCAATGTTGAAAGCGTTCCCCATGACAGCATGGTTTTGCTAATTCACAACTTACAAAGTGCAAGCATATACACAACATAGATGAGCACAATGGTTCAAGTTTATTAAATGCAAGAAAGTAAAGTGTGCCATCAAGTTCATGAGAGATTTAATCACTAATTTTCACATAACAAGTTTAATTTGGAAGGTAGATAAAAACAAGAATTTACTTGGAATAGCAATAATGCTAATAGGTAGGTATGGTGGACACAAATGGCATGGGTTTGGTTTAAGGATTGGATGCACGAGAAGAATTCCCTCTCAGTACAGGTTTTTGGCTAGAAAGGCTGGGTAGCAAGTATAAGAGTTGAAGGAAACAAACAAACATACAAGTGATAAAGACAAACATGCAATCTTCCTTGGAAGCACAAAAGATCTTAACTAGAGAATACTAGACTTATGAGAAAATCAAGAAAGAAAGATGATGAAATTATATTTCTTTAAGAGTACTTTTATCTTTTCATTCAACTCTCAAAAATAGTGTTGCTACTGACCGAGCCAGGTTTGCCAAAACCAACTAAATTAACTCAATGATCCCAAAGTGATACCAATACTAACAACA
Source organism: Avena insularis (assembly GCA_023614405.1). Lineage (NCBI taxonomy): Eukaryota > Viridiplantae > Streptophyta > Magnoliopsida > Poales > Poaceae > Avena > Avena insularis. The sequence continues at coordinate 185,484 of JAJUPC010000304.1, read as the reverse complement.
AGATCAATCATATAACCACAAATTGAAAACTAATATAAGATATGTAAAAGAGAAAATGATAGAACTTCTCATTAATAATCCACAACGGCAACGCACACCAAGGGATACATATCTAACTAGAGAGGGGACACTTCCATAATGCAAACCATCCTACATGATAACTTCTCTATTCATGATATGACTCTACTAAAAGGTAAAAAGATAGAAGATAGTGATGTGATACCGCGACACTCCCCCAAGCTTGGAACAAACCAAGGGGATGCCAAACCTGATGACGAATTACTCCTTCGGTGGTGGTGGTGTTCTTTTGATGAGCTCTTTGATCAATTTCCCCAAGTCCTCAACCTCGAAGGTGAGATAATGAATAAGCTGCGAGTTTTGCTCAATGCGGCTCATGATAATGTCGGGTTGAGAATCCCAGCTCTTGTGATTCTTTCCCCACTTTACCTCCTTGAAGTCTTCTTTTACTACATGGCTAGAACAAGGAAAATCCCAATTGGAGGGTAATTTCTCCTTGGGCATATTCTGGTATTGATGCTCATGGATAAGGGTATGGAAAGGATTCTTGGTGCCCGGAGGAAGTGACCAGGGATCTAAATGGTGATGAGGAGGCTTCCCTCCAATTGACATAGTCCTAGTACGGTTTGCCACCAGTCCAATGCTTGCAATGGTAGTGCCGGTGTGCTTTGCCTCCTCTTCATCTTCACTCTTGATCTCCTTCTCCTGCCCGAGGTCTTGGACATCTTCCTCCATAGGCTCCTTCCCTTTATCCTTGGAGGACACCATTGTGCTTCTAAGATTTCAAGAATAGTTCCTGGCAGAAACAGATCGAAACAAAACCACGACGAAAACATGATATACGAACCTCGGGGGATCCGGGGGATTATATATTATGAAGTTTCACAACAAAAGGAAGGTACTGGGAGAAAACGAGTCGGAGACGGAGTCCGGGGTGGCTACACCACCTGGTGGCGCGGCCAGGGGTGGGCCCGCTCCACAGGGTGGTGTGAGCCACCCTGGCTCCTTTTCCGTCCCTTTTTTGCTTCGTAACTTCCCTTATTGGCTAAAAACTGCAAAAATATAGTTGGATAGTACTTTCACGGAACTTGTCTTACCAGAACTATTACCTATTTGAAAACGGACTCTGCAGGTCTCTGAATTTGATCCTTGATAAAAAATTTCGGAGTTATCACTTGAAAGGAATCAACATATTCATTGTAAGAATCTCCAGCAATACAGTGCTTGAGTCGTTGCCCATTCACTACTTGTGTAGTATTATCTTTTAAAGAATAAATTTTTATTGCTCCTGAATGGTACACTTCTTCAATAATGAAGGGTCCTTCCCATTTTGACAATAGCTTTCCTGCAAAAAATCTGAGACGAGACCTATACAATAGAACTTTCTCACCAACATGAAATTCTCTCTTAAGTATTCGCTTGTCATGCCATCTTTTAACTTTTTCTTTAAAGATCCTAGCATTTTCATAGGCTTCACTCCTCCATTCATCTAAGGAAATTAAATCAAATAATCTTTTCTCACCTGCGAGCTTACAATCTCTATTGAGTTCTTTAACTGCCTAGTAAGCTTTGTGTTCTAATTCTAAAGGTAGGTGACAAGCTTTCCCATAAACCATTTTATAAGGAGACATCCCCACGGGGTTTTTGTAGGCAGTTCTATAAGCCCATAAAGCATCATTCAACTTTTTAGCCCAGTTTTTTCTAGATCTATTAACAGCCTTTTGCAAGATGGATTTGATTTCCCTATTTGATAACTCTACTCGCCCACTAGTTTGGGGGTGATAAGCTGACGCAATTCTATGATTAACATCATATTTAGCAAGGGTGTTTCTAAAACCACCATGAATGAAATGAGAACCCCCGTCAGTCATGAGATACCTAGGCACTCGAAACCTAGGAAAGATAACATCCTTAAGCATTTTTAGAGAAGTCTCTCTGGCAGCACTCTTCGTAGGAATGGCTTCCACCCACTTAGTAACATAATCAACGACAACAAGAATATGAGTATAACCTTTCGAGGGAGTAAAAGGACCCATCTAGTCAAATCCTCAGCAATCAAAGGGTTCAATAACTAGAGAGTAGTTCATAGGAATTTCATTGCGTCTAGAAATATTACCAACACACTAACATTCATCACAAGATAAAACAAATTTTCTTGCATCTTTAAAAAAGGGTAGGCCAGTAGAAACCTGATTGTAGCACCTTTTGCGCAGTTCTATCTCCTTCATGATGTCCTCCATAAGCACTACTAGGACATTTACGCAATATCTCCTTTTGTTCATATTCTAGAACACATATTCGCATAATACCATCCACTCCTTCTTTATATAAGTGTGGATGATCCCAAAAAATTGCCTCAAATCATAGAAGAACTTCCTTCTTTGCTGAGATGTAAAAGTTGGAGGCAAATACTTGGAGACAATAAAGTTAGCACAATCAGCGTACCAAGGGCTCGTTCGTGATCTTACCCCTACCGCAGCCAACTACTCATTTGGAAAGCTATCATTAACAGGCATAGGGTCAAAGGAGATGTTTTCCAAGCGAGATAAATTATCAGCTACAGGGTTTTCAACACCTTTCCTCTCTACTATATGTAGATCAAACTCCTGTAAAAGCAGCACCCATCTAATAAGCCTAGGCTTAGCGTCCTTCTTCGTCACAAGGTATTTAATAGCAGCATGATCAGTATGAATGGTGACCTTTGAGTCTACAATATAGGGTCTAAACTTATCACAAGCGAAGACGACAGCTAGAAGTTCTCTTTTAGTAGTAGCATAATTCCTTTAAGCAGCATCTAGAGTCTTACAAGCATAATGAATAACGTTTAGCTTTTTATCAATTCGTTGCCCAAGGACATCACCTACAGCAAAATCACTAGCATCACACATTATTTCAAAGGGTAAACTCCAATCAGGTGGTTGAATGATAGGAGCTGTGGTTAAAGCCTTCTTAAGAGTTTCAAAAGCTTTCTTGCAATCATCATCAAAAACAAAGGGTACATCTTTTTGAAGAAGATTAGTGAGGGGTTTTGATATCCTAGAAAAATCTTTAATAAACCTTCTATAGAAATCAGCATGAACAAGGATACTATGAATACCTTTGATGTCTATTGGACATGGCATTTTCTCAATTGCCTCAATCTTAGCTCTATCAACTTTTATGCCTCTTTCAGAAACCTTATGCCCAAGGACAATCCCTTCAATAACCATGAAGTGGCATTTCTCCCAATTAAGAACAAGATTAGTTTCTTCACAGCTCTGCAAAACTTTATCAAGGTTATGCAGACAATTATCAAAAGAAGTTCCATAGACAGAAAAGTCATCCATGAACACTTCCACAATTTCCTCACAAAAACCATGAAAGATAGCAGACATGCATCTTTGAAAAGTAGCAGGAGCATTACATAAACCAAAAGGCATACGTCTATAAGCATAAGTTCCGTAAGGGCAAGTAAAGGTGGTTTTTTCTTGATCTTGTTGTTTAACAGCAATTTGGGAGAAACCATAATAACCATCAAGAAAACAAAAATGGGTCTTTTTAGACAACCTTTCCAACATTTGATCAATAAAAGGAAGCGGGTAGTGATGTTTCTTAGTAACTTTGTTGACTTTCCTAAAATCAATGCACATCCTATAGCCTACTACTATTCTTTGGGGGATAAGCTCATCATTATCATTAGGAACAATGGTAATTCCTCCTTTTTTAGGAACACAATGAACAGGACTAACCCATTCACTATCAGCAATAGGGTAAATAATACTAGCATCAAGGAGTTTCAATACCTCATTTCTTACCACTTCCTTCATCTTAGGATTTAAACGTCGTTGGTGCTCTACTACTGGCTTTGCATCTGGTTCTATATTGATAGAATGCTGACATATAGTAGGTGAAATCCCTTTTAAATCATCTAGAGTATAGCCCATAGCTCCTCGGTGTTTCTTCAAAACCTCCAATAACCTTTCTTCTTCCTTCCCTGAAAGTTTAGAGCTAATAATAACATGATATATCTTTTTATCATCAATATAAGCATATTTAAGATCATCAGGGAGAGGTTTTAGATCGAAAACCGGATCCTTTTTAGGTGGCAACGTGGTACCCAAGTCTTCTATAGGAAAGTTATGTTTAAGCATCTTGGGTTGACGACGGAGAATCTCGCCAATCTCATTCCTTTCTTCCATGAAGATCTCACTTTCGTGATCTTCCATAAATTGCTGCAAAGCATTATTAGGAGCAAGAGAAATAGAAGCAAGTTGTCAAACTCTAAAATCCTCATTATGGGTTTCCTCTTCATAAGGTTCTTTAGTAAATTTCAAAAAATTAAACTCACAAGATTCCCCATTAAACTTAGTCAAGATTTTCTCCCTCTTGCAATCTATAATAGCTCCACAAGTACTCAAGAAAGGTCTACAAAAAATGATAGGATAAGTTTTACTAGCAGCTGAGCCAAGTACTAGAAAATCAGCAGGATACTTAATCTTACCACAAAGAACTTCCACATCTCGTACAATACCAATTGAAGAGATGGTCTCTCTATTAGCAAGGTGAATAACCACATCAATCTCTTCCAATTCGCAAGGACTGATTTCATGCATAATTTCTCTATAAATCTCATAAGGAATAGCACTGGAACTTGCACCAATATCACATAAATCATAATAGCAATGATCACCAATTCTAACAGAAAGCACAGGGACACTAGCTTTTTAAGTTCTATTAGGATGTGAAACAATATTAGAAGCATCCTCACAAAAGACTATGTGTCCATCTTCTACGCTTTTAGTGACTAGGTATTTCACAATTGCTACCACAGGTTCAACATTTATTTGCTCATCAGGTTTTACAGTTCTCTTTTCACTTTTAGTGATTACACTAGTTATCATAGGATGATCCTTTACCTTATCTGGGAAGGGAATCTTCTCGATATAAGGTTCAGGTAAAATGTGATCAATAGTGCAATACTCAGCACTCCCAACAGGAACACAGTCAACAATATCTTTGTAAGGTGCATGGTACTTGTTCCATCCCTTTTTTGGAATTTCAATATAAGAAGAAAAATCCTTAAAGCAATTTGTAATGACTTGTAAATCAAGACCATAAGCATTACTAATATTTTGAAAGTCATCAGTTCCCATAAAAGATTCAATGCATTCATAATCATAATTTATACCTGACTTTCTACCTTTGTCATTCTCCCAAGCTTCAGCATGTCTTGAATACAGTCCAAAAGATCCCATTTATCTTCTTCTTCCATGCGAGTGAATGATCTAGCACAAGAAGCATCCAATAAATCCTTATCATGTAGAGAAAGCCTTGCATAAAAGTTATTGATAATAATATTGTTGGGGAGCTCATGAATGGGCCATTTGAGCATTAGTAACTTCAATCTCCCCCAAGCTTGAGCTGTACTCTCTCCATCAAGAGGCCAAAAGTTGTATATTTGATTCCGATCTTTATGAATCTCACTACGAGGATAAAACTTTGAATAAAAGAGAGGCACTATTTCCTCCCATTCCAGAGCTTGACCATTCTTCAGCAGCTTATACCATTCCTCAGCTCTTCCTTTCAGTGATAATGAGAATAACTTCTTCTTATATTGATCTGTAGTAATACCTGCACACTTGAACAACCCGCATAATTCGTGTATAAAGAGTAAATGATCACCGGGATGGACAGTTCCATCCACAACATAGTAGTTATCCATAACATGATCAATAATTCTTGTAGGTATTTTGAAAACATCATTCTCGACAGGTGGTGGTTTGTCTACTACCTTAGTAGTGGTAGTAGCTTTACCAAATAAGAAACTCAGCGAATTATCCATAATGAAAATAAAGCAACTAATAGAAGTACAAAATACTCACAGTAGAGGTTTCCTTTACCAGTTCCACTCTCCAATAGCGCTTCACTCCCCGGCAACGGCGACAGAAAATAGTCTTGATGACCCACAAGTATAGGGGTGTATCGCAGTATTTTTGATAGGTAAGACTATCAAACGCAACGAGGAGCAGAAGGTGCTGGCTAGTGGTATGGATCAGGAATTCTCTGCAAATACTTAGCAAACGGACTTTTAGTGGTTTTTGATAAAGCAAGTAAACAAAGTACGAGTAAATAAAAGACAGTAGGAATAAATGCAGCAAGTTACCCAATCCTTTATGCAACAAAGGACAAGCCAGTTGTATTACTTAAGATGACCAAACATTCTTGAGGACACATGGGAAGACTGTCAAGTGCTTTCGCTTCATATAGTTGATTAATCTTCTTTAGCTTGCTAAGTGTTGTGTGGGTGAACCTGTGCTAATGTACGGACCTTCCTAGGACTAATATATACTTGTGATTATACCCCTTGCAAACATCCGTAAGTACAAGAAAGTAATTAAGGTAGAAACCTAACCAAAGCTTTAAACTCTAAGACCCTTACGTCCCTTGTGCAATGGTTTCCTAATGGGGGTTCAGGTTTCTGTCACTCCGGCAACCCCTACGATTAGTAGCCAAATACACAATGCATTCCCCTAGGCCCATATAGGTGAAGTGTCATGTAGTCGCTCACATGACACCACTAGAAGAAGTACACCACAACTTAAATATCAAACTATTGAATCTTTCTCAACACAATTCCACTACTAACAACATGACTTCTCCCATGTCCTCAAGAACAAAACGAACTACTCACAAGACATGATATGGATCATGAGCAGAGATGTAATAATGATGTATAACAATATGAACATAAACAATAATTCAATGGTTCACTCAATAGCATCAACTACAAAAAGTAATCAACACCAGGAAAGTTTCCCCTATGAACTATGCAAGATTCAACTCAACTGTTACAACAATATGGAGATGGTGATGAGGGTGGTGATGATGATGATGGTGGTGATGATGATCCCGATGAAGTCCAGCTTGATGGTGGTGTTGATGGCGATGATCTCCCCTCTCCAGGAAGGAATTCCCCCGGCAGAAATCTGTCTGCCGGAGAGATCTTTCTCTCTCAGTATTTTCTGCCCCGTAGAGGCGGCGGAATCTTTCTGTGGTCGCTCCCCGAGTCTTAGGGTTTCAGGAGGAATATATATGCTAGAGGGGAGAGCCAGAGGTGGGCCAGGGTGGCTACACCACCTGGTGGGGCGGCCTAGGGTGGCCCGCGCCAGGGGGTGGTGTGGGCCCCCTATGGCCCATCTCCACTCCCTCTTCTGGCAGCCTTTGTCTTCTAGAAAAATAGGAATTTCCGTATATTTTCCTGTATTTTCTGATCTTCGCGAATTTTGCCTCTAAACAACACCTTTTCCATCAGAATCCTGACTACAGCGGTCCATGCTCCAAAAGTCATCAACCATGCAAAAACAGATGAAATAACATAAGTATCATCTCTTAATATGAAATATATCAATGAATAACAGTGAATTATGATATAGAATAGTGATGCAAAATGGACGTATCAGCTGGCATGGTCGATCTCTCCTATCTCTCCATCGACACCTATAAGCTTACCACATTCGAGTTTCTTTCATCGTTCCACGATGATCTTGAGACCAGGGAGCGAAATTGCACTGTAAGTGTTCTGCTCAATGGGCAACTCCACAACTTGACCTTTTATAAATTCTATGATAGTTTCGGATTCTCCCACGAGGGAGAGTTTGATATCAATGACAGAGTGCATGTGGAGGAAATGCAGTCTTGGGGGAGATTTCTGTCCATAGGGACAATGATTATTTGCATAAGAAGAGCGCCACTATTCAGAATCCTACTATACGTTATTTTCATACCTTCCTTGTTAATTCTTTATTTGGAAAGGGGGATGTTGTGGCAATGTTAGGCCCAGAAATGAGTGTAATCCATATGGCCTTGCATCTAGAGATGGAGCATAAGGTAAACTTGGGGGCTTTTCTCATCCAGCACTTTCGCTGCCAAAGGTCAGCTTCCGCGGGTGATATTTGTTGTGGTGGGTTGATCACATAGATCACCTACGCAAACGAATTTGTCCTACTATAGGAAAGAGTCGTACCTGGCAGTAAGGACCTAGATGACATCCATATGGCTACCACCAAGTTCATGGGTGTCTATAGGCCAGAGCGTTTCCTTCATGCTGACTAGTTTTATTTTGTTCCTAACGGTGATCTCCACCAAATCTTGCTTCCTTTTGTCCAAGCTTTTGGTTTGCCAGGTAAACAAAGTTGGGTCCTTACTGAGGAGGAGTTCAAGAAGGCACTGATCCTCTCAGGAAGGACTGCACCACCGGGTGGCACCCCGACTAGGAAGACACAGCAGATGGCTAACAATAGCAAGATGAAAAAGGAGGAGGCTGGCACGGCGTAGGATGGGATGATTTCGGCCAGCAACACCACCACCAACAAGGCATGCCTCGACCATAACGAGGATTCTACTATGTCTCAAGGAGCGATTTTGACCAGGTGGTGCATCAGATTGACAACATAGAGAACATGTTGCATGATGCGAACGCCCACATGGTCAATCTCACTCAAGATTTCACATCTTTTAGGACCGACTTTCAAAACCGCTACCGATTTCCTCGGTATCACACAGCGATGGCTAATCGATTCCAGTTAGGCAAGAGCCTAAGCTTGGGGAGGTTAAAATATTCCCACCTTTTAGCATTCATATTTTTATTTCTTCTTTTTATTTATTTGTTTTTATCCCAATGCATGTCTACTTTCAGTTTTGCATTCGATAAAAGAAAACCCAAAAATATTAGATTATTATCTAGCATTATTTTGTGCAAATTTCTCTCGGCCCTCGTTGATTCTTTTTGTAGGTTACTCATTTATAGTGATCGAGCTATGGGATGAACGCAAAGAGTTGACTCAAGTAAAAGACAAACAAGTAAGAGGAGGTACCACATTCCTATTTTCCCTCTTCCTGTAAGCTTATTCATGAACATTTTATGTCCATTCGGTTGCACTTGATCTCAATGCCATGCTTAGTTCGTTATCTTTTAGAGTTTGAGCTCAAAGGATTTTGTCACCTCTTTGGTTAAGACTTTCAACAATTAAATCAGTTTGAAAAACAACTCTTGGGATTTTATTCCAAATTTTTTAGAAAAAGAGAAAGTGTCAATGACAAGTTTGGTGCCATGTTTTTGTCTTAAGGGCTTAACCTTAGTAGTGCTCAACCCCACATACTGATCGTTGACTTGATGATACTTTCTGAAAAAAATTACTTGATGGAGTGAACTTTTTAGAGTAGGAGAGGGAGATGCCAAAATTTGTATTGATTTGTTATATAAAAAGAGGAGAGAGAAAATAAAAATAAAAAGAGAAGGACAAAAGTACTTTGTTTCAAATACATACCTTTGAGATGCCAACAACTCCGCTAGCTTTTGAACGATCTATGGTATAACCCTGGATTTCGGCTATGACTTGATAGCATGAGTGGCATACGTGTCGCTATATGGGCAAAATTATTGGTATTCCTAATAGGTTGTGTAGGAGTTTAAAAAATAAATATTCGTTGATCCTTGCGAAGGAAAAAGAAAAGATCTGTTGTCAAAATATGAGCTGAAATACTTTCGATACCTTTAGATTCTTAGCATCACCTCACTACCTAAAATGTGCAATTAGAGTTGTTGATAAGTAAGGAAAAGATGAGGTATTTGATGGCCGCGATTATCAAAGTGGGTGATTAATGAAAAAGGTCTAAATTTATCCTTCTTTTGACCTCTACATGTGCACCTTTAATTTTGATTCAAGCGTTATGGATTAAGAACATTTTTACTCTTATAACAGGACAGGCGCTGAAAGAAATTGATTTGTAAATCTTCACCAAACTTTTAACAATCTCATTTGAGTCACAAGAACTATGAGCTAGCGAATTGCTTGCGTTTAGGGATCAAGCTTAAGTGCAACTGTTTAGATATATTGTGCTCATGTTCAAGGTTGCAGGATTTGAGACGATGGAATATGATACAACCTCAAACTTGTAAGTATTTATCTTGATTCAATTCTTCGCTATTAATTATCATAGCTTTGTCACTCGAGGGCAAGTAACCGCTAAGCTTGGGGATGTTGATAGCTCCAAATTTCATCACTTTTTACCATTGGTTTTCCTCTTGTTTATTGCCAGATTTCCCTGAGGATTGCCCATTTCACTAATGTTAATGTCGCAATTAGCGAATCTTTGTTTTCTTGTGATGGTTTTCAGACAATGAACATTTATTGAAGATCTAATAGCATTTACGGCTAATTACACCAGAATAAGAAAATCCCCAATAGAAGCCATTTTCATTGGAGGCGTGAGCACGCATAATGACCAACGGTACGGTCGGGACACGCCCGTACCGCTCACCCGTACTAGTTACCAGCGCCTTCTCTATATCAATACAACCAACTTTCTTAAAAGGGGAGAGATGAGAAGAACTACAGATAAAAAGTTACAGCCGCCACAAGCCATCTAGAGGGAGAGATCAGATCTGAAAGAGGATAAGAACTTCCCTTCATTCTCTGACGATCTTCAACCTCAAAACTATACACTCCACCATCATCCCATCATTACTGAGAGAGAGATTGGCACTTGTAAGATTAGGGTTTGATACTTTGATCTACCTTTGGTTTGTATTTGATCGGATCTTTATATCGCTATTGTCGTATGCTACAATAACTTTGAGATGATTTCTATTTGCAATACAATTATTCGTTTGATCTGTCTACCTCTCATGTCTGAGTAAATCTCCATAGGCCTGGGAGATGTAGGGGATTGGTGAGATGTGATGTGCCTATTTTATTTCCATCCATTTGTGATTGTTCCAATGTTTATTTAAAAAGTGATAATGAATATCTATGTTTGCCTAATGATTTTTATCTAATTTAAGGCACAGGTAACATGATCCAAAGATCTCATAAGTATGAACTTGTATGCTAGTAATTCGGTGACCCCCAAGTGACATGGCCGATATCAAAGAAGAGCCAGCATCACTCGAGGACAACAAGGAACCACCAAGATTAAAGCCTTGATCTGGTTGAAAGACCTTAATTAATGTGATGACCATGAATGTGGTAACAAGCAGATGGATCATTGAGATTAGGAAGAATTGGCCATGAGGACTCCTAGTCGGTATATGGGTTGCTTGCCCACTCACTTATAAATAAGAATTATCATTATCACTTATTCCTCTTATTCCGTTTGGCACTTCTACAATCACCGTGAACCGATTCTCTACGTGCCTAACTTCTCATCCGCAGGACCTTAACACACTTTCCGCATCTTTACTTTTATGCCATTTACTTATTTCCAAAGAAAGTTCCTCTATCTTTTATTTAACCACTTCCACTGTCAACATTTGCAGTCAATTCACTCAAGACTTGTGACACCTTGGGTGTGACAGAAACGCCGCATAAAAACACTTTCCTAGGCTCCTCGTTGGGATCGATATAAAAACTGGAATTAATACTTACGTGAAAACATTCTCTAACGAACCTATGCACTTGCAGGCCATCACCTGACATGATGCTTCACTTTCTCAAACAAGCAGGGCAGTACCAGGCCGAGCTCAAGAAAAAGGACGACGAGATCGCCAAACTTTGGCTCAAGGAGGATGAGATTACTCAGATGAATGCCGAAATCAAGAAGGTAAAGAACCTCCATAAGGCTGAGCTGGACAAGGCTGACCAAAACTTCTCCGAGGAAAAGGAGCGTCTGAAGACTTAGATTGAGAAGGACCAAGATATGCTGAATGAAGCCGACATCAAGCTTGAGTCGGTGACCACAGAATATGAGAAGCTCCAGAAGAGGAATGCTAACTGTCTCATGGAGGTGACCCGGATCCTTAGTTATATCTCTCGTTAGTTTTTTCCCTTCCGCCGACATTTGTTTCTCTGGGTCAGACGCCCTTACTTACTGGTGTTACTTGTCTTATTTTCAGGCAAATTCCAGAGGGCAATGCCATTGCTACCGCTGCTGTGGCCAATTTCCGATTGAAGAGGCACCCATGTTGGTCTTAGCACCGAATCTATTCCCCATGACATGGAGGACATGCTGGTGAGCCTCGCTGCCTGAGCTGAAACCATGAAGAACTATGGCATGGATATCATGACTATAGTTGTCCGGATCTTCAATGCCCTTTGGCCTAATGATCCTAATCCTAGAAGTTCTGCACCCTTTATTGCAAAATTGATGGACTGTGAGACTTAGCTGAACCTCCGGACAGAATCCGCTGCGCGCTGGAGCTAACACTATGCTAAGCTTTGTGTTGCCTTGGTATGAGGGCTTGGACTTGAAGATTCTTGACCGCATGCACACCAGATCTAAGTGGACAAATAATCCGGAGTTCATCGCCCAACTCAAGGCTTTTGCCTACAACTTCATCCAGTATGCCTTTTTCCACATTTGGAACAAAGGGCTGAGCTTCCTCGACGCTGTCGACGATGGTTACGTCGAAGAAGGATCAGGCGGCGAAGAGGAAGAAGAGGAAGAAGCCTCAAAGTTTGTCGAGGACACTGAACATCCGAAGGGCGTTGAGGTCAATCCGGATAATGAGGCAGAGATTGCAGCTCCCCCACCAATGTCGAGTTACCTCCTCCTACAACCGATACCTCGGATGCTACTACTCGTTGAGCAAAAAACACTTTAAATTTGTTAAATCCCTGGTATGCTAGGCACAGATGTATCAAGCACAATGGTTATGTTTTGCTACTACTAAGTTCTTAATGTCGGATTAACTTGGGCGGAGTCCCCGAATTCCATTTTCTTGTTCCCCCAATTTTATGATTCGGCTCACGTCTACCTTGATTCGGTTTTTGACTTATGAGTCTGAGGTTCAAAAAATTGACTTACAATACTTGAAACATTAGGATTAGCTCAAAATAACACAACATAAATAAAGCAAATACAGGGGTTACTCCGATTAACAAATGTCGGCTCGATTACGTTCCTTTCCTTAGTCATTTTTGATATGCTTAGCAATTCCAAACTTGTTCTGTTGCTTGCCATGAAGCCAATTCTTGTTGGACAGCAGCAAGTCGAAGAGTTGGGTTTTTGGTGCCTACACATTACTAATCCGGCTAAGTTGTAAGTAATTTAAGCCAGCCGACATATAAAAATGTAAATGTAGAAAAGACAATTATTATTAAGGCAGTCCCGGAGTTCCTGCTCGGGGTGCCGAAGTTTCATTCATAAGCTCATTTCCGACATACATACCGACATATGAGAGTTCAAGATACATACACTTTTTCGCTAAGTGTAAAACAGTCGAAGTAGAGCTACATTCCATGGATGCTTAGATTCCTCGCCAGACCTGTCCACCTTTTTCTCCTATAGCTGCGCATCAATGAGATAGGAATCATCATGCAATGCTTTGCTTACAATGAATGGCCCTTCCCATTGAGGGGATAACTTGTGCATGCCAGCAACGCTGCACTAGCCGAAGTACCAGATCACCTTCCCGGAAGACTTGGGGGTTTACTTTCCGGCTATGGTAGCGTTGGAGGTTTTGCTGATAAATGGCGGATCTGTACAAGGCCAATTCTCTCGCTTCTTCCAGCAGATCAACATCTTTTTGCCGGAATTCTTGCACTTCGAGTTCTGTGTATTGGGCGACCCTAGGTGAGTCAGCTCTATGTCGGCTGGTAATACAGCTTCTACCCCATATACCAGAAAGAATGGCGTGTAGCTTGTTGATCGATTCAGAGTTGTTCTTAAACTCCACAGTACCGCTGGTAGCTTTTCTATCTAGCACCCAGCTGATCTTTGCAGCGGCTCAATGAGCCGGGGTTTTATCCCGGACAGAACTAGTCTGTTGTATCTTTCTACTTGTCTGTTTGATGCGGGGTGGGCTACTGATGTGATATCTAGCCGGATCTTCTTTTCTCGGCAGAATCTCACAAATGCTCCTTCAGCAAAATTTGTGCTATTATCAGCTATGATACTGCGAGGATAGCTGTATCTCAAGATTATGTATTCGAGGAATGTCACAGCTGTTGCCCCATCACATTTCCTGATTGACTTCACTTCAATCCATTTGGTAAATTTGTCCACCATGACCAAGATATGGGTCATGTTTCCTTTTGCTGGCTTAAATGGTCCAACCATATCCAAGCACCACACAACAAATGGCCAAGTGATTGGTATGGTTTTCAGTTTCGACATGGGCATGTGTGTCTTGGTGGCGTACCTCTGACAACCATTGCACTTCCTTACCAGATCTTCTGCTTGCTCCAAGGCACTTGGCCAGTAAAATCCATGTCGAAAAGCTTTTGCCACTTAGGCTCTAGATGATGCGTGATGCCCACATTCCCCCTGATGGATATCTCAGAGGATGTCGAGCCCTTCTTCCGGGTCAACACATCGTCGCAGAACACTTGTAACACTCCTTTTGTATAGTTCGGCATTGATAATGGTGTACGCTTTTGCTCTCCTTTGGATTTGTCTTGAAAGTATCTCATCACTTGGCAAAGTTCCATCTTTCAAATACTCAAATATTGGCTTGGCCCATGTTGGTATAGCACGAACAAGGAAAAGCTTCTTGTCAATTTCCATCACGTCCACCGACATAACCCCTGCCGAATCAAGCTGAATAGTCTCTGGGTTCTGCGAGGCAGTCCGCAGGTTCACCGAGGTAGTCCTCGGGTTTGTTGAGGTGCTCCCCCAGTCAATATCCATTGGGGTAGCTTCTGATCTGGTGTGTGTCGAGACATAGATTGAATCGGATTCTAGTGAGGGTGTGATAGATGGTTTTCTCAAGTTCTCCAAAGCAACTCCTGGAGGGATTGGCTGCCAGGACGACCCCAATTTGGACAGTACGTCGGCTGCTTCATTTTCAAGCTAAGGTACATGATGGAATTCACATCCCTCAAAGAACCCACATATATTTTGGACATGGAATCTATAAAGGGCCATGTTTGTATCCAAGGCATCCAAGTTACCAGACACTTGCTGCACCACCAAATCCAAATCACCAAAACATTGTATCCGATGTATTCCCACATCCTTTTCCACCTTAATTCCATGCACGAGCGCTTCATACTCGGCGACATTGTTCGATGCTCTAAAATTGATCTGAAGAACATATTTCAGTTGATCTTTCTTGGGTGAGGTAAGTACTACACTGACCCCTAGTACTTCCTTTAACTTTGATCCATCAAAGTGCATCCTACAATAATTTGAGTCCGGCAAAGGTGGTTCGTACTGCATCTCAGCCCAATCCACGAAGAAATCAACCACTGCTTAAGATTTAATCGCATCTCTCCTATCAAAATGTGGTGCATATGGGACTAATTCAATTGCCCATTTTGCAATCCGGCCACTTGCATATTTGTTGCTCATTATATCGGATATGGGCGCTTCACATATCACTTTTATGGGGTGTTCCTCAAAGTAATGCTTGAGCTTCTTGGCTGCCATGTACACGCCGTATGCCATTTTCTGATAGTGAGGGTAATTCTGCTTTGAAGTTGACAACACCTCCTTAGGTAGTACACTGGCCTCTGCACGGACTTACCCTCTTCTTCAAGCTCCACCACTATCACTTCACTTACGACTCGGATGGTCGCTGCTATATAGAGCAACATTGGCTCTTTGGATAGTGGCAAAGCTAACACTAGTGCAGAAGCTAGCATCTTTTTTAGTTCATGAAACACCCTACTAGCTTGTGGGGTCCATACAAATTTATCTGCCTTTTTCATTAACTGGTAGAGGGGCAATGCCTTCTGTCCCAGCCGACATACAAAATGACTTAGCGATGCCAGGCAACTAGTGAACTTCTACACATCATTAAGACATTTTGGCAGTTCCATTATTTCTAGGCTCGGATCTTCATGGGGTTATCTTTGATATCTCGGCTGGATACGAGAAAAATGAGTAACTTCCCAGCCGGCACACCGAAGGTACAATTTTCTGGGTTAAGCTTCATTAGGAACCTCCTTAGGTTTGCGAATATTTTCCGGATATCTTCAAGGAGCGTTTTGCTTTCCTTAGTTTTTATTATAACATCATCCATGTAAACCTACACATTCCGACCAATTTGGTCATGTAAACATTTTTGCATGCATTGTTGATACGTTGCCCTTGCATTACATAAACCAAATGGCATAGTGCAATAGCAATAAGCCCCATACGGGGTGATAAACGCAGTCTTTATTTGATCATCCGGGTTCAAAGGTATCTGGTGGAAACCAGAATATGCATCTATGAATGATAACAACTCACACCCAATAGTCGAATTTATGTCCTGGTCTATCATTAGCAGTAGGAATGGATCTTTTGGACACGCCTTATTCAGGTTCATGTAATCGATACACATACGCCACACCACTTCCATATTCTGATTATCCTTTTTCTTTTCCACGAGCACCGGATTAGAGAGCCAATCCGGGTAAAGTACTTCGATGATAAACTCGGCTGCAAGGAGCCGAGCTATCTCATATCCAATGACTTTTCTCATATCTTCGGCAAAGCGGTGGAGAGGTTGCATCACCGGCTTTGCTTCGGGTCTTACATTCAAAGAGTGCTCGGCCAACTCCCTTGGCACACCTTGCAGGTCCTGTGTAGACCAAGCAAAGATATCCTGATTCTCACCGAGGATGTTGACGAGATCGCTTTTCTATTTGTCACTTAACCCAACACCAATGGTTACGGTGCACTCTGGGAACTGATCATCAACAGGCACTTTCTTTGTATCCTTTGTCACATGAAACGAGACACTCCCATGTGGGTTAGTCAGAGCTCGCATATGCTGCTGCATGGACTGAGCCAACGACGCCACCTCCTGGATTTTCCTTTTCTCTTGAGCGATCACAAGTGACTCGGCTAGGTTTGACCCAGCTGAAGCACACTCAATGGGGTGCCTGAAGTCCCCAGCTATGGTGATCACTCCCCTTGGTCCAGGAAATTTCATCTTTAAGTAGCTGATGTGAGTACTTGCCATAAACTTGTTCAGAGCTGGCCTGTCGAGTAACGTGTGATACACACATTCTAGGTTCACAACTTCAAATTCCAAATTCTCAGTCCGGTAGTTGTCCCTTGTGCCGAATAACACGTCTACCCGGACCTTGCCAATGGGCTCACACGAGATACCAGGGACAATGCCATGGAAAGTTGTCTTCATCGCTTAGAGCATGTTCTCCGATTTTCCCAACTTGTGCATAGTATCCTTATACATGATGTTAATGCTACTGCCATTTTCCATTAGCACCTTGGAAAATCTCACATTGATATTTGGCCTAATGAATGTCGGATCTAGTACCAGTGCATATCATCCAGGGCTCGGCATGATCCTGGGGTGATCCTTGATGCTCCAAGTGATTTCCTATTCCGCCCAAGGCATATACCTTGTCACATCTAGCATAACCGCATTCACCTCCATATGTCGGTGCTGCAAGCTCTTTCGGTTAGTTTCCTCTGTGGTGAACACACAATAACTCTGGTGATGCTCTCTGTATTCATTCCTCCCATCATTGTCGTGATACCCTTGGTCTTGCTGTTGCTGATTATTCACTTGGTGCACTACATCCCTTCTCTCATGGTTCTCATACCTTGGTGGAGGTGGAGGCAACATCAGTTGCTGTCCATTTCCCCCAGTGAGCTGCTGCTGCCGAGGTGCATCGTTCCGAGGTGCTTCGTGCTGAGGTCCTTCATGCCGAGGTGCTTCGTGCCGAGGTGCCTGATGATTCCCCAAGCCACCCTGCTTTATCTTCCTCATCCATTCACATTGCTGGGTCGTATGATTCGCCGGGTTATTCGGACTTGGCGTGTGGAACTTGCACGGCTGATCCAACATAGACTCATATGTGTATCTCGGCCTATCCTTCTTCTCCTTCCACTATTTCTTCTGTTCTGGCGTCCAAGTTTTCTTGCCATCATTACTTTGTTGCCACTGTTGCCCTCTAGTTTTCTGACGCTGGTTTGCTCCTGCAATTGGTTGATCATGATCCATAGCTGCAACTTGTTGCGAGCTATATCGATAATCCGGTCGATCATCTCTCCTTTTACCTCGGAAATCATTCTTCCAGCATGACCCGAAACCATCTTTGTTGTACTACTCCTCATTTGACTCACTTGACATTAGCCGAGGTTGGGTTGGATCACCCAAGGCATACGAATCAGCGATCCGAATCATTTCTGCCAAGGTAGTTGGCATATCTCGCCTCAACCTCTGCCACAACATACTTCCATACCTATAACTTTGGGCGAACCACGCAATAGCTTGTGATTTAATTACCCCTTCAAAGGAATTGCGCACATTGCACCATCGAGTCAAGAAATCCCGGTCCGGCTCATTCGGTTTGTGCTTGCATAATGCCAAAGTCTGTGGCCTATTTGGCCTCTTGTATGTGCTCGATAAGTTACTAATGAACATCTCCTCGAAGTCTATCCAGCAATAGATACTTCCCTCTGGAAAATTGTTTAACTAGACTCTTGCTGGCCCCTCCAACATCTGCGTACATACCTCACGGCCCATCTTAAATTTCCTCCAGCTATATTAACTGCAATTGCATAGTCAATGAGCCAATCATCCGGCTTAGTGCTGCCGTCATACATCCTTGTTCCCCTAGCCAACTAAAAGTTCGGCACATGCGGATCTCTCATGATCCCAGGTCCAAAACATGCTGGACCCGGATGACCTTGCACCTCAATCATCTCCGAACTATAGATTCGGTCCAATTTCAGCCTTGCATCATCTGGTTGCAAGTTCCTGTTCCCTAACCTTGATCCAATCACATGATGTTCTGGTCTAGGAAATCCGGCATCAACCATCACCGAATAACCATCATTATACCTATCTTGACCTGGACGAGCATACTACTATTGCATTGCCGGGCCAACCCTTCTCTCCTGCCGATGAACGTATTGCTGCTTCTATTGCTGAGGTTGGTTTTGCCCTGCTCCTGTCGAGTTACGCTGTCTGGCATTGCCGTTGGCAGCGTTTCATTGACCGGCATTGCCTTGATCGTGGTTACCTCGACCAGCTTTACCTCGGCTAGCACTATGACGATCCTCATCCACTTGCACTGATTTTCCTTTCCTTGTCCTTATCGTGTCATACGGGACCATCTGTTTGTCTTTTCTCCCCGAGATTAACACCTCCTCTCTTCTAGGGCCATCATGAGGCGATGATGCAGCCCCAGCGGATTTCGTCGGGTTACCCCTCACCGAATGAACTAGGTGCGATCCTCCTGGTATCGCCGGGTTTGATTTGAGTATTTTCTCATTCTGCTTATTCACCACCCTCACTAAGTGGTTAACTCACTCCTGCTGCCTCTCCCGGGCTTCTCCGGTTAGACCCTCTAACTCGGACACTGCTGCCTTTTGCAGCCCTAAGGTTCTTCGCCGGGGTACTATACCTCTCCAGCCCTGCTGTCACTAGTGTACCTGTTTGGCCCGGCTTAGGCACGTACTCCTTGTCTATCTCAGTGATCAAGTTTCTACCTCTAATTTTTACTCAATATATTCCGTTTGCTTTTGCATATTCACGCACGGTGATGTTCAGTGACTGCTATAACTCAGCTACCTTCTTTGCCCCAGTTAACATTTTTTCCCTAGTCTCCTCTAGCTCGGCATGTGCCTGAGCCGAATCTACTGCTGGTGCTATGGGAGTAGCTAAGCTATATATTGCCTACTACAGTACATTCTCTGGCCTCTCTAGTGGAGGGAATTTTGATCTAGCATGCTTTGGTGTAGCGTTCGGATCTGGCGCCAGATCTTTGCTCGCTCCTGCATCTGGTGTTGTCATCATGACCTCAGCGCAGCTAGCGGAGTGAGTGATACGTGAGCCGCGAGCCTTGCTGAGAGGTGGCTCACCTCCCTCAACGACGTGATGCGGGTGAACGCAGGACTCGTCGACACTGATGTAGATCTTGTGGGTGCCAAGCTTAATGAAGAGGCCATTGCACGGTGGAGGGTGCCAGCTGAAGCTACCAACGTTGTCTCTGACATAGTACAACACTCCAAAGCGTGAATGAGCCTCGAGACGACATGCTCGCTGGTGCCGATGATGTTTCCTGTCCGGAACTTCACTCCTTCTAGCACCGCTATCCCCACAGTGGGCGCCAACTATCATGGTGGTGGAACGATAGATGCCATGTATAGGCTAAAGATGGGGCCATGAGCACTATAGGAATCCAGGGAGGGATAGTGTGGTGATTCTACACAAAGATGGGGCCATGAGCACTCTCTTATCAATGGTGGATTACAAGGTCTCCTTGAGCTATTCGTGGGAAGGAGACTATTTCTCTTACTACCAACAACTACCTCTCTAGGGTTTTCCCTTAGTAAAATGGCCGACCCTCTCTATGGAGATCCTGCCCCTCCTTATATAGAGGGGCTAGGTTACAAGTTAGGGCATACATGGAAGGCATATTCTACAAATATGCCTCTCCCAAAATAGCAAAGCACTGCTCCTCTTTTCTCTATCTAAGGTAATCCAGACTCAGAGCGTAAGCCTCACTGAGCCCCTCTATGGCGTGGCGGCAGCTGACATAGCCAACATCACCCGACATGGGCAACGTCACCTTTGTTGGCCCGTACTCGCTGGTCCATCCCTCTGTCCGCTTCTCTCATGCTACAGTGGAGAGAGAAAACCTTTGACCAAGAAGATTCCTTCCTTCCCTTGTAAGCCAAGTGGTAACCCGGCTCAGGCCTGGTTAACTCGACCCTGTGGGTACCTGCAAACAAGTTACCAAGAGCTAGCCGACATACGTTATATGTCATCCATGACAATGTTAGACGAATATCGTTCGGGCCGGGTCACCCCGTAAGTCGGCCTGCCTTGAGGTTACTTGGCCAGCTTACGCTTTGACCTTGCCGTACCCCGGCTAACATGGCCTTTATACCCTGGCGTGACCCTACCCTGGGGTATCCCCCCAACATGAATGGTATTGGCTTGACTTCCTTTCTACTGTATTTGTGATAAGAGGTTAGTGTTTAGGAACTACCATGATGCTCATGGTATAAATAACTACGGTAAGAAAGTATATCAAGGATTAGTTATAGAGTTTCTTTACTTGGGTTATATACTTGATTTAGTATTCATGGTGGTTGTAAAGAATACATTGGTCTGATCTCTATAAGATCTTGTATTATAAATTAAGGAATGTGTTGTGGGTTTCTCTTTATTCCATTTGATCTACCCATAGATCAAATTATCTTTACCCAAAATAAGGTTTTAACAAAGGTCATATTGAAACTTAGCACAATCAACTTGATGATCTACTTCAGTTCCACCAAGTTAAGAGAAGCTTCAATCACTTCGACATGTTTTATTTAAAAGCGCGGAAATTATCTAGATTTTCTATTCATGAATGCAATGCACAGATCTCATGTCAGCTTATTTCTAAGCTCTAATGCTGTGATGTTACAGTCTTTCCCCCTTAAAATAAACTTCATCCCTGAAGTTCATACTCTCTTATGTTTTGGAATAAGGAGTTGACTTGTATTGATCACGACTTTTCTCAAATTCCATTGTGATCACAAATGGGGATGATTATGGTATCCCATGTCCAGACCTTTCCTTGAATCCTCTTCAGGCTCGACAATATCCAACTATCACTTCTAATTTATCACATAGTTCTTCTTACTATAATCTCCTTAAGGACATGTCTTTCCGAAGAGATTCTTAAATCAAAACATCTTCTTTGGGTCCTTTGTTGGAAATATGCCCTAGAGACAAATAGTAATAAGGACTATTATCATATTTCATATAGTTTATGATTAAGTTTTATATCATGCTATAACTGTATTGAGTGGAAACATCAATACATGTGTGATATATAAAAAACGAGGGGTTCCCAGTGAAACTCTAGTCACTGGTTCATTGGTTAACAGATGATCAAGTTTACTGATCATGTGGCATTTATGCAGTTGGAAATGGAGTCAACTCATTTTGAGAATAAGATGATGAACCAATACCCAACGTAAACATCGTGACCCGATCATATCACGAAGTTCAAGTTATGATGATTAGAAATGGATCCTCGTAGACTATTCGTTAGGCCGTGAGGCTATATCAATCATTGTCTCCCGAGAGTGCTTAGATAGCATCAAGCGCCACTTGGTAATACAGTGGTTATAAAGGTGTGTTCAGGTACTCGGAGGTAATCGTAGAGGCAATATATGTCAAGAGCAGGATTTTTCCGTCCATGTGACGGAAAGATACTCAAGGGCCCACTCGGAGAGTTTATATCCAATAGCTGCATCATGTGATTTGATCACAGGGATATCACTTGTCGGGACGAGTCAAGTAGCATTGTTCGGTAACAAGATTGAACACGACATGGTGATGTCATTGATCAGATCTCGGGCAATGAAAGTATCAAGAGACAAAGGGAATAAGACACGACTATCCCAGTTCAAACGACGAAAGTTCTTCGTGGAACGCACAAGGGGTCACATGGCCATCCAGGTCCCTCTATCGATCAATTGGTCCGGGAGTGTCCTGACCATGTCTAGAGTGTTTCCGAACCATGGGGTATCACTCTTAAGGGCTTGATGATGCTTAGAGAGTGTTTAAAGGATTGGTAGAATCACCGAAGAATAGTAGAGAGAAAACCGGAAGGGTTTCGGTAAGTCCGGAGGATGTCCGGAGTGGAGGTGGAAGGTGTTCCATACCCATGGAGATTGAATAATATATGAATGATTGTTAAATATTGATTTAATCATTTATTCATAATTTTTTAATAAATAGAAAATCAATTTAAAAGGTCAAAAGGCTTAATGGGCCAATTCCCGGAGGGGAGAGGGCCCATTAGGGAAAGGGGAGAGGGAGAAGGGACAAGGGGGTGGCCGGCTGGGCCTAGCCTTGAGGGCCCACTAGGGCCAGCCATTGCCCTCCCCCTCCTCTCCTTTAGTCCCACCCCAGGACTTTAAGGGAGGTAGTACCTACCCTCCCCCTATATATAGTGGGGTTATTTGGCCAGATAAATACACACAATATTCAATAAAGGTATTCTCACTTTTGTGAAGACCTCCAATTGTTATTCTCTCTCTCTCTCTCTCTCTCTCTCTCTCTCTCTCTCTCTCTCTCGTGACCATGGTCCCAAGTTCGGACTGCGCGAACGAGAGACATCTTCACCGTGGAGCGCCGTCGCGCTGCGGGATTCAGATCCAGGAGCTCTACTTCCGCAACTGCTGCTGGATCAGGGAAGCGGGAGTCATCGTTAGTCACCGGACGTGTGTAACTCCCCGCGAGGTGTCGCACTTGAGGCACTCAAGTCGTTGGAGCCAAGGGAGCGTGAGGACTTCATCACGACCTTGAGGTCGGCTTCGGCTCGTCTACATCAACCATGATCTCATGAGCATTGACAACACTTTTCGATCTTCAAGGGTAAGTTCGCGAAAAGCCCCTCCCGTTACAGTATTACTAATAGATAGGTCCTGGCAACATCAGGGGTTCAGGGGCGTAGGGTAAAATTTATTGTTTTTCATGCGCGGAACCCCTACATCCTTAACCTTACTAGCTAGCTATTCTTAGCAATTCTCTTTACTTGATCCTCGACCAACTTTTCTATATTAGCTAAGGTCTAGGAAGTCTCTCTAGAATAGAGGTCTAAACTAAATTAAATTATCGTTGTGGTAATATTATTGTATTTGGTTAGTCACAACATGGTTTGTCTTTATGGTCCTTCCTGTGATAGGTCTTGGTTTCATTTAACCCAATCCAATTGGAGTTTCCTATTACTCTACACAGGTCTATTTGGGTATACACTCTTCCCTCTTAAGGTCAACTTAAGAGTGTTCTCCCCATTAAATTAGTCCGCTAGAGTTAATCTATTTTATCTCCTTCGATCTTTCATCCAGACATACTTCCGAGAGTACTTTCAATATGATGAATTCTTATAACCTTATGAGAATAAGGATTAACCTCATCATAGTCTAGTAAATCTTCTCTAGCCTTTACTCAAAGAGTCAGACAACAACACTTATGTTTTATTGTTTCCTCTCCCCCTTGGGGTTTCCTAATGGCCTTTAAACTACACGTATAACCATCATCGACTCTATAGTTAGGATATTGGTCTCTGTATAGCTTATACTCTACCTCTATAACGTCTCACAAAAGAATCTACGGTATACCCACATAATTGTGGATCTCCGAAATGAATCTTCCAACATTATTTGTCTTACATTTGACTCTTTGGACGTTATCTCATTGGTAAACCTGTTTTTGCGTAGCGTCTCGGAAGACGGTCACTTTAATTTCATACTCCTTTATGCCATACTTAACTTAGGCCAAGTTTTATGCTCTTTATGTCATACAAAGACGACTTGATTATCTAAACCACTGGGATACCAACTGTGGATCCTCCTAGGGATTATAGCTGATGGTTTGCCCCATTCGTTTTTGACTTACTACTGGTATTCTCTCTGAATTGTTAGAGCTTGAATACCACTTTTTCTTCTGCTTTGCACCATTTCATGTTACTTTCATAAACTTGGTACTACTACTTCGTTAGCTCCTTATCAACATCACCTACTTTGAGTGAACTTAATTCACCCCTTAATGTTGCTCCACACCATTTCTACACTAATATACCTTCTTATTGTCAATGGATGCTAAGTTGGGATTGATCCATCCTTCAAAGTAGTCTTGATACACCTTATATTTGGCTTACCTCTTCATGCAAGTCTTCATCTTGGCATCTGGAACTCGTCACTCCCTTACACGAACCGTGGCATCCTTCAAAGTAATAACATGATGATGTGACATGCATTTGCACATAAGGTCAAACCTCATGTACAGATCTAGTCAATCAAGAAGATCCAAGAAAAACCAATAAATCCAAATGTGGTACATATAACTCACATTATTCTAAGCCCGTAATATAGTAGTTGAGTTAAACATATCTAGAATTCAGGCTTAGTTGTGTAATATATGACACCTCCTAGTATAGGTTTACATCGTGATACTTAGCACTTAGGGTCAAAGTACTCTTCTTGTCTCAATATTTACCCAAATTGCTCAATTGAAATTGGATAATTTTGAGCAAAGTGGTCTCAAATTGGTTTTGATTAACTTCCGACCTTTCTTTTGGGACTACTAAAGACAACTAACCTTCCATTTTATCATAAACTATCTTCACATAATCTCTTTAGATGGCTAACCAGATTCTGTTTACTCCATTCAACCAAAGATTATCAGATATTTATAACATCTATGACTTCTATCATGGTCCTACATTGTTCTTTACTTACTTCTATTACAAGATTAGTTACTAAGTACTTGTCATTATCACACATCTATAATGGTTTCGGAGCTAATCTCACCATGATGACTCTTATCCTTATCTTACTATTATTGATTCAGAACAAAATTCAACTTCATCACATAGAATTCTCAAGTGAATCCCACATGATTACTTCCCATTACATCTTATACATGTTCTAATGGTCTTCATTATATTGTGTATCATTATAAACTAATGATGAGATTCTGCTACCTTACATGGATTCTATGGATAACTACACCATTTATCCTACTCTATATAATATCCTTAACTTAGTCATAAACTACTTCAATATTTTAACTTTCTTACGACATATTGATGGTGTTATACCTACTTAGAAATAGCACTACACCAATAAATGATGGATAACTAGTCCTAAGCAAGGAGACTATAGTATTCAACTTAAGTATGACAAGATTATCCTCAAGTGGATACCCATCAAAAGTCTTGGTTTAGATAAGATGGCTCCTATAGTCACTATCCAACCTATAGATCTCCTAAAAGGGTTTTAATCCTAAGGTCAAAGCGTATGCTCTGATACCAGATGTGGTGACCCAGCATACCACTGCATGATGTAGTGCACTATAGTCGTTGATATAGTACCAATGAAACATTGTTGCACTAGTATTACATTCCTCAGGGTGGTACAACAGAAACATAGCCGGTCCAAGACATGACTATAGGTTACAACTCAAATCTTTACAAAAGATCAAGAGAACACTCTAGGTTATATAGAGAGAAATAAACTTCTTACAAAGAAGAACCAGAAATAACCACTCATAACTATCTTGCTAAGACTAGTATCTAAACTATTTGGCTTGGAAATGCTTCTATTGCATTTCTATAGAAGTAGGTTCTATGGCAAGAGGTTATACTCCTCTCTAATCAGCAACTTCGTCTTCACTTTTGTTGATATATATGATGTCTCAATTGACTTCATTGAAGAACTTGAGCTTTCGACGTTGATATCTTGAGCATAAGTTGGTGTTGTTGTCGTCTTCATCGGCTTAGAATCTAGCGAGGGTTAAGAAGGTACGGGTTAGTATGAGCGTACTCAGCAAGTTCACTACAAAGGAGTGTTTGATGCACTAACTACAACCACAGACCATAGGTCATAGGCTATGTAGGTATTCGTAAACATTTCTTCAAAGATTGCTTTTATTCTAAAAAACTATGTCTGTCAGCCTTCATAGGTTGATTAGAACTTCGTGGAGTTCCTTTCCTGCAGCGTTCACAACTCCTTCCCGCAATAGGGAGTAACATGTCACACTTTTTTACACTCTATAGAGGTGCGTTGCTTTACCCACGAGAGACTTAGCCTTGTTGCACATCAGAGTTGCATTCCCGTCCACACTTCCTTGGTGTGGGGCTCAGTCTAAGATCCAAGCCAATCATTGTCCCTCTCCACAACCCCATATGCAAGTTGGATTGCACGTGAGACCCATGATAAAACTTGTTTCCATCTAAGGCCTGAAACACACAACCCTCATAGACACCACATTCCATGGGACATTGAGGGATCCCACCCTGCTGTTAATCCTCTCGGAGAATTACAGCCACGAGCTGGTCGTCCATTGACATATGAGAGGGAGAAGATCCAACTGACTTCCCCAGAGCCATTGTAAATCTCATGGTTAACGCGTATTATACATAGCAAGAATCACTGGCAACATTGTTTGTTAAGTCCTAGATGATATATTCCTGGACAATGGTATTCCAATTGCTAGATTTAATAGATTAGCTGATCACCCTGGATCAGTAACCAATAGTTTACATTATTATCGAAAATAGTGTTTTCTGACCTTTTTGAAATGCAGGTGATGACAACATTTGATCTGCAAATACTTGATAGAAAATAACCAAAGGACACGGGGAAGTGTGAACTTGACTGTTGTGATTGCAAGATTATGCACTCACGGTCTTCGAGACAATAGAAGATCCAAAATCTTGAAATATCATCATTGGTCCCTTAAGGACTAATGTTTAAATAAGCAAGGTTCCATTATGCATAAGTAATGTAATGCGATTTGATAAACTCGAATCCCCAGAATAAACGTCGATGATCAAGGGTTCAGGAGCTTGTGATGATTTCTTTGGAATGTGTTGCACTTTTATATTTATTTCACACTTGTGCTTCTTATTAAGGCTTGTGAGTGTGTGTGAAGTAAATTCCATATACAAAAAAGTAACATACAATGATATAACATCCAAGGTTTTGATAATTGGTTAAAAGATTATTATATACAAGTTTGTTGTGAACACTTGTGACTTAATAATATGATTAGATTACATTTGTAATTACTTTCAAAGAATAACTTTTGGAGGAAAAGTTTATTTAACTAAATGAAATCAATTAAACTTGAAATTAGATACTACTAGGGTTTACTCCTCATTTTCAAAGAAATCATTGTTTTAATTGAGTTAAGCATCTGTTAACATTTGGATTTTGTAGAGCACCAATATAAGATGGTACCACATTCTATTCCCTTCAAAACTTCTTAATACTTTATTAAAGTTTAGATCAAAATAGTACTACCATAATTTGAGTAGTTTTTGTTGATGTTATAAGTGAATGGAATACTTTATCCCTTAAAGACTTAATGATTATGAGTTACCTTTATATTTTAAAAGGTCATTATAAATTTGTAAGGGAATTGGTATTGGAAAGGTTTAATAAGGAAAATATTATTTTTGATGATTTTATAAATTCAGAGAATCCTTTTGAAACACGATATATTGTTTTAGAATTGATAAACTTTTTTCAGGAAACAAAATACAATTTCTTTGGATGATAGTTTTAGGAACTACACTTTAAAATGGTTGGGTCCATTTTTATTGTATATAACATTAATTGAGATTGTTATTCCATTTTTTAGACTTTAATTAAATGATGGTGAAGGCATAAACAAAGATTTATATAATTTTTATGCATTAAAAATAATGAAAAGGGTTTAAACAATATTTATTAAGACTTTACCTTTTATTTTACCTCAAGTGTGGTAAATGATACTTTTAATATTTAGATCTTGTTTTGTGATCATTTTGGTATATTATATATATTTTTAGGGTTTTCAAATAATAAGTTATGATTTTTATAGGCTTTATTACTTTATAAAATACTTAATAAATAATAAATATTTAGTTAAGTGACACAAAAATGTACAAAATAAGTTTATATATGTATATTTTATTTTTCTAAGAATTTTGGTATATTATACTTATTTTTATGAATTTTAAATAATAGTATATGTCTTTTTAAAGTTTTATCCTTAATAAAGTATATGATAATAATAATAACTATTTCATTTAAGTTAGAAAATAAAGTATAATAATAGATTTAAATTATAGACTTTATTTTTCTAAACAATTTGATATATTATATTTTTTTCTTAATTATAAAACAAAATATATTGAATTTATAAGATTTAATCAATTTCTGAAATGATTAAACTAATTTTTTCAAAGGATTTATTGTGTCATGCTAACTTCAGCGATTGGTGGGGTTATAATTCACCGGGGCTAATTCTAGCCCCAGTCACTGACTTGTGGGGTCACTGCCAAGTCACATGCCACATGGGCATGGACCGGTCAATATACCGGCGTGGCGAAGGGTACAACATTTGGATTTGTAAATCTCCCTGAATTGAATTTCAAACTAGGGGCCAGAACTAGGTTTAAACTAAAATAGAAAAATCCTAATTCAAACTAACTGGGTTGCGCGAGAACGCTAACGGGCCGGCTCAGTGACACTACATGGCACGGGGCTCAGCTGATAGGGGGGTCCATTGGTCAGAGGCTCATAACGCGCGAAGCGGTATGGGGCGATGTGGGCCGTTAGATTAGAAATAGGATCAACGACAAGGGCTCGTCATCGACGACGGACCTGTCGCCGACGAACTCTAACCCCAGCGGCTCAATGGGGGTGCTCGGGGGGCGTACCAGGGCTCCAGTGACGATGGTCAGGCGGGAAAACGGACTGTAGACGACGGCGAGCTCAGGGGTGGTCGAGGTGGCTCCGGGGGTGGTCGCAATCAGCAGGGCCTTCTCCTCCTCTGTTGCGGGCTCCTCCGGCCAAATTCCGGCGAGCAAGTGCTCGCGCTACTCTAGCTAGAGGTGGGGAACGGTCAGTTAGGTGAGGGGACGTGAGTGGTGTGCCGAATGGGGCTGGGGGTGGCCTCTATTTATAGGACGACGACGCGACCGAGAGGCATTGGTAGGCGGCTCCGGCGAGGCCTGCACAGCGTGCTAGTGGCATGGCTTGAGGTAGGGGATGGTGGCTGGTCTCCTGGTGGGTCTCTACGGAGTGAATCCGGGCCTAGGGGCGGTGGTATGCGGTCGGGTGGTGCGCATGCTCTGAGCGGCAGAGGCGGCGGTCTCAACAGCGAGCAGTGGCTGTGGTGCGTTGGGCGGCGAACATGCATGTCCACGGTGCTCCTAGGGTCATGGCAGAGTGGTGGACGCGGGCTGCGGTCGAGGGGTGGTGCATGCACGCGTGTCGGGCGCGGCGCTCTGGCGCGTGCTCGGCATGGTGCAGATGCACTAGGAGCGGCGCATTGGCGGTGGTCCACGCTCTTGCTTGGCTCGGGAAGGGTACAGAGGGTGGCGGTGAGGTACTGGCTAGCTCGTAGACATGGCGAGAGAGAGGGGGACGGTCTGCTGCGGCGATGGTATGGTCGGCCGGCCAGCAAGGTGCTCGGCATGGCTTGGCATGGCCACTTGGGGGTAGGGGATGGGGTGTAATGACATGGTTTGATCAAGAGGGGACCGAGGGATTAAATGGGGATCATCTGGGGGCAAAACCTTGTTGCAAACAGTGAGCTAGGATTAGAGTGTAAATCATGCCTCCCATGTGTTTGAAGAAATGGCCGCAAGAAAAATAGTTTTGAATTTTGAAAAGATTTTTGGTGGGTGCGCTAGTACTAAGCTTGAGACTCTGTGGGTGCTTGGGTTTTGAAGAAGTGGTTTTTGAAATAGTGGGATCTTCCCATATGAAATAGATTCAATTTTCAAATGCCATTTAAATATAGTGTTTGCATGTTTTTGGCAGAGCACAAAGTGGGCCTTGGTACAACATTATGTGTACTAGCAAGGGGTGCAAAGATCCACATTTGTTCCTGTTAGCTTTTGAGTACTAGGAATAGCCAAAGTAGGCATGCTGATTAAAATGACACAAATGACCATTCACTTCTTTTATTCATTTTGATTTGTTTTTCTTTGGGATTTGTTTGGGAATGATCTAGATGATGTTTATTTCACCTAAGAATCATCTTACAAGCAATGGATCACTTAATCATGGCAATTCAAATCAACTCCTAATTTAAATGCACACACATATGAATGCTTTAATAATTTTAATTGGAAAAGTTTTTGTTAACCCTAATTTTGATGATTTGGATCTTAATAACCCTGGGTTAAAGTTTTGGGATGTTACAAACCTTCCCCCCTTAAACAAAATCTCGTCCCGAGATTTACAAAGAAAACTAGGAACTAAAGAGACCTGGGAACTCTGTCCTAATGTAATCTTCTCGCTCCCAAGTGGCTTCATCTTCGGTATGGTTACTCCATTGAATCTTGAGAAACTTGATACTCCTGGTCCTGGTGGTTCTGTAAGCTTCTTCTAGGATACGGATGGGCACTTCACGATATGTCAGGTCATTGTTGATCTCCATAGCTCTGTGATCGATGTTCTTGAAAACTTCAGTCTTCTCAGGCACTTCCAAGCATTTGTGAAGTAACGAGATATGGAGCACATTGTGGATGGCTGACATCTCTTCAGGTAGTTCCAGTTGATACGATACTTCTCCCTTGACGGTTCAGAATCTTGAAGGGCCCGATATATCTGGGGGCTAACTTTCCTTTTAGACTAAAGCGCTAGGTTTCTTTCAATGGCAAAACCTTGAGATATACAAAATCTCCGACATTGAAAGTCAGGTCTTGCCATCTCTTTTCAGCATAACTCTTCTGTCTGGATTGGGCGATCTTGAGGTGCTCACGGACTTTGTGAACTTTCTCTTCTGCTTCTCGGAGAATGTCGGGTCCAAAGATCTGACTCTCTCCTACTTGCGACCAATTCAAAGGGGTACGGCACTTTCTTCCGTATAGGAATTCAAATGGTGCCATTTGCAAACTAGCTTGATAACTGTCGTTATATGAGAATTCTGCGAAAGGCAGGAAGTCTTCCCAGTTTGATCCGTACTCTAACACGCAAGCTCTTAACATATCCTCTAGGATCTAGTTGACTCTCTCAGTTTGTCCATCCGTTTGCGGGTGATAAGCGGTGCTGAAATTCAACTTGGTGCCTAATCCTTCCTGGACTTTCTGCCAAAATCTCGAGGTAAACTGGGCTCCTCGGTCTGATACTATGGTCTTGGGGGTTCCATGCAGACTAACAATCCTAGCAATGTACAGCTCTGCTAGCTTCGCACTCTGGTAGGTAGTCTTGACAGGTATGAAGTGGGCTAGCTTGGATAGTCTATCCACTATGACCCAGATTGAGTCATTTCCCCTACTGGAAGTAGGCAAACCGGTGATAAAGTCCATTCCAACGGAATCCCATTTCCATTCCGGAATCTGCAATGGTTGCAACAGTCCTGCTGGTCACTGATGCTCTGCTTTCACACTTTGACAGATGTCACACTTGGCGATGTAGCTTCCGATTTCTCTCTTCATCTTGTGCCATGAAAATTGCTCTTTCAGGTCTTGATACATCTTCGTTCCTCCGGGGTGGATAGAATAAAGAGTATCATGAGCTTCCTTCATGATAACTTACTTCAGCTCCAAATCTGCTGGCACACAGATACGTCCTTTGTACCACAACACTCCTTCTTCGTCTTCAGTGAATCCATGTACCTTTCCTGTACCAATACAAGGTTTGGTTCCGTCGATACTTTCATTTCCCTTCTGGGCTTCCTTGATTTGGCTAATCAATGTGGGTTGAAGTTCAATGCTAGCTAAGAATCCTTTGCTAACTAATTCAGTTCTGAACTGCTCCAACTCCTCATACAAACTTGGTTGCTTCTCCTTGATCATGGTGTTTAGCCTACACGACAATCTGCTAAGAGCATCCGCTACCACATTGGCTTTGCCCGGGTGATAGTGAATGTCAAGGTCATAATCCTTGATTAACTCTATCCATCTCCTTTGCCTCATATTCAGCTCCTTCTGAGTGAAAATATATTTCAAGCTCTTGTGATCTGAGTAAATCTCACAGCGATTACCCATCATATAATGATGCCATGTCTTCAATGCCAACACTACAGCTGCTAATTCAAGATCATGGGTCGGATAGTTATGCTCATGCTGCTTCAGTTGTCGAGACAGATAAGCGATGACTTTGCCTTCTTGCATCAATACACATCCTAGACCAATCTTGGATGCATCACAATATACATCAAACGACTTGTTGATGTCTGGCATGATCAATATTGGGGCTGATATCAATCTCTTCTCCAGCTCTTGGAAACAGGTTTCACATTTATCTGTCCATTCAAACTTCTTGTCCTTCTTCAACAATTGGGTCATGGGTCTAGCGATGCTCGAGAATCCTCCTACGAACTTGTGGTAGTATCCCACTAATCCGAGAAATGCACGGACTTGGGTTTGAGTGGTTGGGGCTTCCCATTCTTCAACATCTTTGATCTTGGCGGGATCAACAGAGACTCCTCCGGCAGACACAATATGTCCTAGGAATCCTACTTCTTTCAGCCAAAACTCACACTTGCTGAACTTGGCATATAACTGATGCTCTCTCAAGGTTTCTAGGATGATTCTCAGATGTTGCTCATGCTCTTCTTCTTTCTTGGAGTAGATAAGGATGTCGTCAATGAACACAACTACAAACTTATTTAGGAAATTCATAAAGATATTATTCATGAGGTTCATGAAATAAGCAGGGGCATTGGTTAATCCAAAATACATAACCGTGTACTCGTATAAACCATAGCGAGTAGTAAAGGCAGTCTTCGGAATATCCGTTGCACGAATCTTAAGTTGGTGATAACCAGTCCTAAGGTCAATCTTTGAAAATACCTAGGATCCAGTCAACTGATCAAATAGATCCTCTATCTTTGGCAAGGGGTACTTATTCTTGATGGTGACGTCATTTAACTTTCTGTAATCTGTGCACAGACGGTTGCCTCCATCTTTCTTGTCGACAAATAACACTGGTGATCTCCATGGCGAAGCACTTGGTTGAATCAAGCCTGTTGCCAACATAGCATCTAACTGCTTCTTCAGTTCCACTAACTCTGAGGGGTTCATGCTATAGGGTCTCTGGGCTATGGGTCCGGTTCCAGGGATTAGTTCGATAATGAACTCGATATCCCTATCCGGGGGCATACCTGGCAATTCATTTGGGAATACGTCAGGGTATTCACAGACTACTCTTAATTGTTCTATGGTGGGTAGGGCTAGACTCTTGTTGCACTTGAATTGACAAGGTAAGGTTTCAGAGATATGCTCTACTGTTACTCCAGAACTACTGGTCACGGTGATGGCTTTCTTAGCACAGTCTGTCATTCCTTTATGCCTTGACATCCAATCCATACCTAGTACTACTTCCAATCCTTTGGTTCCAAGTTCAATTAGGTTGGCATAAAAATCTATCCCATGTATTCTGATAGGTACAACTTTGCAAATTTTTCTAGCTTTTGTAGTTGATCCGGGGATTTGAACTATCATGACATGCTTCAGGTTGGTTGGGTGAATCTTACTAGTGCATGCAAATTCTTCGGTGACAAATGAATGTGATGCTCCCAAATCAAACAATACTCTTGCTAAAACTGAGTTGACAGAAAACATACCCAGCACTACATCTGGCACTTCTTGGGCTTCTTCTGCGTTCATGTGGAAGAGATGACCGTTGCGGTTGTGAGGGTTCCCTGGGGAAAATCTTCTTCCTGGTTGAACACAACGCTGCTGTTGAGCTGGGGCATTCACATTGGTAGTGGCGGCAGTCTTCTTGGGACACTCATTGGAATAGTGACCCTTCACTCCACACTCGAAACAGGTGATCTGTGACTTGTCTTTTGCTGCGACGGGCACAACATTGTTTCCAGTTCTGGGTGTAGTGTTGTTGTTGTTGTTGCTCTTGGGAGGTGCACGGTTGAAATAGTTGGTGTTACCGGAGTTGTTGTTGTTTCCTCCGGACTTCACACTGCCTTCGCTACGGTTGGGGTAGCTTGGGCGAGGCATTGGGGGTCGGTTATTCCTTGGTGCATATCCTGGTGAGGGGTTGGGACGGTACTTCTGGTGACTGCTGGATCCAGATTGTTGCATCATATGACGTTTGCGGTTGTCGTTTGCCTGGTTAATCTTCCCTTCCATCTGAATGGCAGAGTCGACTAGCTCTTCGAGATCCTCGAAACGGATGTTGACGAGGACAGTTTGCATCTCATCATGTAGTCCGTTCAGGAATCTCTCCTTCTTCTTGGCCTCCGTGTTAATCTCATCAGGTGCATATCTGGCAAGTGACAAGAATCTATCACGGTATTCCACCATAGTCATTCTGCCTTGCTTCAAGTCGCGGAACTTATCCCTCATTCTGTTGACTAGACCTTGTGGCACGTGGGTGCGGCTGAACTTGAGTTTGAAGGCCTCCCATGTCATCACTTGACCATGGTTCATGTTACGGATACTAGTCCACCAAGCTCTTGCATCTCCCGCCAGATAGTGGGTGGCAAAGAGAACTTTCTCGTTGTCATCAACTCCTGCAACTTCTAAGTTGTTTTCCATTCTCTGTAACCAGTTATCTGCATCTAGTGGGTTTTCAGCTTGGTTGAAGATTGGGGGATTGGTATTCTGAAAGTTTTTGAGTTTGGATCCATGGTGATCCTGGTTTCCATGGTTCTGGTTGTTGAGAGCCATCTGGGCGATCTGCTGCAATGTTACTAAGTTAGCTTGGCGCTCTGCCCTGCTTGCTTCTCTGTCTGCGATGAGATTCTGCAAGATCTGCAGCATTGGGTCTTGCGACGAGCTGCTCCCTCCTTGGTTTCCACGAGTCATCTAAAGATTGAGGTAGATACAGGGGTAAGAGGGAAAGTTCTAAGGTTCATGGTTTTGGTTTCAAGCTAAAACTGTGAGTTTGACTCAGGTTTTGCAACTAACTCCATTTCATTCATGCAAACAAGCACACGGTACAAACACACACCACAACAACAAAGGAAAACAGATGGTTTGAAGAACCATTCTGCAAGCTACGGTACAGTGGGACCGATACATCTCATGCTACGACAGTGCTCTAGTGCATCTACTCATCGTCGATGAAATCGGAGTCCTCATCGTTAGTGTATAAGTCCACAGCATCCTCCTCTAGAAAGTCATCATCATTGCTGAGGTAAGAATCCATGTCTCCCTGGATGTCTTCACCCTCCTCTTCTTCTACCTTTGTTGCAAGCTGAGCTTCTTGCTCCTTGACGGTCTTCTCGAGGTCGGCAACCTTCTTGCGAAGACGGGCGATGGTGCGATCCTTCTTCTCGCGCTGGAGGCGAAGAGACTGACGGTCCTTGACTAGCAGTGAGAAAGTCTGGGCCTTCTGGGCGGCAATGGCACGGTTGTGGTTGGCGAACTCCCTAGCATTGTCCAATTCCTTCTGGCGATCGTACAACAGGAAGTCAAGGTTCTCTAGTTGACGCTTCAGCTTCGGGTGACTTGGCATCTCCATTGGCATTCCCATGAAGTCACCTCTTGCATAGTGAGCAAAACGGGTTCCCTGGAGTTGGTTGACACTGAGGGCACATAGACGTGCGAGAGCTTCATGCATTGCTCTGGCTAATCCATCTAGCCAGTTATTCTCTCTCACGGAGAACTGGATTCTCCCAGACGTTGGTGCTTTGATGCTTCCTCTAAGATCAACGGTGACTAGCCACTGTAAATCTCCTCCTGGGGGTCCTGGAAGTTGAGCTCCAAGAAACTTCGGATGTGGGCGTGCCAGTAGCTCTAACAGTGAATCCAGATCCCTCTCGAAGATCAGTTGACCTCCGTTTCCCAACTGGTAGAACTTGCTGAACTGAGTCTCCATCTACAAGAATTAAGGATGAGGAAATTAGTGAAGTGATCAAGTGTGTCAAATTTTAAGTAGTAATGTAAGAATTTTTAGGAACATGAATTTTTGAGAAAGAATGAATTCCCAAGGATAAGAGAGGAAATTGTTTTTCATAAATACTCACTTTGGTTTTGAAACTAAGTTTTTGTTTGGACGTCCATTCTAACTAGGGTCTCCTATGGTCAGGATGGCTCTGATACCAACTTGTCAACACCCGGATTTTTAATCCCAGATGCCTATTAGGTCATCCATCACAATCCTAGGATTACCATTTTTGCGAGACATAACAGATTGGATATCATAGTACATCATCCATTACAAACCATACATAAGGTCTTACACAAATAAGGATCTCATAATCCAGTCTTAATACAACAAGCAGGAAATAAAAGAGAGCGAGTGTGGGGTCCATCTTCAGAGCATGTGCAATCTCGACGAAGGCAGATAGTCCTAGTTATCATAGCCGTCCTGCTGACCATCATCTTGGTAGCCTCCTTCATAGTCTGGCCATGAGAATAGTCAGGGACAAAAGCCATGAGTACTCTTTAAGTACTCGCAAACTACCACTAACAAGTAGTATAATTCTAAGTTAAAGTGCTAACTCTAAGTTTAACTATAAAGTTAAGTTTGAAACCTAAGCTGAGTTCTGAAACAAAGAAAGATAAAATAAAGTTCTAGAATCACTTAAGTGGGGAAGCCAGGGTCATCAACACAACCCTGTTGTGGTCAAGTCAAAAATCATCATTCCTTTCGTAAGTTATTTTGAAAACATCTGACAACGAAACAGTATGGCTATTCCAACTGTCCATAACCGCGGACGCGGCTATTCGAATAGTTTGACACTCTGCAGAGGTGGTCCACTTTCACCACAAGATTCGATACCTCTGTCAGGGATAGCCCTAAATCATCATACTTAGTATGCAGATAATCAAACATAACCTTTCCTTTACACACCCTAGTATAAGCACCTCTCCTATGAGCGTGGCCTCCCAACCATGACCATCTGTCATCTTGGGCACTTCATAAGTGGACAACATTGAGAGGTAGCCTCAGCTCAAACCTCTCCCACGAGGGGACTAATACTAATGCATATAAACTTCTGGATAAGCCTTACCCAATTCAGGTATTGTGGTTGTACGGTAAATTTGGAATGGTATCGCATCCGAATCCAACCATCAGTTTTGTAAAAAGGGTCAAGGCTCATGCCATAACATTTTCATCATCATAAACCATTTGTGTTTCTCAACACATGTCAAAACATCTTGA
The DNA here is from genome assembly GCA_023614405.1 of Avena insularis. Classification (NCBI taxonomy): domain Eukaryota; kingdom Viridiplantae; phylum Streptophyta; class Magnoliopsida; order Poales; family Poaceae; genus Avena; species Avena insularis. Next base: position 147,999 of record JAJUPC010000304.1, on the reverse strand, counting down.
TAGAATGACTCATCATTCCAAGGTTTTCATAATTCATTTTCACCAATTGTTCCCATCTAAAGTGACTCAAGTTTTTATCTACTCTAAACTACTAAGTCAAGAGTGTTCACTAAGGTGGAAAGATGGGATTAATCTCATGCCATAGAATGACATCTAAAACTATCTATATAGGTCAAGTTTTATACTCTTTTTCTACCTTCAAAACAAGTAAAGGACTTTGTGTAAAGTAAAGGAAGTAAAGCTTGGAAAGTAATACTTGGGGTAGTAATAGTCAAAGTGGTATAACCAAATCATACCTAAAGCATCTTTGCTAAACTATATAGTTTAATCCTAGCTTGCTAAGCATTATACTTGTAGGTGTTAACTTGCAAATAGTAGCTTGCCTTGGTTGGTGCAGTGGTTAAAGTTTTCTTCCTCCTCTTGATAGAACTCCTCCTCCTCGTAAGCTTGGTCAGTACTATCGTCTATAAATACATATGGAGTACACAATCACCAAATAATACTTAACTAGTATAATTAGCACTCTAAGGCACACCTTTGATGATCTATTATCATCATAAGCATTACAAGGTTTTATTAGCTAGTTTCATTCTTTTTATTTAATAAATGTAATTTCTACTCAGTGAAATTTTACTAAGATTTAATATTCACCACTTAAATATATGGTATCATGTAGACACATGTCATCACCACATATTCTAACATGTGGAATGTGATTTAAGGGTTGGTTCATAATTACTTTGGTTTAAGTTCAATATTTAATGATTTAAAGTGACTAGAAATGCCTATATAGCATTATTTTGGTACTAGTCCAAAGTCACTGCATGTAAACCCTAATATTACTACATATTCAGATAGGTATGGTTAAATGTGATTTTTGAGAGTTGGAATCAACTCAAAAGCTATCATGGTTGATTTTATAAAAATGTTGCAAGGTGCAAATGCTTCTGTTTTGTTATTTTTACTAGGAGAGATCTCTAACACTAATGGAATTAAATCCAACGGTCTTGGGTAGATATTTTCAGTAGCTTTCTAACAAAATTGGAATCACTCCATTTGGATTTGTAAATCTCCCTGAAATGAATTCCAAACTAGGGGCCAAAACTAGGTTTAAACTAAAATAGAAAAATCCTAATTCAAACTAACTGGCGGAACGCTTAACGGGCCGCCTGCTGATACCACGCGCTGGGCTGAGCTGACAGGGGGTCCACTGGTTAGAGGCTCATAACATGTGAAGCGGTACGGGGTGATGTGGGCCGTTAGATTAGAAATAGGATCAACGGCTTGGGCTCGTCGTCAACGACGGACCTGTCGCCAGCGAACTCTAACCGTAGCGGCTCAGTGGGGGTGCTCAGGGGGCATACCAGGGCTCCAGCAACGACAGCGAGGCGGGCAAACGGACTGGTAGACGACGGCAAGCTCAGCGGTGGTCGAGGTGGCTCCGGGGGTGGTCGCAATCAGCGGGGCCTTCTCCTCCTCTGCTGCGGGCTCCTCCGGCCAAATTCCGGCGAGCAAGTGCTCGCGCTGCTCCGACTAGAGGTGGGGAACGGTCAGTGAGGTGAGGGGAGGTGAGTGGTGTGCTGAATGGGGCTGGGGGTGGCCTCTATTTATAGGACGACGACGCGACCGAGAGGCATGGGCGGGCGGCTCCGGTGAGGGCTGCACAGCGTGCTAGCGGCATGGCTCGAGGTAGGGGACGGTGGCTGGTCTCCTGGTGGTGCTCTACGGAGTGAATGCGGGCCTAGGGGCGGTGGTATGCGGTCGGGCGGTGCGCATGCTCTGAGCGGCAGAGGTGGCGGTCTCAATGGCGAGCGGTGGCTGTGGTGCGTTGGGCGGTGAACGGGCATGTATGCGGTGCTCCTAGGGTCGTGGCGGAGCGGTGGACACGGGCTGCGGTCGAGGGGCTGTCGGGCTCGGCGCTCTGGCGATTGCTCGGCATGGTGCAGACGCACTGGGCCCAGCGCATTGGCGGTGGTCCACGCTCTGGCTTGGCTCGAGAAGGGGACAGAGGGTGGCAGTGAGGTACTGGCTAGCTCGTATACATGGCGAGAGAGAGGGGGACGGTCTGCTGTGGTGATGGCATGGTTGGCCAGCCAGCAAGGTGCTCGGCATGGCTTGGCATGGCCACTAGGGGGTAGGGGATGGGGTGTAAATGGCATGGTTTGATCAAGAGGGCACAGAGGGATTAAATGGGGATCATGTGGGGGCAAAACCCTGTTGCAAACAGTGAGCTAGGATTAGAGTGTAAATCATGCCTACCATGTGTTTGAAGAAATGGCCGCAAGAAAAATAGTTTTGAATTTTGAAAAGATTTTTGGTGGGTGTGCTAGTACTAAGTTTGAGACTATGTGCGTGCTTGGGTTTTGAAATTTGAGCTCATTTGAATGGTTTTTGAAATAGTGGGATCTTCCCATATGAAATAGATTCAATTTTCAAATGCCATTTAAATATAGTGTTTGCGTGTTTTTGGTAGATCACAAAGTGGGCCTTGGTACAACATTATGTGTACTAGCAAGGGGTGCAAAGATCCACATTTGTTTCTGTTAGCTTTTGAGTACTAGGAATAGCCAAAGTAGGCATGCTGATTAAAATGGCACAATGACCATTCACTTTTTTTATTCATTTTGATTTGTTTTTCTTTGGGATTTGTTTGGGAATGATCTAGATGATGTTTATTTCACCTAAGAATCATTTTACAAGCAATGGATCACTTAATCATGGCAATTCAAATCAACTCCTAATTTAAATGCACACACATATGAATGCTTTAATAATTTTAATTGGAAAAGTTTTTGTTAACCCTAATTTTGATGATTTGGATCTTAATAACCTTGGATTAAAGTTTTGGGATGTTACATGGAGCCTTTCGGCTCCTGATAGCCCTCCATGCTCCATTTGACCTTGTCGTGAGCGTGGGGATGCTGCTGGGCTGCGTTGGCTTGGTATCTCACATGGGGCGCACGTTGGCCGCCATGGTTATTGTCCCAGCGCCCCCGCCTCGATTGCCACCATGGTTTCTCCCATGCTCGCCGTCCCGTCTTCCCTTCCTCTGACTATTGTGCTGGTCGCGAAGCTTCTTGAGCTTGTAGCAGTCATCCGTGGGATGCCCATGCTTGTGGAAAATGTAGTATGTGTGGTCTTTGCGCTCCCCCTTGCCACCACCCTCGCAAGGTCTCTTTTGTTCGGGTTCGGCTGCTAGGACGACAGCGAGCTTTTGCTTGGGGTCCTTGTTCATGCCCTTGGAGGTGCTCGAGTGATTGATGTTTCCCTCCGCTTCGGCAAGGCCGAACATCCGCCACGCCTCAGCCTTGGCACACTTCTCTGCCATGACTAATAGCTCGGCGGTTGTGATGAGGTTCTCCCCACGGATGCCAATCTTATCCCTCATGCGGACATCCTTGACCACCTCGGAGAAGGCAGTGATTACGTTGGAGTATGATACCTTAGGAATTTTGTTGCGAATCTGGCTAAACCTCTGGAGGAACTTGAAGAGGGTTTGGCCAGGCTACCGATGAACCTGGCGAAGGTCGTATTAGGCGAGTGGGCATTCGTAGGTTCCCTTGAATTTGGCAATGAAGAGGGAGCAGAGGACAGACCATGAACCAATGGATTCCTTGGGGAGGTTCATCAGCTAGGTTCATGTCGTGTCCTTGAAGTTCAGTGGGTACCAGTTCATGATGCGGTCATCGCCCCCCACTGCCTCGATGCCCATGGTGTAGAGCTATAGGTACACGCAGGGATTTGCGGATCCATCATAGTGCGATGGTATTTTCGGGAGGAACTTGTGCGCCCACACCACACGTAGGAGCTCCTTGGTGAAGGCAAGGCATCCGTTTCCCTGTACTTCTTTGCTGTTGGCGAGGGCAGCATGATTCTGGTATCCCGTCGCGCAATCTCCTAGATGATGTGGTCTCCTGCCCACATGGGAGTACAACGGCCGGAACATCCGCGGCTGGAGGAGGGGAGATGATCTCACAGCTATGGTTGGGTTGGGACCCATTGTCGCTGACCTTGGGTGTCCTGCCAGATCCCCGGGCCAGAGGCTGGCTAACAGCCCCCGACGCTTGATGACTGCAAGTGCATAGATCGTTTGTAGCTAGTTTCGAAATAAAGATATCGATCCCAGAGGGAGCTGGAGTCTGAAGTCTAATAATTCTTGAAATAAATATTACACTGGTAATGCTTAATAAAGTTCTAAGTGACAAGATAAATGCGAGTATTGCGTGAAAAGGTGTTTTTGGGTTTTGGGTATAAGAGCGATAAAAAGTAAATTAAAATAACTGAATATAGAAAGTAAGTATTGCGTATGTAAGAGAGATTGGAACTACAATAGGGGAAAAAGTGTTCTCAGGGAGTAGCGGATTCACCACTAGCATTATAAGGAGCTAAGTAAAGATTATTATCATGAACATTCTCAACTATGTCTGTGTGGGAGGAACTCCGTATTTAGACAAATACGCAGCAACCGCTACTCACATCATCCTCATAACCACAACAGTCAGCAATCGGCTTCAATCGAATTACTGCGCTATTAAGGGACGTAATCCCGTAAGATGTATCCCATGGCATGGATAGTGTTCCGTGAGTTTCCTCGGTTTCTCAAGTGGATACGTAAGGAGTGCCAATAGCTTTATAGTCACTGTAAGTGCTAACACACCTCCATCTACCAACAAGTAGTTCCCTCCATCAAGTCCCCATGAGAGGCAAATATTGAGAGGTCGACTTCTCTCAACATCAAGATGAAGACAATCTAACATATGGTCATAGCGATGAGTATCATAATAAACTTTATCTTATTTCAGTCTCATACTAGGGTTTCTCCATCTCCCCAAGAACTAATGATCTACTCAGACATAGAGGCAATCAACATCATGGAAATAATAATGGAATCTATCATAGATGAATAGTACTTGGATAAATCCACAACGAGTACAGAAATTACAAATAGATCTAGACAAGATTTAGATGGGATGGATGGAGATGATGGTGATGCAATGGTGGATGATGAAAATCGATGCCTTAGCCCCCCGGATCTGCGCAGGGTGAAGATGGATCCCTGATGGACGAGTTCCCCCTCCAGATGCCTTCCAGAGGTGAGGTTTCTACAATTTCTGGGTGTTCTATATGTCGTCTCTCTGATCTAGTTGCACGGGGTGGGCGCACGATTTCCAAGGCATGCCTCTCTGATCCCATTCCACCGGCACTCGCCGGCGCCACTCGCCATTCGCATTACATATCCATGGGCTCTCATTCTCGGATTCATCTGGTGGTGGCTGGAAAATCACCTATTCTGGAAGCTCCACCGATGGTAAGTTCCTTGTTGGATCACTTATTCTCTCAGATAATCGCTGGCTGGTCATTCTCAATGCCAATGGTTCACCACTGGAAGGAAGAAGTTTGGAAAATGGGGAGGTTCTCATGATTGGTTCTGTGGTGAGGTTCCCCTCTCATCTTGCTAGGATTAATGATATTTTGCCACCATCCTCTGATTTTCTTGGGAATTCTCATGTTCATGCGTGCAAGGGAGATGATTTGAAACTTATGTGGCACGTTACTTGCTCTACCTTGTCTTCTGATGTTTTGTACAATGCTCCTGGATTTCTGGTCCTGTATACTATTGCTAAGCGGATTGTGTTACTAAATTGAGACAAGGTGGTTATTGATGCTAGATTCCTTCTTCAAGATGAGAAAGTTTCATCTGGTGTTATCTTGGATCTTGTTGTCAAAAGGGTGATGGTGGGTGAACAAATCTTTGATGGGCCCATTTCATCAACCAAACACAAATACATTTCTATGGATTTTTCTAAAGGGAGGATGTTTGAGGATAATATGTTCAAAAAATTTGGTCACCACATAAATTTCTCAGGAGGATTTCGCAGAAGACCTTTCTTCCTAGTTGGTTCATTTGGCCATACAAATTTTAAGATTGATATTCATACAATTGGCATTGTTCTTCAAAGTTGTTTTGGGGGTCATGCATCAAAATATCAAGTCAAAATCCTCCAGGACAGAACCTTTAGATTCTTGGTGGCATCAAGAGCTGTGGGTTTTGAAATATATAATTCTGGTTCTTTCACTGATGATTCATTCATACTGAAGATAAAACTTTGGGGAGATGGAGGCCCAAATTGGAAATTCGAAGAGAAGGAATATTACAAAGAATTGGACAAATGTTTCATACAAAAAGAAAAAACCCTCTGATTTTGATCGTATTGGTTCTTTGACGTCATAGGTACCATGCAATAACGGTCAAAATAATGATGACATTACTCATGTCGTAACGGGTGCATCATTTGTGGATATTGTGATTAATGGCAAAGGTATTATAGCGGAGAAAACTGTAGTCAACAAATCTCCTAAAATTAATTTGCCTGGTCTTTTACCATTTTTGAAATTTCCCACTTTCCCTTCTTGTCCCTGGCCCGACAAATCTTACCTGAATTGGTTCAAGGCCCATGTTACGCCGCAAGTTTCATGCCAGGTGTATATGTCTTAAGGATTTTATTCTTGCCCAAAAAATTAATTCGGCTGAAACCCCTCTCTCCTCAACTCCCTCGCCTGGAGAAACCCCAACTGCCTTTCTCCGCTCGTCGCCGGCGATAACCACCGACGCAATGGCCAATATTCCACTTGACCCTCAGCCATTTCTTCCCCATGGTTTCGAGATTATGCAGGTGGCTGGAAGGAATCAAGTCAAAAGGGTGGTGGTTCCTCGCCGACCAAGAACTCATGAATAGTATGCCATTGCGCACATTCATCCCCTTCCTCCTGGTCCTGTCCCTTTTGGTAATATCAGGGATGTGTTGCAAGATTTATTTATCAATGATGCACATGTCGAATTTCGTGATATTCAAGATTGCTCATTTGGTTCTGCATATGTTCAATTTGCAAATGTCAGTGACCATGACCGGCTAATTGCTGCGGGTCATATTCCCTTCCAAGATGTTGCTATCTCTTTTGATAGGCATAATGAATGAATTAACTGGCGTAGGACTCCGTTTAACAATGAATGTTGGGTTATGCTCCTGGGTCCTCCACTTGATCACTGGAATCATGATGACTTGAATGCTATATTCTCTGATATTGGTAAAGTTCTGCTCTAGGAGAGGGACCCTGAGCACAAGGGCAGGATCATTGCAAAGCTCAGAGTCACTGATCTCCTAGATGTTCCTAAAAGTGTTAGATTCACCATTAGAGACCTGGTGGAAACTGAATCATGGACCTTTTCTGTGGAAATATTGAACAGCAATCTCCTGGGGGGGCACCTGATGAGGACCCACTAACTGATGATGGTGCTGACCCACACCCTCTACATGTGGTGGGACACATATTTGGGCCCCCATATCCACCTCCTCCACCACAACCTGAAGGGGACATTGGTGGATGGGACCAATGGATTGACCCTGCACCGCAAAATAATGCTGGCTGGGGCAATTGGAATGCTGTCCAAGGACCATTTCTTTGAAGGTGTTGACATGCCCATTGACAACCAGGATTTGCCACCTCAGAGGCCGACAAAGTCTTTATCGGATCTATACCGGTGCAAATGTTTCATCCGACAAAGGACAAGGCATCTGTCCATGGTGCAGAGGATAATGAGGTTGAGCAAAATATTGCTGATGCTGATCAGGAGATGGGCATGGGAGAAGGACTGCTTAACATTCTGCAGAATTACCAAGATGAGGAGGAGGACACCAACCATGCTGATGAGGATAACATGCAAGATGACTGGATGATGGAGGACACTAATCTCCTCTCTCCAAATGAGGCACACCTCCAAGTTGGAATGGCCATTATTCCTTTTGTCAACTCATCTGAGATACTCTCTGCTAGGAATTCTTTCTCAAAGCAAGGTCTGGAGCTATGGGACAGATTCTTTGCACCACACATGAACCCATCACCTGACAAAGGCAAACTGCAATGTGACATTCCTGTAAGTTGGTTTAATTTTATCACTCTAATGCTCATCACACCTGAGAAATTCAGTTGGATTAGACATTTTCTCACATCACCCCTATGGGAGATAATTAAAGAGCCAATTACTGAAGAAACTACTTTCACCTTCATTATACCTGATGAATGTGTTGGATGATTCCACCCCATTGCCTGAATGATTCCCCATCAAACATGATGGTACCAAATGCTCCTACTAAGAGGAGGAGGGGCAAAGAACCACTGGTGGAATCTGAGGTGAGAAGAAGCCCCAGAATTGTGGAACTTAATGGGGGTTTTAAAAGCCATTTAAATTGCACTGATCATAATTGCCTCTCTTGCAATGCTGCTCCACCCTGTCTCAGTAATAAGGTTGTTAAGAATCTTGCTGAATCATTTTGCAAGGTTAAAGAGGGGGAACTGGAGAAAAGATTGCTGAAGAAGGGCAGGATCAATGATTTGATCATCAAACCACCAGGAAAGACTGGACCTAAGAAGAATGGTCCTGAACCATACCTTTCAAACAAGAAGAAGGAGGTGTCATTGAGTCTTGTGGACAGAAGTCTAAAAAGAAGGCTCCTAAATAATGTGGTTAATGTTTACAAAAACCTTGCCTTTTGTGATTGGACCAGTTACCTTTCATATCTGTTATGAGTTGTTGCAGACCTATTTGTTGTTGGACATGTTTATGAATTCAGTAACCTATGATATGTCCAGTCTTATTTGTGTGATTACAAAATTTGAGTCACACCATGGATCACCCAATTGGTTTATTAATGAGTAACAACAGAAACTGGAAGATTCTGAACTGGAACCTCAAGGGAATTAACTCTGAGAAAAAATGGTTAGCACTAAAAAGCAAGATCATGGAATCTGAATGTGACATTATCTGTCTTCAAGAAACCAAGAGAGAAAACTTTGATATCAATTATTTAAAAAAATTCTGTCCTAACAAGTTTGACAGTTTTGATTACTTACCATCAATTGGTGCTTCTGGAGGAATTATCACCATCTGGAATGGTACTTTATTCAATGGTACCAGGGCTTTCCAAAATGATTTCTCAACTTCTGTTACCTTCACCTCTCAATTAACAAATGATACCTGGACTCTCACTAATATCTATGGTCCTTGTCAAAATGATAGAAAGATGGATTTCTTAGACTGGTTTTCAAACATCACTATGCCTGATAGTATGGATTGGCTAGTGTTAGGAGATTTTAACCTTATCAGATGTCTCACCGATAGAAATAAAAGTGGAGGAGATATTAATGAAACTATGCTCTTCAATGATGCTATCTGCAACCTGGGCCTTATTGAGTTGCCACTAAAGGGTAGAAAATTCACCTGGAGTAACATGCAGAAAGATCCTCTCCTGGAAAGACTGGACTGGTTTTTTACATCCAGTTCTTGGACAACCAAGTTCCCATACACTATGGTTACCCCACTATCCAAACCTACTTCTGATCATCTCCCATGTGTCATATCCATTGGAACTAACATCCCCAAGGCTCAAATCTTTAGATTTGAAAACTACTGGCTACATCATTCTGATTTTAAGATGATTGTACAAAATGCATGGAATATTGCTATGAATTATCAGGACATGGCAAAAAGAATTTGTGCCAAATTAAAAAATGTGAGGAGAGGTATCAAGATTTGGGCAAAACAGTTACCTTGCTTAAAAGATCAAATTGCTAAGGTGAATGACACAATTGATCTCCTGTACTTACTGGAAGAATCTAGAACATTAACCATCAATGAGTGGCACCTCAGAGATATCCTGAAGTCCCATATTATCACTCTTCTTCAGAACCAAAACACCTATTGGAAACAAAGAGGGAAAATCAAATGGGTAAAACTTGGAGATGAAAATACTAAGTTTTTCCATTCCAAAGCTACCATCAGTTATACACATAACTATATATCAATGATCAAGAATGAATCTGGACAGGAATTTACAAATTACTATGACAAGGCTGATATCTTTTGGAATGACTTTAGGGCAAGAATGGGCACATCAGTCAAAACTGAGATGCACTATAATCTAGCAGACTTCTATGGAAATGGAATGACTGATGAGATGAAGGATTCACTTGAAAAACCTTTCCTTGATAAAGAAATTGAGGAGGTTATCACTGAACTACCAAATGATAAGTCACCTGGACCTGATGGATTTAATAATGAATTTATCAAAAGTTGCTGGTCTATCATTGGATTTGATATCAAATTACTAATTCATGATTTCTTCAATGAGAAAGTGTCACTTTAAAGCATTAACTCTTCTTACATTACACTCATACACAAAGTCACTTGCCCATCTACATCAGCTGATTTCAGACCAATCTCTCTATTGAACTGTATATTCAAAATTATTACCAAACTTCTTGCAAATAGACTACAATCAATCATTCTGAAATTGGTACATAAAAACCAATATGGTTTTCTCAACAACGGATCTATTCAAGATTGCATTGGTTGGGCATTTGAATACTTATTCTAATGCCACAAGTCAAAGGAGGAAATTTTAATTCTCAAACTTGATTTTGAGAAGGCATTTGATACAGTTGAGCACTCTGCCATCATTAATATCCTTAAAGCTAGAGGATTTGGGAAAAAATGGATTAGGTGGATTGAAATGATCTTTGAATCTGGAACTTCAGAAATTCTTCTCAATGGTGTACCTGGTAAAAAGTTCTACTGCAGAAGAGGTGTTAGACAAGGAGACCCACTTTCACCATTACTATTTGTCCTTACTGCTGACCTCCTACAATCTATTCTAAACAAGGCCATGCATAGAAATCTTCTAACTCCACCTATTGTGGGACCACCCAATAGTGATTTCCCAGTTATTCAATATGCTGATGACACTTTGGTGATCCTTAAAGCTGATGCATCTCAATTATTATGCTTAAAAGCACTGGTTCAAACATTTGTTGTTTCCACTGGTCTCAAGGTCAATTACCTGAAATCTAGCATGATGCCAATAAATATTTGTAATGACAGACTTATGCATTTTTCTTTGACAATCAACTGTCAAACTGGATGCCTCCCTTTTACCTACCTTGGGCTTCCATTAAGCATTACAAAGCCATCTATGGAACATTTTCTTCCCATTGTTCAAAGAGTGGAAAGAAGATTATGTGGAATTGCTGACTTCTTGAATTATGGAGGCAAATTGCAAGTGGTCAAATCTGTTCTCTCCTCACTTCCTCTATTTTATATGAGCTGTTTGGAGATACCAATAGCCATCAAGGATCAAATTATTAAATATATGAGATATTGTCTATGGAGAAAGAAGACTGATGATGTACAAGCAAAAGGACAAGCTCTTGTCTCATGGGACAAAATCTGTCGTCCTAAAAATCAAGGGGGTTTAGGGGTGCTGAATCTACAGATTCAAAATAATGCCCTCCTTCTGAAATATTTGGACAAATTCTACAACCATCAAGACATACCTTGGGTTCATCTCATATGGGAGACTTATTACAAAAATGGAAAGTTACCTGGAAGAAGCATGGAGGGATCTTTCTGGTGGAAGTCACATATCAAATTAATTGATAACTATAAAGGCATGGCCAAATGCAATCTGAATTCAGGCAAATCTGCATACTTCTGGACTGACCTTTGGCAAGAGGAGTGCTTGATGAACAAATTCCCACACCTTATGTCCTATGCTAAGTCTGCAATCATAAATGTTCATGATTTCCTTCATGCTGAATTCCTCGAAGATAACTTCCATCTACCTCTCTCTCATCAAGCTTTCTCTGAGTTTTTAGTCCTGGAAGAAACATGCCAGGAATTGAGACAAGACACTCAGGACACCCATGATAATTGGAACTATATATGGGGATCAGATAAGTTTGAAGTTAAAAAGGCATACTCAGCCATGATTGGACACTCACCATCACCACCACACTTTTCCTGGGTTTGGGCAACCTCCTGTCAAAATAAACACAAGTTCTTCTTCTGGCTTTTGTTACTAGACAGATTGAATACAAGAAACCTACTTATGAGAAAGAATTTCAACCTTCCTGATTACAATTGTGTTACATCAAACTGCATCACAGAAGAATCAGCAAATCATCTTTTCTGGGATTGTCCATTTGCAAAAAAATGTTGGGACCATATTTCCAAAAACAGAACTGCAAATCTAACAGGATTAGAAGCTATTTCAAACATCAAAGAAAAGTTACATCTACCATTTGCAATGGAAATCATTATCATGACATCCTGGGGTATCTGGATTTGCAGAAATGAGAAGATTTTTAATGACAAAAGACCCACTTTGGATAGATGGAAAGCAATTTTCTACCAAGAAATGAGATGGATACAATTCAGAATCAAAGGAAAATACAAGGAGAAATTCAAAGCCTAGCTCAGTCAGCAATTAGATCAGGGATAGAATAGATTGTTTTCAATTTAGATGTAACTGTTTATGATCTACCTTAGATCATTTTCTCACTGTAACATACACATATATAAAAAAATTGCAGTGGGGATTTTCCCTACTGTTTCACCTAAAAAAAAAGTTGCACGGGGTGAAACTATTTGAGGAGGTGGTGGTGGAGCCAACTATACGGCAGGAACTATACGGTCGGAAAATTTATTCCCGCTATATAGTAGGTCGTTAAACCGTTTGTCTCCCTTGATTGCTTCGGGTTTTCTTCTGGTATTATTCATATTTCCCAAATAAGCGATTTACGTTGTTTTTGACTCCTTTACTCCTTAGTACAACTGCTTCAAGAATTGTGTCCATTAGATCCATCATTTGTCCTGATCCTAGTGAAAACAGACATAAAATGTGTGCGGGAGCGCCATAAAATACCAAGATCCTACATCTACAATGCAAAATAACAATATAAAACATGATGCAAATATGCACTTATCAACTTCCCCAAGCTTAGACTCTTGCTTGTCCCGAGCAAATTTAGCTTAATGGATGTGGTCCTCGTATTCATGAAGCCGAGTTGATAAAATAAATGAGGCGGTTGCAGCATGTGTTTATAATATACTATACATAGGAATAAGTTCATGAATAGTACCTTACTCGAACCATCTGAATAGTATTAGCAGGCTTCCACACCTTAGTGATTAACAGTTCACAAAATATGAACCTCAACATAATGTAAAAGTATCCGGTTCAACCGAATGAGTTAGCGAGGTAGTCCCAAGTGTTTTAGGATTAACATATTCACTTGGGATTCAAAATCTCAAAAGTCTCTTTGTCACACTACAATATAGTGGTGTGTGCCTATTTGCTCTTTGCACGTTCGCTCTTTTTCTTCTTTCTATTCTTCTCTTTTGTTTATATGCTCACACTTTTGTTTAAGTTGTGTGCAAAGGATCTAGCCATACATCCCACTTCATGTAGGAAATCAAAGTTTAACGATCTCAATTTACAAATTCCAATTATATACGAAGCATTCTTATGACTTGAAGATTCTACCTCGATCAAATTATATGTCGATCAAATTATATGTTGATCAAATTATATGTATATGTTCCATTAATACCAATGGTGTGGAAGACTACTATTGCTACCATCAAGTGCAAGTAAAATCATACTCAAGCCATTCATATATCCAATAAGACAAACACAAACTCAAAATTTCTCCATATATAATAATAAACTCGTAGTTTCATAAAAAGGATCGACTATTCCTGAAGGTAATTCTAATAATGTAGACTTTATTTCTAGTTTGAAAAAAAGGAGAAAATAGTAATAAAAACTTAGAAGATAAATTACAAGGTCTTAAATATCTCCCCAAGCTTGAAATCAAGCCAGCGGGATCAAATAATCCCTTGCGATTATTTGATACCGTGATTATTGTAGATCACTGTGGCGCCATGGCACATGGTATCTTCTCCTCATGGGCCAGCCTAAGACGTACGGATTGATTGACAACTTCTAATTCTTTAACACGCAGCTTGTAGAAAATATTATTCCTCTCCAAGAATTTCACTTGTTCTTTAATGAACTCATTGTAATCCTCAAGGGTTTGTAGCGCATTAAGACTCATAGAAAAACCTTCTTCAGTTGTCTGCTTGATATCTTCATCAAGTTTGTCAAGATAATGTCGAAGTAACCAAAGATGCTTGGGAGTCCCTGGCGTCTCCTTATCCATCTCTTAAATCTCCCGCTCGAGGCCTTTCAAATCCTTCTTCCGACGCCCATGGTTGGTGTCGAGGAACTCCAAAGGGATAGTCTTGATATCCTTGCCTTGCTTGCTATTGCTCCGGATCTCCATAGGAACTTCTCTCCTTGAGTTATGTCCCTTGGTTTGCGTGTCCACGAGTATGAAGAAGAGATAGATTGGTTCCTAGAGATTATGATTAGAGAGAGACAATGGCATTATATAAGGGGGGTCAGAGGTCGGTAAAACTCGCGAGAAACACCAAATTGTTGCCCAAGAAAATAATCTTAACGAAATAGGGAAAGAAATCAAAGATTTGGAAGAGTCCCGCCACGTAACGACCAACTATATGGGCGCGGTCTGTATAGCTCCGGCCATATAGTTTGTTCCGGATAGATATTTCCAAATATCTCGAGTCCAGGTCGGTTAAGTTACGACTCAGAACCGACAATAACGTTTTTTAGATAAAAACGAAAAGGAAAACGAAAAATGTCTGGTAGTTTAACGACCAACCATATGGCCGGAATATTGGCTCCAGTCGTATATTTGCGACCGTATAGATACAAACATCAAAAATCTAAAGTGTCTAAGAGTTCAACGACCAACTATACGGCCGAAATTATTTCATCCGGTCGTAGGGTTGTGCCCGTATAGTTCCAGACATCAAAAACAATTTCGCAAAGAAGATACAAAGAGTTTAACGACCAACTATACGATGGGAGCTTCCTCTCTGGTCGTATAATTCCACCCGTATAGTTGGTAAAAACCCTCAAATACTTCAGAAAAACACAAGGAATTCAAAGGAAGAAATTTTAGGAGTAAAATCTATGAAAATAAATCACTTATTGGAGTAAGAACACTTACCTTGATCTTACCGTTTACTTATTCGGGGATGAAAAACTCCTCCAACAACAAAGGCTTATTCTCTTTTGAAGGAATTGACTTTAGTTCATTGGATAATTCTCGTAAAAAAAATCACCAGGACTAAAGTTCCTCTCAATAAGATTGGTGTCTTGCTGGGAAACATGGACACTACATTTAACATTTTTATTTCCTGCCTCTGCATAATCTGCAACTCAAATTCTTGAAGTAAAAGAATCCAATGGATCAGTTTTGGCTTATGGTCTTTCCTTTCAAGGAGTTCTTTTAAGCTATCATGGTCTGTATGAACTCTTACTTTTGCATCAACTAAATAAGAGAGAAATTTATCACAAGAGAAAAATACAGCAAAAAGTCCCTAGGATAATTCTTTTGAGCACCATTAAGAGTTCTACTAGCATGATGTATAATATTAAATCTATGACCAATGCGTTGTCGTCCTAGAGTTACTCCTACAACATCATCACTAGCTTCACATATTAAGTCAAAAGTCATATCCCGGATAGGAGGTTTAATAAAAGGAGCACGAGATAAAGCATTGTTGAGTTTATCAAAGGCTATAAGACATTTATCATCAAAATTAAATCTTACTCCCTTTTGCAGGAGGTTAGTCAAAAGTTTAGATATTCTAGAGAAATTTCTAATGAACCTTCTAAAAAAACCCACATGACCAAGGAAACTTCTTACACCCTTAATATCTCTAGGTTGTGGCATTCTCTCTATGGCCTCAACCTTATCTCTATCGACTTCAATTCCCTTACATGATACCTTATGTCCAAGGACTATACCTTCTTTGACCATAAAATGACACTTCTCCCAATTTAGGACAAGATTGGTTTCTTCACAATGCTGCAAAACTCTTTTGAGATTATCCAAGCAACTAGTAAACGAAGTTCCATAGACAGAAAAGTCATCCATAAATACTTCGATTATCAGTTCTATGAAATCCGCAAAAATAGCAGTCATGCATATTTGAAAAGTAGCTGGAGCATTACATAAACCAAAAGGCATATGTCAGTAAGCATGTGGACCATAAGGACTAAAGAAAGTTGTTTAAAGTTAGTGATAGCTGTGAGATTCGACACATTTTTTATGGCTTTTATTGATAGTTTTCTCCCAGATTTGAATATTTTCTAGCTTTACCTAACAATAATACTTCGGTAGCAAAGAAAACTTGGATTTTAATGTGTGTTTCAGGTTCTGGACGTCAATAGAATGGTTTAACTAGAGAACTACAATATTCTGGAGAAAACAAGCAAGTCCCACATTGGAAGCACGCGACAGAAGCTCACATATGGTTTAACAACCAACTATACGGCGAGAATGGCTGTATAGTTCTTGCTGTATAGCTATCGCTGCCTCTGTCTTGTCAAAAAGGACAACTTTCATGAAGGGACGGGGGACAAAAACACAACACAGCAGCCGCCACACCATCCAGAAGGGATAAAGAAGGGATCCGGAGAAGGAGAAGACGTTCTTCATATCGCTCCACGATCATCGATCTCCTAGCCAATATACCTCCATATCCATTACTTGTACTTGAGAGAGAGAGGGATCTCCAACCTGCAAGACTAGGGTTTGATATTGTTTCTTCCCATCTTGAATTGTGTTGGATATTTTTCTATTCTTATTATGGATCTCCACGGTAATACCAAGACGAATTCCCTTTATTTGATTATATTGATGATCCATTCTTCTCTCATGTGTGAGTAATTCCCCTAGGCGTGGGAGATGTACGGGATTGGTGAGATGTGATGTGCCTTCATATATTTTCCATTAGTTTCTAATAGATTCTAATTACTATATTATGTGTAATACCAAGATCTCGTTCGCTAGTGCACCGGCGACCCCTAGGTGACATAGGGATATCAATGGAAAGCTTGTTGACTCGAGGATAACAAGTAACCACTGTGCTTATTGCATTAGTCCTATCCAAGGAGCTTAATCGCCAAGTGGCCTGAAGGGTCTTAATCGTCTAGTGTCTGACCATGGTTTTGGTAGCAGGCTAGTAGGATTATTGAAGTTGGGATGAAATCTACCAAGAGGAGTTCCGGCTAATTATGGGTTGCTCGCCTACACATATATCTATAAGATTATAAATGTTACATTCACACTCATCCACCTGGCACATTCACTATCACCATGAACTGAATCTCCCCGCGCCTTCTTTCACCATCTGCAGAAAACAACAAACAAACAAAGTCACTCTTTACTTTTATGCATTTTATTTCTGAAGTTTACATTTTAGTTCTATTTAAATCTATTGCATTTAATCGAAACCCATTCCTATTTCAACACTTGCAGTCAATTCACTCGAAGACCTGTGACAACTTCGGGTGTGACAGAGACTTCACCAATAAACACTTACCTTTGGGATCCCTATGGGATCGATATCTGAACTTCGAAACTAGCTACAAATGATCTGTGCACTTGCAGACATCAAGCTATTTTCTGGCGCCGTCGTCGGGGAGCTAAGCGCTAAGTGTTTGTCTTTTGACATTTTAGGTGTTGCTACTACAAAATGTTCTCCTTAGGAGACAAAGGGTCTACACGCTCTGGTAGGACCTACCTGCCGGATTATATTGAGCGTGTGCCTCCTCAAAGGCACAAAGAAATTATCGAAAAACTTTTAAGATCAAATAAAGTTGAAGTTGAAAACTTGAGTGATATTATGGAAATCATGTCTATTTATAGGAGAACTCCTGTGAAACCTGAGAAAACTCTCAGGCAATACGGTGCTGCAAGTTCTGAATTTCTTAAACAACCAATAGAGTTCCCTGATCTTGGAGTTAGAGAATATCGATTTGATGGTGGAATTATTAAAATTTTGCAGGAAAAAGCTTTTAATGGAAGGGAAGATGAACATCCAGGAAGGCATATAAGAGAGTTTGACGATGTGATAACATCGCTTGGACAAAAAGGTTTCCCAAGTGACTACTCTCGTCTTAAATTATTTCGATGGTCTCTTAAAGGTAAAGCTCTAGACTGGTTATATTCCCTCCCTCGCCATTACATGAAATGTTGGGAAAACAGCATTACTAAATTCATAAATAGGTTTTTTCCTTTTAAAAAGGTAACCGAACTAAGAAAGAATATAGGAAACTTTAGTCAGAACATGGGAGAAAACTACACACAATCCTGGGAAAGATTCTTTGGAATGATCAATAGTATTCCTAATCATGGCTATTCTGAACTAACAATCTGCCACTTATTTTACCATGGTCTCAATACTCAATGTAGAGAATTGCTTGACTTTTCAGTAGGAGGATCAATAAATACATTAACTATTAAAGAATGTTTGGAATTAATGTCTACTAGGGCTAAGAATGATTCTTTATATAATCCTGATTTTGTCACTAAGCCGAAAAAAGGGATACTTCAGATAACTCCTGAACTTATGCCTGAGGTACGTAAAACTATGAAAGAAAAAGGTATATCTTTTGAACTTTCTAAAGAAAACAAAGAGGATTTGTTACAAGTTTTAACTGAAGAAGATGAAACTATAAAAGTTTTTCAAGAATTAAAACATCGACAAGTAAAATCTTATAATAACTTGCATAAGCATTTCCAAAAACACAAAAAGATTTTGGCAGAACTCACTAAAATTATGATGAGATTGGCCAAGAAATAAAACTATTTCATAAGTATCTTAGTTTGATTGAAACCTAGTGTGAACAAATAGCATCTGGTTATCAAAATTTTCTCCATGATGATAAAGATATTCCTGTTTCTACTAATGTTGTCACAAGAAGGGGTGCAGTTATCATAGGACCTTAGGACCACCAGAATACGAAGCTGAAAAAGAGCGCAAGGATAAATCCTTGATTGAAGCAAGTCAAGAAGATGATACATTGGTGGATCCTTAAGATGAAACTGGGATGCAAGAGCAAACCAAGGAGGATCACAATGATGCACAGGATGATCATTATGATTCTGATGCAGAGATTGTAGATCCAAGATAAGATAAAGAAACAAGTAAAGAGGATGAAGTTGTTGTAGTAGAGAAGAAGAAAAGCAGTAAGAAACAACAAAAGAAAGCAACGAAAGACCTTGACCCACCAAAAAAGGTAAAATACAAGAGTAAGTCGGGTGAGAAAAAGCTTCCTTATCCAGATCGAAAAAAGAAAGCACCGGATGAGGTAATTTATAAATTCTTTTACAAAGGCACTTAGTGACCTTTGTCTGGAAATTCCATTTGCGGATGCAATCAAAGTCCCTACTTATGGTAAATTCCTTCGTGATATTCTTATTAGAAAGAAAGAAATAACTGAAACGGTTGCCATGGTAACTAGCTATCCTACTAATGGGAAGCTATTGTCTAAGTCTGGAGATCCTGGAATACCAACTATTTCATGCTCAATAGGTAAAACAGATATTCATAATGCCTTATGTGATCTAGGAGCACGAGTTAGTGTAATGCCATACTCCCTCTATAAAAGGTTAGGGTTAGGGTAGTATTCTCCTACTACTATCACTTTACAGATGGCTGACAAGTCCACTAAACAACATGTTGGTATGATTGAGGATGTCTTACTTAGGATAGATGAGCATGTTATTCCCACTGATTATATCATTCATGAAATGCCAGAAGATGAAAGATTATCTATAATACTTGGAAGACCCTTCCTCAGTACTGTAGGTGCGTCAGTAGATTGTGCCGAAGGGAAGATAATCTTCAATGTTTATGATGCTGAAATCATCTGGTATTTTCCAAAGAAGCTAGAAGCAGGGGAAAGATATGTTCCACTAGCAAAATGAGTTCATGTGGTAAGTTCCATTGATAAGGGGCAACCAAAGGTAAGAATTCGAGAAGAGAGAAAAGGGTGAATTGTTCAACCACTCTTAATAAATGCTTAATGGGAGTTAACCCATTTTCGTCAATTTAGTAGATTAGAGAATAAAAAGTTCATCATATTCCCACCACTTTTTCACAGACATTCTTGCGGAAGCGTGCTTGTAAAGATGCAGCTGTCAAAAAGTAGTAGAAATGTCGATTAAATGAGTAGAGAATAATAATAAGAATAAAAGTTTGAGTTTTCTATTTATAGAAGCTAAAATTTTGCTTTTAATATGCTAATGTTGGTCAATAGTTTTTACTATCAATTTTTCTGTTAAAAACTTGGTATTTATCTAAGTTATGGGATAAGAAGGTATCCTCGAAGAAACATAAATTTTTGATGACTACTAATGGTTTAACAACCAACTATACGGCGGGAATAAAAATTCCGGCTGTGTAGTTTAGGTCGTATAGTTATCTTTGCCATCCACAAAATTTCTTCAAAGATACAGACAGTTTAACGACCAACTATACAGCGGGAATAAAAAATTATGGCCGTATAGTTCCGGCCGTATAGATGTCGATGCCTTCGTATGAAAATTTCTGAAAGGTACTGAGAGTTTAACGACCAACTATACGGCGGGAGCAAAAATTCCGGCCGTATAGTTCCGGCCATATAGATATTGATGCCTTCATAGAATTTTATTTCAAAAGTACTGGGAGTTTAACGACCAACTATACGGCGGGAATAAAAATTCTAGCCTTATAGATATCAATGCAAGTTTTAGAAATCTATCTCGAGAGACAGACAGTTTAACGACCAAATATACGGCGGGATCAATTTGATCTGGCCGTATAGTCGCACCCGTATAGTTGTTTCCCTATATAAAGAAACCCTAGTTGGCGGCACCACTGCAACTATATGGGCGGAGCACCATCACCCGCCCATATAGTTCCGGCCATATAGTTCGGTGCGACCACAAAATTGCACCGGGACGGCTAGGTCTTCCTCCTCTCCTC
The DNA here is from genome assembly GCA_023614405.1 of Avena insularis. Taxonomy (NCBI): domain Eukaryota; kingdom Viridiplantae; phylum Streptophyta; class Magnoliopsida; order Poales; family Poaceae; genus Avena; species Avena insularis. Next base: position 127,256 of record JAJUPC010000304.1, on the reverse strand, counting down.
ATTATTTCTCTCATATTCTCTCTCCAAACCTCTCAAAATTCACCCAGAACTCTTGATTATTCACAAATTTCGTTCGTTTGAGTGGGGGAATCGATAGATCAGTATGTTTCTCTCCCTATCCATGCTTTATTTTCAGATTTCCATGGTTGAAACTCTCACATTGATCTAGTGGATGAACTCAACCTTATTTAGTTTTCCCTATTAAATTGTCATGTTAGGATTGAATTTTTCCATGTAGAATCATTCATATATCATATAGAAACTATATGCCTAAGGTTTTATGGTGAAATTTTTCAGTGCATCACGATGAACAAAATTGGTAGCCTCTTTCGTTCGATCAAGCGCCAACGGGGAGAGGGCTCAAGTTCGGGGGTCCCAGCCCCGCACAAGTCCAAGATGGACATTGTCGCATCGAGGAGGGTGTTGCCCACACGTTGGGCTGACAACAACTTTCTCACCGCGGCTGGGTTGAAGACGGACTTCGACCTCATGTGCTGCAGGTCGGGGTTGGCGATACTTGGCTTTGCAAGCCACGACACCTATGTCGAGCTCACCCATGAGTTCCTTTCCTCCCTCTACGACGACTACAAGGAGAAAGGTAAATTGTGCACCATAAGCTTCACCATGAACCGTACGTGCTATGATGTGAGTTTCGAGTAGTTTTGCAATGCTTTCAGCTTCCCCCATACTAGGGAGCCCAATATTACTAACCTCTACAGCATCACAAGTGGAGAGACCTGGGAGGTTATTTCTATTAATGGTGGTAGTTACTTCTATCAGAAAAAGATCTCCACCATTTAGAACCCAACCATTCACTACTTTGCTTTGTTCCTCACCAACACGATGCTAGGAAGGGGTGATACTGGATCCATGGCTAATGCGGACATGGCAATGATCACCAAGGCCCTCTTCCCCAATGCCACGCTGTAGCATCCCAATTGTCTAACAATTGCAATGCTACTAGCCTAGTATAGATATATGGCTACTTCAAATATATAATTGTTGCATCATAATTATATCATGCTCATGTCATCATGCCACCTTGCATTTGAGCATCATATAAAACCCTTTTCATTTGGTTCTTTTCTCATATGCATTGTTAATTGTATTGCTTCTTGATATTGTATTTGGGTCTTGATATATTGTTTAAATGCCCAAGTTGAGTTGGGGGCATATCTCTTTTTAACTCCACCACCTTTTTCTTTCACCACCTTATAATTCCACCATCCAACTAAATATGAGCTTGGCATTTATTGAGTTTACCTCTAGCTCATGTGGGTTGGGATGGATCCAATTCTATTCCACATGCTCTCATCTTAGCATCATGTTGTTTTCACAATATTGAAACATGAGAGCCACATGGCCACCTTTGCATGCCTTGTGAGTGGAACCTTTTCCTAGCTTCCATATGTGGGTCTTTGGGGTTAACATCATGTTGGGATATTTTGTGGGCTATTAAATACCTAGTGGCATATACACACTAGCAAAGCCCCAAATATAATCCAATGTGATCATCTCCATATGCTCCACATGGAATTCTTTCTAAATTCCTTTGCTTGGGCCTTACTCCAATTTTGGGAATGCATAATAATAATGCCATGTATTAATATTGTTTTCACAAGAATCAACATGGCATTACATATTTGCATGGGCCATGCAAGCACCACCTTCTTGCTTGTTCAAGTGTGGAGCATGCAAGCTCCTTAGGCCCTAATCCATCACCCCTCTCTCGGCCTCTCCTCTCTATCACCCTAACCACCCCATGATCTACCCCTCTCTCCTAACCCTAGTCACCCCCGAGGCCACCTCTCTTTTCTCTAGACCTAGCTAACCCGAGCCCTATATAACTTAACCCCTAAGTACACCGAGCTCCCTCCTCCCTTGGTCCCTCTCTGCCCTCTCTCAGCTACAGGACAAGAAGGAGAGAGAGGGGAGAAAAGATCTAGCCCGAGCCCCCTCTCCTCACCTTTTTCCTAGCTACCACCACCAAACCCATATGCCTCCCTCCTCTCTCCCTATCTCCCCAACCACCCCAGCGCACCATGGCCACCTCAGATCAGATCTGGAGGCTCCCAGGTCCTCTCCACCCTTCCTCCTTCTTCCCCTTCCCCACCATGATCACCACCATGCCCCCAAAACCCTAGCTTCGGCCTTGTTCTCGATCTGCGCGACCAGTTGCTCTCCGAGGCCACCAGGAGCACCAGGAGGCTCCCCTGCATCCTCTTCGTCGACCAGCACCAGAGGGAGCGGCTGGGAAGCCCCAGAGCGCCGTCGCCGTCGCCATGGCCGGCAGGAACCGAAGCTCCCCGTCGCGAGCCCAATGCCGGATCTCCTCCACCTCCGCACGAACCATCACCACCGACGAGACCCTGGTGAGCCCCGCTACCTCCCGGACATGCCCCCCTTCCCTCTAGTGCAATCAGAAGGCCACCTCTTCCGCCGAGCACCTCACGCAACGACGCACAGCCGCCACGCCATTTAACGACAGCAGAAGAGCAAGAGCAGCAGCCCCATCCGCCTCTATTCCTCGTCGAAGCCCGGCCAGCACAGCCCTCCCCCGTAGTTGCGCCCTGAACGAATCTTGTAGCCGGTAGCGCCCTCTCCATCTTTGGTTTTTGCGGCTTGGCGAGAATCGCCGTGGAACGCTCGCCATCGTCGCCGGAAGTCGCTTTGCCACGGCCAGCTGCCGTCTGTCAGACAGCAGAATGACCGCGTGCTTTTGCGCTTAGCCCCCTGCAAGATCTCCCGCCTAAACCCGCAGCCCGCGCCCCCACCTGCCAGTCTCGGCGTGCTCTTTGCAAGAAGACCCCCGGGAAACCAGACCACCACAGACCAGTCCCTCCGCGCAGCCTCGGACCGCCCACGTGTCGCCTCCTCATTGGTGACGCTGCACAGGACCTCAAGCCTTTGGGCCCGCATGTCATCCGCATGGGCTAGCCGGTAGCAGTAAAAGCTTTTCGCTGAGATCGCCAAGTCAGCGTTGGCCCCACCCATCAGTGACCATGGCTAGGTCTGTCTGTGTGTAAAAACACATTTCTGTAATCTGTTTTAAATTCAAATCTTTTTCTAATTATTTCAAATTCAAATTTAATTCTGTTTTAAATAACTTTCCAAATATTAATCCAAATAATGCAAATAATATATGTTTTCAAATCAGAAAAATGTGAGGATTTCAAATATGCAATCCAAAATATATTTTGAACACTTAAATTTCCAAGTTTACTTAAATTACAATAAATGCCCCTTTTTCTTAAATAATTAATAACTTTTGATTTATAAATCCAAATTTAACAAATAATATGTCTAAAATAATAGCATGCATCATATAAATATGTTGTGGACAGCAACTTAATTGTGAATAAATTGGGGCCAAAACTAAATAAAATGGTTTATTCTTGTGTTCCACACCTCACCCATGCCTTGCTACTTATTTGCCATGCAAATTGTGCATCATTCATCATGGCATGATTGTTTGATTGACGCATTTATTCATATGCTTGTGCTCTTTATTCATGTTGGCCCTTGTTTGTTTGGTTCTTCTTCGAATAGACGCTGAGCAGGGGATATATCAAGAGAACCAGGAGCACTACCCAGATCCATTCCTTGCTTCAATCGAGTCGCTGTGCAAGCACTACCACATGCTTGCATACATACAGTACCTATTGCCTCTATCTTATTCTTGCATCATTGAGTCGCGATTGCATTAAATTGAATCCCAAGTATTGCATAGCCTTTATTTTTAAACCCCACCGAAGCTTGTTCCTCCACCCCATGAGCCATTACTACAGGAGTTGTTTGAGCCATGCGAGTCGTAGAATAGCATGTGTAGGGTATGTGAGTGTCTGATGGATAACGAGGTACCTAAACAACTTAACCTGAGTAGTAATGGGATAACTAATGAAAGTGGCATCGGTGAGCCATATTCGCTATTTGGTTTTTCAGGCTCACTTGTGTCCCGTAAGACCCCGAGTACTTGATTCCTGTTCCAAGAATATTCGCTTATCCACATCCGGAGGCTTATGGACCCCCGAGCCGTAGCTTGATTCATTCTTATTTCTTGGGGCCACAACTAGTTTGAGGTTTTATTTACTATCATGTACCTATGCCATGCTTTACCGCTTTATTTACGATTGTGTGAGGAGCATCGCTTAGGAAGCGGAGTGTTTTCATGTATCGACAGTCCCAGCTTTGGGATCTGCCGTCGTTTACAGCCATTGGCGCAAAACCTTGAGTCCGTCTCGAGTCACTAACTCCGCTATGGTAGCTTAATGGGGTGGCCCTCAAATATTTCGAATCCTGTAATTGCTTTGTCGTGGATTGTCTGCTGGGTTTTGATTTGGTTTTTCGAGGCATATCGAGTGTGTGTTATTTGTGCACCCCAGGTAAAACTTTCTCAAAGCCGTGTCCGCGTTATGGACGACTTGGAGCACAGCTTTCGATCATAGACAAGAATAACTAAAGTACCGCTTTTAATTTGACTAGACTAGGAACCTGACTAGTAAATAGTGCAATACTCACGGAATGGATAATAAACTGCCAACGGATGGGGGGTTGTTCGTCCGCTTCCTCGTCGGTAAGCGAGGAGGAGGATGGATCTGTTAAGATTACCTTTATAACTTATAATCGTTGTTCTTAATTCACGGACATCCGCTCATCTCTCGTTAGGCGGATGGTTAGCTTAGTATCTATAGAATTGCTAGGGTTTATCTTATGCTGCAATTGCGTCACCCTGTGTTGTGTCCCTTTAGAGGCATAAAGACTTGCCGAAAATTCTAGGGTCTCACACGATAAATTATTGGTTCGGATGAACAGTACACTCGCAAGATGGATACTGGGTGGAAGAGACGACGATGGGCAACGATCATTCGTGTAGAGATTCCGGAACGGGATCCGTGAGATCTGTGGGCGGATGTGCTTATTTATGGGGCATCTTATGCCGATTTGCTTCTTATCCGCACTGGACTTTGTCTTCCGCCCGCTTGATGCCTGTTGATCGATGTATGAGGAGATATCCTAAACTATTATATCTATCTAGGATATTTGGATCTTGCCGATGGCGTTGCTATATATTTCCTTTCTTTTAGATGGAATGGCTGATGTACTATTGTATGGTGGCTTGCATACATACTCATTTGTGTATGTAGTTGATCCTTCGCCGATTACGCCGCCTGCTCTTGTCCCGATGTTTGGAAATGGTTGGGACGGCCAAAGGTCTACCCGTGAGTGGCATTTGGGCCCCACCGCATTATTTCAACCATTTCCGCTCATCCAGCTTGTAACTAGGAGCGTAATTCACCGAGGTAGTTACAATTGGTATCGAGCCATCCCGACCTTCGTGGTCTCAGCCAAATGGTCGTTGTCAGTCTAGCAAATATTTTGGTAGCTATGTATACTAGGGAAAACAAAACGCGAGAGTAGGACTGCTTCCACTTTTCTTCTTACCCAACCACCCACCCTTTTCTGGTAAGGAAGTGTAACGTTTTCAATCCTCTTCTTAAAATTCAAACTAGGATTCACGTGTTCTGGGTTTCTGTAGTACCATAGAAAGTGTGTGTGTGTGTGCGTAATTCCTTGTCTATCTGTTGCATCCTTTTGTTATCACAATCTGCCTTTGGTTATCAACTGTTGGTACGTTCCATATCGACAGTTTTTGAAAACCGCGCGATCTATCTCGACTCCTTGTTGACCGTGCCGCCTTCTTAAAGGGTGTTCTTCCGCGTGCATCCGATGCTAATCCCTATACGCTAAGTGATTTTATGATCTATCGGTATTTTAATGCCGAAAATGCGGAAATTTTTCTTTGATCCATCTGTGTTTCCACACCTTTTCAGTGTGTGAAACATTATCTATCTCTTTATCAGCATGTCCATGCTAACTCATTCTTTGTCACCGCGCTTAATCCTCGAGTTTTCACTTCATCTTCTTTTCTCTTGGGCTAATTACATAACATGTGTCGATCCGATGTTGGTGATTGTAATTTGTTCTCAGAAAGCTATATCCCACTCATGATAAGTGTCGATTGGAATATGGAAAATGCTGTCAACTCTATCCTCCAGATGGATACGGTTATCTCCTGTGATTTGGAGTACACCGTGATCATATCTATGCAAATTCAAGCATCCTTGGAAATCCGGAGTTTCTCAAGGCACCATGGCGGTCTATCATCTGTTTATCATGCTTCACATCTTTTTGAACTCCATATCTGCACATCTTTTTCGTCTCTGATAGCTCATACCATAAGCAAAGCTATATCATCGTTTCTTGTCCAAGATCTCTTTATCTTTGTAACCGGTGATCCGATCGACAATGTGAATCAGGCGGCATCTCTTTTTCTTCCGAAGGACCAGATAATCTATTCTTCTAGTGCATCTTCTTCAATTCTGGAATCAGCAAGTCCATTGTTAATTCCATCTTCCATCTTCAATCAAATCCGGAGTTGTTCCTTGTTGGCAAGTTATCATCGCTGTTCACCAAGTTTTCCTCAAGACTGCTAGATCTCTCTCAATCATTTCAAGAAGAAAATGGAGTTCTTTTCACCTCTATCTCGTTAAGTGATCTTTTGAAACCGTCTCGTTCTATCATCTATGCTCAATCCACCGGAGGCCATGAAGATCTTCCAGGTCTTGTTTTCCTTCTGTTCAAGTGGTGCTATCTTTTTCTTCGTCGGTGGAATCTTGTAGTTGTCTCCGTGACCTTCCTTCATATCTTTCCGGTGGCTTGTTACTTATGATATGACGACAACATCATCCTCTTATCTATCTGTGAATTCGACGAATCGTTTGCATCTATCCTTGTTTCTAACGAAGTTCCATGAGTTATTGTCAATACCTTCAGTCTGTTTCGGTAGTTGGGTTGCATGGTTTTCTTATTCATGTGCGGAGTAATGCTTTGAGTGCGGGATGGAGTAGCTACCATACCACTACTCTTATCATTCGCTCTTGTACATTGAATTGGGGAATTTATGTGATTTCACTCATTCCACGGAAGTTAGAAGTGGCCTTTATCCCTTGATACTTTTACTTCCGTCCTTGTTTTTCCGGAGTGCTCTCTCGAAGAAAGTAATCGATAATCTCTTGTTGGTGATCTCGTCCTTTCTACACGGAGCAAAATCTACAATTATCTGTTGGAAACAAACGCAAACTCCTTCCGTTCCTCGTCTTCTACCGGTGCTCGACATCCCCAAACAAGATGAAAAGAATCTATCTCTCTTTGCTTCATCAATCCTTTTTCTGTGGTAAAGCCAATTATGGTTGATGCCATCAGCCGCAAATCCAATTGTGTTAGCCTCAAGGCTAAAGAAAGCAATGAGTATCTCTACAATACACTCCAGATCCTCTATATTCTTTGTTTCTCGGGATTCCACCATGATCTGGCTTCACATCCGTCTCTAGAAGTTATATCCGCGCACCTCAATTGCGTGATCCTTCGGGTCTTACCGGCGCAACAAGAATCTAATACGGCGGTGTATCACTAAATCTTTATGTCGATATCAAGGGACTCTATTGTTTGAAGGCAATATTGTTTCCTTACTCCTTTTCCCCAATCCGAGAGAAGGTATGATGCTATTGTCATAGTGCTTCAAAACCTCTCCAATCTAGCTCTTTCCTTCCGGCGAGACAAAGATTCATCCTCTCTAGTATCGGTAAATCTTTAATCTTAACGGCGTGTCTTTCTTTATCCATGATACATCATCTTCTCCTCTCTTTCGCAAGTGGTTCTATTCTTTTATCCTTCAATCCATCCAAACCTTTGTGTCTCTAGCAAAACGCAAGACTCGCAACAAGTCTAGCAAGTTTTGCAAGGTGTAGTGGTCGCACTATTCCGTTGTTCATCATCTTGGGAACGTGAGGGTCACCTTCGTTCGGACACCTGCCTATCCTTGTGTTGTTTTTTTTTTTTTTTCCTAGGAATCTCGGGGCGAGATTCTTGTTTAGTGGGGGAGAGTTGTAGCATCCCAATTGTCTAACAATTGCAATGCTACTAGCCTAGTCTAGATATATGGCTACTTCAAATATATAATTGTTGCATCATAATTATATCATGCTCATGTCATCATGCCACCTTGCATTTGAGCATCATATAAAACCCTTTTCATTTGGTTCTTTTCTCATATGCATTGTTAATTGTATTGCTTCTTGATATTGTATTTGGGTCTTGATATATTGTTTAAATGCCCAAGTTGAGTTGGGGGCATATCTCTTTTTAACTCCACCACCTTTTTCTTTCACCACCTTATAATTCCACCATCCAACTAAATATGAGCTTGGCATTTATTGAGTTTACCTCTAGCTCATGTGGGTTGGGATGGATCCAATTCTATTCCACATGCTCTCATCTTAGCATCATGTTGTTTTCACAATATTGAAACATGAGAGCCACATGGCCACCTTTGCATGCCTTGTGAGTGGAACCTTTTCCTAGCTTCCATATGTGGGTCTTTGGGGTTAACATCATGTTGGGATATTTTTGTGGGCTATTAAATACCTAGTGGCATATACACACTAGCAAAGCCCCAAATATAATCCAATGTGATCATCTCCATATGCTCCACATGGAATTCTTTCTAAATTCCTTTGCTTGGGCCTTACTCCAATTTTGGGAATGCATAATAATAATGCCATGTATTAATATTGTTTTCACAAGAATCAACATGGCATTACATATTTGCATGGGCCATGCAAGCACCACCTTCTTGCTTGTTCAAGTGTGGAGCATGCAAGCTCCTTAGGCCCTAATCCATCACCCCTCTCTCTCGGCCTCTCTCCTCTCTATCACCCTAACCACCCCATGATCTACCCCTCTCTCCTAACCCTAGTCACCCCCGAGGCCACCTCTCTTTTCTCTAGACCTAGCTAACCCGAGCCCTATATAACTTAACCCCTAAGTACACCGAGCTCCCTCCTCCCTTGGTCCCTCTCTGCCCTCTCTCAGCTACAGGACAAGAAGGAGAGAGAGGAGAGAAAAGATCTAGCCCGAGCCCCCTCTCCTCACCTTTTTCCTAGCTACCACCACCAAACCCATATGCCTCCCTCCTCTCTCCCTATCTCCCCAACCACCCCAGCGCACCATGGCCACCTCAGATCAGATCTGGAGGCTCCCAGGTCCTCTCCACCCTTCCTCCTTCTTCCCCTTCCCCACCATGATCACCACCATGCCCCAAAACCCTAGCTGCCTTGTTCTCGTCTCACGACCAGCTTGCTCTCCGAGGCCACCAGGAGCACCAGGAGGCTCCCCTGCATCCTCTTCGTCGACCAGCACCAGAGGGAGCGGCTGGGAAGCCCCAGAGCTGCCGCTGCCGCCATGGCCGGCAGAACCGGCTCCCGTCATGAGCCCAATGCCGGATCTCTCCACCTCCGCACGAACCATCACCACCGACGAGACCCTGGTGAGCCCTGCTACCTTTGACATGCCCCCTTCCTCTAGTGCACCAGAAGCGCCACCTTCCGCCGAGCACCTCACAAGACGCGCCGCGGCCATTGGCTGACGAACGACAAAGGCAGCAGCAGCAGCCCGTCGCCTCTATTCCTCGTCAAGCCCGCCAACAGCCTCCCCGTAGTTGCGCCTGAACTAATCTTGTAGCCAGAGCGCCCTCTCCATCTTTGGTTTTTATGGGCGAGAATCGCTGGAACGCCGCCATCGCCGCCAAGTCGTTTCGCAAGGCCGGCACAAGGTCTGCTGCCAGACAGACAACAGCGTGCTTTTTTGCGCTTAGCCCCCTGCAAGATCTCCCGCCTAAACCCGCAGCCCGCGCCCCACTGCCGGGCCTCTCGGTTTTTGCAAGAAGACCCCCGGGAAACCAGACCACCACAGACCAGTCCCTCCGCGCAGCCTCGGACCGCCCACGTGTCGCCTCCCCGCTGGGTGACGCGCGCGCGTGACCCCGCAGCCTTTGGGCCCGCATGTCATCCGCATGGGCTAGCCAAGCCACGGTAGCAAAAGCTTTTCGGCGCGCCAGATCGCCAAGTCAGCGTTGGCCCCACCCATCAGTGACCATGGCTAGGTCTGTCTGTGTGTAAAAACACATTTCTGTAATCTGTTTTAAATTCAAATCTTTTTCTAATTATTTCAAATTAAATTTAATTCTGTTTTAAATAACTTTCCAAATATTAATCCAAATAATGCAAATAATATATGTTTTCAAATCAGAAAAATGTGAGGATTTCAAATATGCAATCCAAAATATATTTTGAACACTTAAATTTCCAAGTTTACTTAAATTACAATAAATGCCCCTTTTTCTTAAATAATTAATAACTTTTGATTTATAAATCCAAATTTAACAAATAATATGTCTAAAATGATTAGCTCGACGAGACCTTTCTGTTTATGCATTCCATGGTTTGATTTGAAGCATGCATCATATAAATATGTTGTGGACAGCAACTTAATTGTGAATAAATTGGGGCCAAAACTAAATAAAATGGTTTATTCTTGTGTTCCACACCTCACCCATGCCTTGCTACTTATTTGCCATGCAAATTGTGCATCATTCATCATGGCATGATTGTTTGCTTGACGCATTTATTCATATGCTTGTGCTCTTTATTCATGTTGGCCCTTGTTTGTTTGGTTCTTCTTCGAATAGACGCTGAGCAAGGGATATATCAAGAGAACCAGGAGCACTACCCAGATCCATTCCTTGCTTCAACTGAGCTGCCAGGCAAGCACTACCACATGCTTGCATACATACAGTACCTATTGCCTCTATCTTATTCTTGCATCATTGAGTCGCGATTGCATTAAATTGAATCCCAAGTATTGCATAGCCTTTATTTTTAAACCCCACTGAAGCTTGTTCCTCCACCCCATGAGCCATTACTACAGGAGTTGTTTGAGCCATGCGAGTCGTAGAACAGCATGTGTAGGGTATGTGAGTGTCTGATGGATAACGAGGTACCTAAACAACTTAACCTGAGTAGTAATGGGATAACTAATGAAAGTGGCATTGGTGAGCCATATTCGCTATTTGGTTTTTCAGGCTCACTTGTGTCCCGTAAGACCCCGAGTACTTGATTCCTGTTCCAAGAATATTCGCGCTATCCACATCCGGGAGGCTTATGGACCCCCCTGAGCCAGAGCTTGATTCATTCTTATTTCTTGGGGCCACAACTAGTTTGAGGTTTTATTTACTATCATGTACCTATGCCATGCTTTACTTACGATTGTGTGAGGAGCACGCTGTACTGTTTAGGAAGCGGAGTGTTTTCGCGGTATCGACAACCCTCAGCTTTTGGGATCTCATTGCTTACAGCCATTGGCGCAAACCTTGAGTCCGTCTCGAGTCATTAACTCCGCTATGGGTAGCTTAATGGGGTGGCCCCTGAAATATTTCTGAATCCTGTAATTGCTTTGTCGTGACTGCCTGCTGGGTTTTGATTTGGTTTTTCGAGGCATATCGAGTGTGTGTTGTTATTTGTGCACCGCAGGGTAAAACTTTCTGAAAGCCGTGTCCGCGGTTATGGACGACTTGGAGCACAGTTTCTCGATCATAGACAAGAATAACTAAAGTACCGCTTTTAATTTGACTAGACTAGGAACCTGACTAGTAAATAGTGCAATACTCACGGAATGGATAATAAACTGCCAACGGATGGGGGGTTGTTCGTCCGCTTCCTCGTCGATGGCGAGGAGGAGGATGGATCTTAAGATTACCTTTATAACTGTTATAACTGTTCTTAATTCACGGACATCCGCCTATCTCTGGTTAGGCGGATGGTTAGCAGTATCTATAGAATTGCTAGGGTTTATCTTATGCTGCAATTGCGTCACCCTGTGTTGTGTCCCTTTAGAGGCATAAAGACTTGCTGAGTACCCTAGGGTCTCACACGATAAATTATTGGTTCAGATGAACAGTACACTCGCAAGATGGATACCGGGTGGAAGAGACGGACGATGTGGGCAACGATCATTCGGTGTAGAGATTCCGGAACGGGATCCGTGAGATCTGTGGATGTGCTTATTTATGGGGCATCTTATGCCGATTTGCTTCTTATCCGTACTCGGACTTTGTCTTCCGCTTCCGCTTGATGCTCTGTTGACTGATGTATGAGGAGATATCCTAAACTATTATATCTATCTAGGATATTTGGATCTTGCCGTATGGCGTTGCTATATTTCCTTTCTTTTAGATGGAATGGCTCTGATGTACTATTGTATGGTGGCTTGCATACATACTCATTTGTGTATGTAATTGATCCCTTCGCCTGCCGATTACGCCGCCCGTTCTTGTCCCGATGTTTGGAAATGGTTGGGACGGCCGAAAGGTCTACCTGTGAGTGGCATTTGGGCCCCACCGTACTATTTCAACCATTTCCGTCCATCCAGGCTTGTAACTAGGAGCGTAATTCACCGAGGTAGTTACACACGCAAAGCCCAAGTCCTGCAGATCTACTCATCCAGCACTCTCACCACCAAAGTAACAAGACCAAAGGTGATATTCACATTGGTGGATTGGCCATGTTGACTATGCATTAAACATTTCACTGCCTATTATGGAACATGTTGACGACTCCAAACTTATGGACATCAAGTATTTGACTGCTTGTGGCTTCCTTGGTGTTTACCATGCTCCGAGCATATCAATTTAGTTATCTTGATGATACACAGATTGAGCAGGTTCAGTTTCCATACCCGAGGCCTTCTCGATTGTGGAGAAGGACACTTGGATCCTCACCAAGGATCAAGTGACGGAGATCTTGGCCGAGCACCAGGCCGAGGAGGAGGAAGATGAAGGGCAGCAGGATGAGCAGGAGCAAGAGGGAGAGCAGGGGCACAAACCTACTTGGGAAGGATAGTAGCAACAGTAGCCAGAAGGAGCCTAGGAACCGTAGCCTAACCAGCCACTGCAGGGGTACGGCTATGTCCCCTATCAGGAGTTCCAGCAGCTCAACTAGCACGTTGGGGAAATCAACCACACTCTTCAGGATGTGAATGAAGATGCGAACACTTTGACTCACAACTTCAGTCACTTCATGACCCACTTCCCCGACTTGTACCAGTAGTACCCGCACCAGCCGCCAAATGACGGCAACAACTGAGCATGGCAATAGCCTAAGCTTGGGGGAGGTTTGAAAACCTGCAAACTTTGCACTCATGTTTTTATTTCTTATTTTGATTTATTTCTTCAAAAAATTGCGTATTTATTTTCAGTTTTGCATTCCTAAAACAAAAATACAAAAAAATATTTTTAATTTTATTTGCAAATTTGTTTCTTTTCTGTCAGAGATTGCTTGATTTAAGGTGATTTGGCAATATGGAAATATAGGAGAAGTTCGACTCGAATACAAGAACGAAGCAAGCAAGAGGAGGTATCACATTCCTTTCATCACACTCCTTGCAACCTTAAATTGATCCCATAATCATTTACTTGCTTGCACTTGAGTCACTCCCCACTTAGCTTGTTATCCTACAAATTCTATTCCTTTGCTAGTGTCTCCTTTTTAGCTTTGAAACAATGAGCAATAAACTTGGTTAAAATACTTCCTACATTTTTACAACAAGAAAAAGCATCTGAAAGATGACTTGAGTCCATTCTTAGCTCAAAAAATTTGATTTTAGAACTACTCCATCACAACTGTGCTTAATATAAATAGACTCGATATTACCCTTGATTGAAATTCTTTGATTAAATGGATGCTTCGAAGTAGTAGAAATTATGCCACTACTTTTTCTAATAATTACCGTATTGCTTTATGCATGTCATTAAAACTCTGTCATGCTCCATGGGGAACTATTAACTCCGCTGGCCAACAAACGATCTAAATATGGGAAACCGCTTGATTTTAGCCATTGAGTTATGTAAATGTCTATAGCAGCAATGTTATGCCGTGTAAAAATTTTAGTCTCCTCATGGTTTCACGTTCCAAGTGAAGTTGTAGTACTCCTATGGCCCACTATTACTCAACATCATTTATTGGCATGGCCACGAGTGCACAACACAAGCCCAATTAACATGTTAAAAATAGTGGCATGATTTCTCTATGAAAGAGCTAGAGTTTTTGAAAAACAAGAGAAAGAAAAATGTGCTTTGAGAGTCTTGAAATTTTGACATGGGAGTAGATGAGTTGTTCTTAAATTAATATTTTTATGCCAACTTGAGTACTCTTAATTGGTTAAGTGAGCGAGAACAAAAAGTTTTCATATCTCAACAAAGAGAGCCACCAAAAGAATTTGCCTCACCTTCTTAGCTAAATTTTCGACACTTTCTTGGGCAGATGATTTATTATCTAGCAAGATATACATGGTTAGGAAGTGGACTCAGTGCAATCTTGTGAGTACTTGTACGATCATATTTAAGATTGCAGGAATTCTAAATAAAAGAATTTGACACCAATTCAAACTTGTGAGTTCCTTTATTTCCATCTCGAATCTCTGCTATTCTTCCTTATTTCCTTGTCACTCGAGGGAAAGCAACATCTAAGCTTGGGGGAATTGATAGTTGTGAGATTCGACACATTTTTGATGGCTTTTATTGATGGTTTTCTCCCGTGTTTGATCATTTTCTGACTTTACCTAATGCTAATACTTCGGTAGCAAAGAAAACTTGGATTTTAGTGTGAGTTTCAGGTTCTAGACGTCAACAAAAGGATTTAACTAGAGAAATACAATATTCTGGAGAAAGCAAGGAAGTCCCACTTTGGAAGAACGCGAGGGGAGCTCACAGACGGTTTAACGACCAACTATACGGCGGGAATGGCCGCATAGTTCTTGCCGTATAGCTGCCGCCGCCTCTATCTTTTCAAAAGGGACAACTTCCATGAAGGGACAGGGGACAAAAACACAACGCAGCAGCCGCCACATCATCCAGAAGGGAGAAAGAAGGGATCCGGAGAATAAGGAGAATACGTTCTTCATCTTGCTCCACGATCTTCGATCTCCTAGCCAATACACCTCCATAGCCACTACTCGTACTTGATAGAGAGAGGGATCTCCACCTTGCAAGACTAGGGTTTGAGATTGTTTCTTCCCATCTTGAATTGTGTTGGATTTTTTTCTATTCTTATTGTGGATCTCCACGGTAATACCAATACAAATTCCCTTTATTTGATTATATTGATGATCCATTCTTCTCTCATGTGTGAGTAATTCCCTTGGGCGTGGGAGATGTAGGGGATTGGTGAGATGTGATCTGTCGTCAAATATTTTCCATTAGTTTGTGATTGATTCTAATTACTATATTATGTGTGCTTGACTATCTATGGGATGCTTAATGCTTGTTATCCGATTAAGGTCCCAGACAACATGATATCTTGTTCGCTAATGGACCGGCGACCCCTGGGTGACACATGGACATCAATGGAAAGCTAGTTGACTCGAGGATAATGAGTAACCACTGTTCTTATTGCATTAGTCCGATCCAAGGATCTTAATCGCTAAGTGACCTGAAGGGTCTTAATCGTCTAGTGTATGACCATGGTTTTGGTAGTAGGCTAGTAGGATTATTGAAGTTGGGATGAAATCTAGCAAGAGGAGTTCTGACTAAATATGGGTTGCTCGCATACACATATATCTATAAGATTATAATTATTACATTCACAGTCGTCCACCTGGCGCATTCACTATCACCATGAACTAAATTTCCCCGTGCCTTCTTTCACCATCTGCAGAAAACAACAAACAAACAAAGTCGTTCTTTACTTTTATGCATTTTATTTCTGAAGTTTACATTTTAGTTCTATTTAAATCTATTGCATTTAATCAAAACCCATTCTTATTTCAACACTTGCAGTCAATTCACTCGACGACCCGTGACAACTTCAGGTGTGACATAGACTTCACCAATAAACACTTACCTTTGGGATCCCTGTGGGATCAATATCTGAACTTCAAAACTAGTTACAAACGATCTGTGCACTTGCAGACATCGGTTGGTCATCCGGATGAACAGCTATTTGAGAAAATGTAGAGTATCCGTCCAAGTAGCAAAAATGAGTGTGGTTTGCTAACATTTCTAATTTTTGATCTATGAACGGAAAACGATAATGATATCTCCTAGTTTCTTTATTCAATTTCCTAAACTCTATGCACATCCTCTGCCCAACAATAGTTCTAGTAGGTATCAGTTCATTGTTTTCATTAGGAAGAACAGTAAAACCACCCTTCTTAGGGACACAATGAACAGGACTTACCCATTCACTTTCTTTAATAGGCTAGGTTATACCTGCGTCTAGTAGGCGTACAATTTCTTTCCTTACCACTTCTTTCATTTTAGGATTCAATCTTCTATTAAATTTCGCAACTGGTTTAGCACCTTCTTCCATGAATATTCGATGGACGGTTATCATGGGACTAATGCCCTTCAAATCATCCATTGAGTACCCCAAAGGCCTTGCGATGCTCCTTGAGTTTTGTCATGAGTTCTTCTTCTTCTTCTCCTGAAAGTTTAGCACTAATAATAATAGGAAATTTATTTGTATCATCTAAAAACATGTATTCAAGATTATCTGGTAGAGTCTTCAACTCCAGGGGTGGTAATTCCTCGTCCCCTCTCTTTTCTAGCTCTTCAAAAGCCTCATTAGTTGGAGGCCCTATAATGGGAAGTGAATCGACTTCATATTCTAGTTCTTCTTGGGACTTGTCCTCCATAACTATTTCTTCCTAATTTGAGTCTTCATTTATTTCTTCTTCTTGATTACTAAAGAAAAGAGCTGCCATTTCCTCAATAATTTTCTCTTTCTCTTCTTATATTTGTGGAGGCATGTCTTTAAATTTGGAAAAGTGGAATTATTTTTCCGCTCCCCCAAGCTTAAGAGACACAATATCCTTTTTGAAATCAACATAGGCACCTACATCACTCAAAAAGTTTCTTCCAAATATAATTGGGCAAAGAGTGTCAGTTGGCATATCAATAACTACAAAATCAATGGGAAAGTTTTTGTTGCCAATTGTGACAGTTGCATCTTCAACTACTCCCATCAGAATTCTAAGAGTTTTATTAGCTAACATGATTGTCATGTCAGTATTTTCAATTGTAGTCGGTTCTATTTCTTCTTTTATTTCTAGATAGAAATCATAGGATATAACATTAACTTTGGTGCCAAGATCACATAAACCATAATGCGAGGTTTCTTTAAATATGCAGGGAAGAATAGGCTTACCCACATCTTTTACCTTTGTTTTATCTTCAACCAATACGAGTATCTTCATCAAGTTCACCTATGTTACAATGCGCGTACATAGCCATAATTTCGTCTTTGGTTACCTCTTCATCTTTGGTTTCTTCCAGATGTTCTATAACTTCTTGTATAATTTCCTCTTCCTTCTTTTCCTGTGCTGCTTTGACCTATTCATATTCAATAATATGCTTCTGTGCAGTGTTAGGGAAAGGTATCTCATATGTTGGTTCTAGGGAGGCCAGTGTTGCTTTAACTTCTCTTTTCTTCTCAGGTTTGGGTGGTGGATCATACTTGACCAAACCCTCCTTTGGAGCTTTGATATGTTCTGTAAAAGCTTTAACAACTTGCGACACAAGATCTAAATCCAAATAAAGTTCTTTAGATAATTCTTTAACATGGCCTTTTTTATTATAGTCATGAATACAATCATGTTCTATTTCTACACCTCCTTCACTTCCTAGACCAAAATTCCATGAAACACAATGATCTTGGATTCTATTAAGTAAAGCCCAAGCTTTAGCTATAGGAAGATTCATAAAGGCTCCTTCCGCGAAAGAGTCTAGTTCAATTTTATTAGGTTCAATTAAATAGCCATAAAAGATATGCAATAAATACCATTCAGGCAAATCATGATGAGGACATAGGTGAAGTAAATATTTAAATCTGATATAAGCTCTTACTAGTCCTTCATTAGTACGGTTCTTCCAAGTCATTATAAGACACCTAATTCCAAAAGATTTTGATAAAGGATAATATTTTGCTAGAAATTCACAAGCTAGATTATCCCAAGTAGTAGTGGCTTCTGGTGGTAAAGATCTATACCATGGGAGAGATGTACTAATCAAAGTTTGACTAAAAAGTTTAACCCTTACCTCATCAGCAGTATATCCCGTCAATCGAAAAGTGCCACATATATATGTAAAACATGCAATATGCTCATATGGATCAGGATCTTCTTCATCTCTAGTAAACTGTTTCTTGTGTAGAATACCAAATAATAGAGGATTTATTTCAAACCCCCTTGTCTTATCATTGGAGTTGTCTATTTTATAAATACCATAGGGCTTCCCAAAGTGGATGAGTGGGTTAGCACTAGTCATATGCTCAAATTCCATCATGTTGGTGGAAACTCGTAACTCAAAGCAAAACTTAGCAAGCCAAAAATAAATAAGCAAAAACTAAAAGACCTATAGCGCTTAGATCCCCAGCAACGGCGCTAGAAAATAACTTGATGACTACAAGTGCACTGATCGTTTGTAGCTAGTTTCGAAATAAAGATATCGATCCCACAGGGAGTAGGAGTCTGAAGTCTAATAATTATTGAAATAAATATTACACTAGTAATGCTTAATAAAGTTATAAGTGACAAGATAAAATGCGAGTATTGAGTGAAAAGGTGTTTTGGGGTTTTGGGTATAAGAGCGATAATAAGTAAAGTAAACTGAATATAGAAAGTAAGTATTGCGTATGTAAGAGAGATTGAAACTGCAATAGGGAAAAATCGTTCTCAGGGAGTAGCGAATTCACCACTAGCATTATAAGGAGCTAAGGTAAAGATTATTATCATGAACATTCTCAACTATGTATGTGTGGGAGGAACTCCATATTTGGACAAATAGGCATCAACCGGTGCTCACATCATCCTCATATCCACGACAGTCAGCAATCGACATCAATCGAATTACTGCGCTATTAAGGGACATAATCCCGTAGAACATATCCCATGGCATGGATAGTGTTCCGTGAGTTTCCTCGGTTTCCCAAGTTGGTACGTAAGGAGTGTCAACAGCTTTATAGTCATTGTAAGTGCTAAGACATCTCCGTCTACCAACAAGTAGTTCGCTCCATCAAGTCACCATGAGAGGAAAATATTAAGAGGTCTACTTCTCTCAACATCAAGATGAAGACAATCTAACACATGGTCATAGCGATGAATATCATAATAAACTTTATCTTATTTTAGTCTCATATTAGGGTTTCTCCATCTCCCCAAGAACTAATGATCTACTCAGACATGGAGGCAATCAACATCATGGCAATAACAATAGAATCTATCATAGATGAATAGTACTTGTAAATACACAACGAGTACGGAAATTACAACAAGATCTAGACAAGATATAGATGGGATGGATGGAGATGGTGGTGATGCAGGGGTGGATGATGAAGATCGATGCCTTAGCCTCATGGATCTACGCAGGGCAAAGATGGATCACCGGTGAATGAGTTCCCCCTCCAGATGCCTTCTAGAGGTGTGGTTTCTGCGATTTCTGGGTGTTCTGTATGTCGTCTCTCTGATCCAGTTGCACAGGGTGAAACTATTTGAGGAGGCGGTGGTGGCGCCAACAATACGGCTAGAACGAGACAGCCGGAAAATTTATTCCCATCGTATAGTTGGTTGTTAAACCGTTTGTCTCTCTTGATTGCTTCGGGTTTTCTTCTGGTATTATTAATATTTCCCAAATAAGCGATTTACATTGTTTTTGACTCCTTTTCTCCTCAGTACAACTACTTCAAGAATTGTGTCCATTGTATCCATCATCTGTCCTGATCCTGGTGAAAACAGACATAAAATGTGCGCGGGAGCAATGTAAAATACCAAGATCCTACATCTACAATGCAAAATAACAATATAAAACATGATGCAAATATGCACTCATCAGCGCCCTGTTTTCGAGCTCAGCCCCCGACACTTGGGAGTGAGGGTGTCCATGTCGAGGAGCTCGGAGAGCCGCTCGCACCACTTCACCTACCCCAGATCCGCCAGTGGGTGGTTGAGCAGCTCGTGCACCATGCGCTTGGCAGCCTCCTGGGGGGTTGGTCTGTCTGGCCGCGGGAGGACGCGGTGTGGGAGAGCGATGTGTTGTCGTGGGAGGAGAGCAGGAGCTCCTGCAACGGGCGGAAGGAGGAGCCTTGCTCTTCCTCCATCGATGAGAACGACTCTGGTGACGTGCGTTGGGGGGGGGCGAGCTCCATTTGAGACCGACTCTCTTCGTGGCAGAGAGCATGCTCCGCCTGTGCCTCGGTGTGAGCTGGCATGCCGGCGCAGTTGGCAAAGACCTTCAGGACATGTCTCATCCCCTACCTAGCGTGCTAAATGTCGAAGAATGAGTCCCGCGTGGGGACAAGGGGTCCAACAATGGGGGCTAAATCACATGTTTAAGCTTCAAGCGGTGGCGCACCAACACGACAGATAGGTTGACAAGGGTTTTTCCCCCAGGTTCGGGACCCTCGTGAGGAGGTAAAGCCCCTACTCCTACTTGGTTATTTTTCTCGTGGTGCTTCGCGAGGGTATAGTGGTGAACCAATGTGTAGGGTTAAAGATTGCTGGGAACGACATCCTCTAAGGTAGGAAAGGTCTCCTTATTTAGGGTGACTGGGCCTCTTCCCCCAAATGTTGGGCGGGAAGGGTAACCACATTGCTGCCCCTCAAAGTCTCAGTCTATCGAAATATTTTCGGTGGACTCGGTCCTCTTGTCTCGGTCGCCCTCTGGTCCTTCACGAAGCTAGGCTTCCTGGCACCATCCTTTTCTACCTGATGCCTCCCTTGTCCCCTTATCACCAAAGTGGTAAGGGACAACTATCTTGGCCTTGATGATGTCCTTGGTGCCTTTGCATCAGAAGGTGGGTGGTCTAGCCTTTTTTTACAGAGGCAACCCACGTGGGCCTGGTCTTTCTCGCAAGTATTTGTTGTATTGTTCCTCGTTGTTGTAGGATTAGGAACACACCCTTGGACACGCCTAACCACCCAAGGTTTGTCTTGGGACCCGGGCGTGCTGGCGCTCCACTACGATAGACGATAGGGGCCAGGCGAGTTCCCCTCTCGAGGCAGCGGTCTTGGGCTTCCCTCATGAGGCCTCTGGCCTCGTCCCTCTGCTTCCAAAGGGGACGGTGGCCTGGTCAGTGGGCTCATCGGCCATAGGATTATGGTACCCCAGGTGCCAGGACTCGGACAAAATGATTTCGGTATGTAAGGAGAACCAAACTCCAGTACCTCGTCATATCGAGGACCAGGTCAAAGTGTTGTAATCTGCAGATTAATAGGCAATAATTAGCTTTTATCTATTCTATCTTAAAGTATCACACTCTTCTATACTAAGAGGTTGTGCTGAGTTCCATGACCCTCTTAATGAAGTGATGCTCTTACATATATCTACCCACCCTTCCTCCAAGCTTTCATGCACATGACTGATGTGTGTGCATAATAATGTGGTCATCCAAGATTCTCATCAATTATTACTGCTTCGAACTCCAAGGACATTTATGTCATTCCTAGCGTGATTGGTTAACCCTATCACTAAGAAAAGGATGATTGTGCTACAAAGTCTGCTTTTCTGGTGCACTCCCTTTGGTCAAAGAGTTAGGCTCGTGTCGAAACTTTGAGACTATGTCTTCTTTTCTTGTAAAGCAAGATCCTCTCGAACTAAGTGACATATCAGGTGTTCGTGATATTCTAGATGTCTTCCTAGTAGTATCTCCATGTTTCCACATGACCGTGTTGTCAAGTTCTTGAGCAAAAAAGTCCTCTAAACCACACCTATCTCCAAGAATCTGTATTGGATACCCCTAAACTAGTTGTTTGAGCTTAAACAACACCTTGGAGAGTTGTAAGACAAATGTTCTATCTAAATTAGTTCATTCTTAAGGGATGTCTAGTTTTATCCGTGTTTAAGAAGGATAATAATTCTTTGTGGATAGGATTTGGGTTATCATCGAATCAAACTCAGTTCCAAGGACTATATTGATGGTGTTTCTACTTGTGATGTTTCACTTGAGTACATCCTCATGTCCTTTGGTCTGACCAATACTTTGCCTTGTTCATATGACATATGAGTCCATCTTCTTGGAGTATCTCGATAAGTTTATCGTTGAGCCCATTGATGGCATCCTTATCTTCTCCATCATAGGCCAGATTCATATGGAACATTTGGCATGAATGTTGGAAATTCTTGAGAACCGCCTTAGAGTCACTTTGAAGTCACCTTCTTTGATCCACTTAAAATTTGGAACATTTGGCATGGATGTTAGAAGTGACCTTCTTTGATCCACTTAAAATTGTTGAAGATGTCACCGTGGATTCTAGTAGACTTATCTTCGTTACCTTAAGGACACATGTGTGTTTAGTTGCAAGTACTTTGTGTAGGTGCAATTGTCCTTTAACAAGTTGCCAATACATGGGTCTAGCAATGTATCTTAATCTATTGGAGCTTGACACTGTAGTCCATATCTTGAGAATCTAGTGCCTTTAACTTTGTGGGAACTGTTTTAAACTTTCTACTCGGACATGATGAGTCCGAAGTTTCATTCCACCTAACCAAATCTAAATCTCCTGTAGTTATGATGGTTGGTGTTCTTCAAGGTATTGACATTATTAGCCGAAAATCCTATTGTCATATTCTCTTGATTCAGCAAGAACAATCAATCTACATGAGGCATATTTTATGATTTATTATAGGAGTTGTGCTTACGGTTTCCTTTGTCTCTGAAGTACGGCCTTTACTTGATATCAGATATTGGTATCTCGAACATCAAGGAGAATGTTTAAAGTAGTGTTGCTAAATGTCCCTCGGTCGATCTTCGAGACCCTTTTATGTTGGCAAGCATTCTATTGTGCCAAGTAATTGAAGTCTGAGAATGAAGTTTATTTTTCTCATGTTTTCAAGAATCTTGTTATCTATTCATATTGGTGGTGTAAAAGTTATATCATAATTGTCGACAATGATTTTGGTAAACCTAGATGAATAAGTAGTTTGCTTTGGTTTCTAGACCATGTTCAAAGAGTGACTATGATTTTGGTAATCAGCAGTTCATCTTATTACATGTTCCTTGTGACTCTTATGAGTCCTTGCCACAAGCAACTTTCTTCCTTGGACTTCTATTGAACGAAAGAGTGACCCTTCTATTTCAAAAGTAGTTCAAAAACTTGGTTATATGTACCGCTATAACCTTGAAATATCTACTTAAGTCGCCTAGTAGAGTTTCATATCTCGAAGTCTGTGGTCATGTTCTTTTTGTTGGAAGCCTCCTCCCTTAGAAGTTTAAACTCTTATATAGGCTCCATGGTCTCAATCCTTATTAAGACCAGCTATCTAACAACTTGAAACCATCTCCTCTTGTTTCCTCTGTTACCTTGGCGTTTTTCAAGTACGTCATCTCAGAGTTGTTTCTGAGCACTCATTTGTTGAGTTAACCATGAGATACTCGATGTGTTGTTAGGTGTGTTTCCTCTTATCCCTAGTGTAACCTTGTCTTCATTCTCTCTTCCTACATTAGGAATCTCTGGCCGAGATTCTCGTAAGGGGGATAGAGTTGTAATACCCCAGTTTTAGTTAAACAGTAATTAGGCCTGTTTGTGCATACATAAGCATCATTTGTTTTGCTAAGAATAAAAATGCATGAAAGAAAAGAATGCAAACACCCAAAACCCTTGTTTTTTCCTCTCTCATGCAAATAAATTCAAAATGGTTTTGAATTTACAAAATCCAAAAAAATTGGAGCCCAAATTGACTTAAGGGCACCACAGTGTTTTAGATATATGTCGACAAAACCTTTAGTATTTTAAACATATTCAAAAGAGGTTTAAAATTTGGTTTATAAACTAGAAAAGGAGAAAAGGAAATTGGAAAAATAATTTGATAGAAAAAAGTTTCCAGGCCAGCCAAGCTGACCTGTTCCTTCTCCCTTCCTTCTCTGCAGCCCACGCGCAGAAACCTCGACCCGACCAACCCAGCTCCCTGCCTAGTACCACTTCGGTGTTCTTTCCCTTTCTTCTTCCTCCACCAGAAGGACGCCGAGCGAAGCTTCTCGCTGGCGCTACACCCTCCGCCCGCCGTCACTACAATGCTCGTCTCGCCAAGATGCGTGTTTCCACCATTTTCTCTGCCTATTAGGACCCCAGGCCGAAGAGAAAGAGCTCTAATTATCCTTCTCCCTTCGCATCCCATCCTCGCTGAAACCCTAGCTCTCTAGAGCTTCGAGGAATCGTCATCTCCTGCCTCGCCTCGCTCAACTGAGCATGCCATTGTAACCCTCTAGTCCTCCTTGTTTGTTTGCCCCGAGTTGGGCAAGCTAGAGCTGCCCCCAACGCACCAATTGAGACCTCCTTCTCCGACGAGTTGTGTCACTATCGCCATTGATTCCGGCCACCTTAGCCCTTGCCATCACCTTCAGCGCCCACCTGGTGAGCCTCTGGTGTTCAAGGAACCTTTTGTTTGCTTGCTCGCTCACTGTAAGCACCACACGTCGTCGACCTGCAAGAACCATTGTCATCACTTGTTGTTGTTGTAGCTCTGGCAACCAATTCTGGGCAGCACCGCTATATTTAGGTTCACCATGTCGTGCTTGTTCTAGAGAGCCCAGCCGTGCTTGCTAGTATGACCCATGTCATTGCCGGCGACCATCTTCTATGGGTGGACGTCGTGCTGACGTCACGCCCACGACAAGCTAGTGTGGACTGTGGACCCGTTGACCGCTGACCACCAGCATGGATGTTGATGTGGACCTAGACCCAGTAGCCAGTCATAGTGGCTAGGGACAGTACGGGTGTAAAATGGTTAAACGCCCCCACTGACGTCAGCCTTGCGCAATAATTTTTAAAAATTGGTTTAATAACTTTAGAAAACAGTTTAAATATTATAAAATCAATAACTAATTATATATAAGTCAGAAAATATGTATAATATATCAAAATGTTCAGAAAATGAGATCTATCTCTCAGCATTAAAATCATGCACTGTTCAACAGCTTCAATTAACAAGTTTATTAGAAGAACAAAATGAACCCCAGAGGTGATTTCGAGGTTCCCCTATTTTAGGGTTTGCACCCCTCGGACCATATTTAAAATGATCAAGCATGTTTCAGAGTTTCATTTCAATGCTATTAAACTTTTCATATCATCATTCTCGCTTGAGCATTGCATCGATGCCATGTGTTGATTTTTTCCATTTCTTTCCAGTGTTTGGTTCTTCTCGGTAAATTACGAGATTGAGATCAAAGACCGAGATCAATACCATCAAAGGTCGAAGATCAATTCCTAACCAACTGTAACCAAGTCAAGTACAAGGTCCGAGGATCTTATTGGCTATCAACAAGAAAAAGGAAAGGCATAACACCACCATTATATAATCCCATACTTTCAAAGCGTCCCAATTCTTGCCATGATGCATACGATTCTACTGTGGTATTTTCTTGATAGATAGAGTACCCTATATGTTGCATTACTCCCTTTCAGCTTATATTACCTGATCCACTGCTCCTAGCAAACTAGGTTTGGCTTGTGTGCACTGCTAGAGCTTATACATGTGTCTCGCTTAGCCATGCTTAGTTGTTAGTGCTGGTTCATCCATATGATATATCAAATACAAAGAATCTAGTATGACAGGAGAACAAGGAATACTAATGAGGTGAGATTAGTGGTAAATGTTAAACATACTACATCTTGTATGGGAGGCCAAGGTGGATGTGGTTTTTGTAGTCCCATGCTCACCACCATTAGGGCCCGAGTTCTTGCGCTCAGAACCAGGACGAGCGTACAAACACACGGGTCCGAGAAACCCATGAGTACCTAAATTACCTAGTAGATTCCATGAGTCACATAGTTCTGGTGTTCCATTTGATATATGCATACTAGTTGTTCTTTAAGGCGGTGAAGGAGGTGCATCATAATAGGCAGGGAAGCATGGATCGGGTGCTTCGCGTGGATAGAACCCCTAACAAACAAACCTCGCCTCAAATCTCTAGGGACCAGCTTCGGGATTTAAACCGTGATGGTGGAACCCTCCTTAGCGTGTGAATCATGGTATCGACAAAAGTAATTTAAAGGTTGTGGTCAACCACCCACTTCTAGCACACCAAGGAAGTGTGTCAAGTCGCACTAAGAGTCAGTTGGTACATGTGGGTAAAGTTGTACACCCCTGTAGGGTTTTAATCTTTTCGAAAATATGTGTCCATGTTTATGGACGACTTGGGAATGAATGTGAGATCATAGAGAACTAAGGTTTGTTAAGGATGATTCCTCATCGGTACAAGGGGGTGATCCTAGTTGAGGTTCAAAGGATGATGAGTCGGTGGATATGAAAATATGGTGATCAATATTATGGAGATATCACTCTCTTATCCCCCTTTATAATATTCTGATTAGGAGATTTTCTTCTCCCTCTTGTTTTATAAACGAAGATAGCTTTATGGAAATAGCTCCACCAGCCATAAGTCTTGTTGAGTACACCATGTACTCACCCTTTCTTTGTTCATACTTTTCTAGCAGAGTAAGTGTTCCCTTGAAGATAAGTTTGGTATGACATCGACACCGATGAGTACCTTGGGGTTCTTGGCCGGTAGCCTAGAATCTATGGGCTGGGACGTCATCGTTATGCTTCAGGCCTCTTAGGCCATTTGTTATGTTTTTAATACTTAATAGCATAATTTTCATTCTGTTGTTTTAATACTCTATTTCATCTTATCTTGTGTTGATTTGGAAAAGTTTTAATATCTCTTCTAGTATTTAAAATCTTAGGATATCGTTGGCAGAGCCAACCATCCCAAAAAAAGAGTGCCAAATCCAAAGATCATGTGATCTAGCTGCCTCAAGTACGCCTATCGGGTCACTGGCACCTAGGGTATCCAGACCCAGTGGTTGCCGGGCCCGCTGCTAGGATAGCGGCAGCCTCGTGAGGCCACGTCCCCCCAACACACCTGGTATGGTACCTAGTGTGGGACATGCCCAACGGGTAGCTTCCTTGCTCCATGGACTGCGTGGTCTACCTCAATAAAGAGGAGACACTGTCTAGCCACTTTGGTGATAAAGAAGGGGTGATGGCGGCTGCTATAGACCCTATTCTTCCTTGCCACTTAATTTCAAGAAGGCGGTGGATAGAACCATGCTGCAAGAGAGACGTCAGCGACAACCATACCTTTATGCTGGACCGGTGGCCCCTAAAGATCCAAGACCTAGTCCATGTAAAGTAGTCTTATAGACAAGCTCGCCCTAGGCGGAAATGTGGTAACCATTCCAGCCCATTGAATTGGGGGATGAGGTCCATCCCCGCTATAAAGGGGAGCCATCCCTACCTTAGAAGAGGTCAACCCTTACGATCTAAATCCCTAGGATTTCATTCGCCATTATACTCTCATGAAGCACTACGAGAAATACAACCAAGCAGGAGTAGGGACTTTACCTTCTCACGAGGGTCCTGGACCTGGGTAAAAAACCACCGTGTCCTCTCTATGTTGTGTGTGAGCCCTGTTGTTGCAATCGTTTTTGAGAAGAAATCGCATGTTCAGTCCCCTCAGGAATATGTGGCTTATTGGTACCTAGTTCCTTCGTGGGATTTCAATCTCTGACATTGTACCCTAGGTAGGGCACTGAGGTGCACCTCCAAGGTCTTCTTCAACTTCGTCGGCATGGTTACTCGCAAGAAGACTCTGGCCGAGCGCGCCCTTTGCTGCACAGCAAGCAAGGACGAGGATGAGTTTGTTCTCCGGTGCATCGCCTGAATCATCCTTAACAAATCTTACCTTGCTTGGACTGCATGTCCTGCCTCATTAAAGAGGAGACGTTGTCTGGCTGCTTGGACGATAAATAAGGGGTGACGGCGCCTGCGCCAGCCCCTCTTCTTCCTTTCCACTTTAGTGTAAGAGGGCGGTGGACGGCACCATGCTGCAGGAGAGATATCGGAGACAACCGCACCTTTATGCTAGACCTGCGGTCCCCAAAGATCCAAGACTTAGTCCATCTAAAGTAGTCTTATAGATGAGCTCTCCATGGATGGTAGTGTGGTAACCCTTCCCGCCGAATTAATTGGGGGAATAGGACCGACTCTGCTATAAAGGGGAGCATCCCTAACCTTACAAGGGGTCGATCCTTACGATCTAAAACCCTAGTCTTTCATTCTCCATTATACCTCATGAAGCACCACGAGCAATACAACCGAGCAGGAGTAGGGGATTTACCTCCTCACGAGGGTCCCGGACCTGGGTAAAAACCCACCATGCCCCCTCTCTATCGTGTGCGAGCCCCATCA
Organism: Avena insularis; assembly: GCA_023614405.1. Lineage (NCBI taxonomy): Eukaryota > Viridiplantae > Streptophyta > Magnoliopsida > Poales > Poaceae > Avena > Avena insularis. The sequence goes on along the minus strand of JAJUPC010000304.1, from coordinate 99,124 downwards.
TTACAACCATCGGTGAGAAGATCTAAACGCATATTCAGTCCCCTCACGAATCTAGGGCTTGTTGGTACCCTAGTTCCTTTGGCCACTTCAATCTCCGACAATGACCATGCACCCGGTTGAATGACCTTTGAATTGTCCTTGCCAACCAACTAGAGAATTCTTCCACTCCCAATGCATGCAATGTATGCTACCAAGCTTGCCAGGAAACCCTCTTGCCTCATTCATAGAAAAGAGCTAGGCAGTTACTTCCATTTTTGGCTGCCTCAAGTACTCATCGCCAAACATGGTAGCAACTACCCGAAAAAACCTATACATGGAGTCAAAAGCAGTGGCATCGCTCATGCGCATGTACTCGCCAACGATATCACCAGGAACTTGGTAGGCTATCATCCTAATTGCAGTTGTGCATTTTTGTGAGGAAGTGAAGCAAAGCTTACCAGCGGCAACATTCTTCAACTTGAAGTAGTCATCATGGCACCTCACTCCTTGAACAATCCTCATGAAAACTTGCCTCCTCATTCGGAACCACCTCTGAAACTGAGACAAAGTGTACAGTGCATTGGTCCGGTGGAAGTAGTCATTGTATAGATGGACGTGCCCAGTGTCCTGTCTCTGGTCCAACGCGGGCACCCGACCCTTCAAAGATCCCATGTACTGTGGCATTGCATCGGCTTGGAACTTCCCAATGACTGTAGCCGTGGCCACGATGATGTTGTATCACCATAGGAGGAAACATCCGATGTATCGATGAAGTGCTTATGAAAAACTCATCCAAGCTATCCATGGTGATCTACATGTTGAATAGGCCATGGTCACAACTAGGATCATCTACAATGTTGTTGGTTTGAATATAGTTGGCAAACATACCAAGCTGGTGGGTGGCGGTAGTTCGGGGGACGAGTCGTTGGGCGTTCCTTTGACGGGGCGGTAGCAAGGATGAGGAGCATCTAGGACTTGGGGGAGTTCTCATGGCCTCCCGCCTTCAGGGTGGTTGTGGCAAAGCCCTACCAAATATGGTCCCAAAACACCGGCGAGAGAACGGATTCGGGTTGAGTGGCAGCAGCCGGTGGCGGTCCTAGGGAGGGGTCGACCTAGGGATTTGATGTAGGGAGGAGTGGGGAGCTGACGCTAACGAGTGGGCTACGGAGGACAAAATGTGTACACAAACCAGTCTATCGTGGACACGCACAAGCGCAAACGCAACCTAGAATTGGGCCATGAATGCGCTGGTCTAGGGCCTACATACCGTTTGCACCCCCGTTGGGAGCTCGTTTTTGGGCCGAGTTGTCCGCAGACACTAATTCGACATGAATAGTGCATATGCATCTTGCCATTTTGGATGCTCTTAGAACTACTCCCTCCGGTCCATATTAACATCCTTAACCTTGTCCAAATACGAAAGCTTCCGGTCTAAATGATTAACGGATACATACGAATCAAGATAAAGTTGAGGCTATTAATATGGACCGGAGGGGATAAAAAATTTGGTAGGCCTTTGCCATCTGCGTATGCACGCACGGGGAAGAAATATGTGGACATACAATGTCTCAATGATCATAGCCACTTCTCCTTTCATAAGTAGTAAAGAATACTAAAACATGTGCCGATTTCCCTAGTTCTAATCGCTACGCCTGTTGCCAAGGTAGGACGTTCCAACCAACCATCATGTTCTCTTTTGCTATAATAAGTAGTAACGATATGGTGGATGATGAACTTTTTACATATGTTGTTCCATGGAAAAGATCCGAAGATTCCTTCCCTTATAATCTAGTTAGTACTTCTACAAGTTGATCTCCCCCTTCTTGACCGACACATGCATCATTTTATAATTGAAAAGGAACACCACAAGTGTCGGCACCATGCACCATGGTGCTGCGTCCATGGATACAACATGGTGAAGCGATTCTACCACCCAACTGTGCAGTATTTTGTGTATGGACATGATGCGGCCAGCAGGGACTTGCCCCATCCACCTGGCCTCGATATGATGTCGATCACTAGTTGTATCTACTTCCCGATGATCATGTTGTCTAGATGCCAGGAACGTTCTCGGTCATGAAACTGCCAAAGGATCCATGGTCTAGGGTTGCAGTCTTCCTGTTCACTCCAAGGATGATTCTTGATGCCCTGGATCGATGTTTGATGTCTTCATAAATCTTGAGCACGGAAGACGACTCCAAGGACCCAAATTCCCCCAGGAGAGAGGGTTCCCAGGATGTTTCCCTCTTCACACTGTTGGATGATAGGTTCCTGCCCATTGTGTACACCCGTTTTTAATGGGAACGGTAGTAGCCCCCGGGTAAGGTGATGTCAACTGTGGACTTGTTGGTGTGGCGCATTTCCCCATCGAGGAAGGATCATAGTTTTACACGGGCTCCTAAATTCCTGCCCAAACACTTGGTGTAGATTTAGTATCACTCCGAGAAGATGTCTCACCGTTATGCCGCCTAGGGTATTGATAAATCTATGACTACAAGAAAAGTGTCCATCTGAAATGACTTGGCCCGACGGTCGTTGTAGAAGATACGTCTTCTGCAATGAAATTCTCGGCTCGACCATTGTCGATGGAAAATGTTTTTTCCGGTTTCGCGACCCTCTTCTATGAAGAAATCGGCATGGGGCAGAAGCAATATATTCGGTTCCTCACGCGATGTTGACTCACCGAAGTATTTTGTGGCGTGTGGGTCCCGAACATCAGTATATCTAGTGGACCATACTTTTCGGTCACGCATCTTTGATTTGAACTCGATGATGTTTCTCGATGCGTCTGCCGTTTAGTCAGGCTGCTAGGTCCCACATGTCAGCCTATCATTAGAAGAATAATGTGTATTATGGATTTTTTTCCTTCGGTCGTGCTACCCTGTTTAGAACTTGATAGCTCTACTCGATCCATCTATCATTTAATCAGGCTGCTAGGTCCCACATGTCATCCTCTTATTAGAAGAAACATGTGCATGATGGAATTTTTTCCTTGACTCATGCCTCCCTGATTTCAACACGATAACGTTGCTTGATCTATCTACCGTTTAGTCACGCTGTTCGGTCCCAATGTTAGCCTCTCATTAGAATAACCATGTGTATGATGGAATTTTTTCCTTCGCTCGCGCTACCCTGTTCCGAACTTGATAGCGCTGCTCGATACATCTGCCATTTAATCACGTAGTTGGCCCCACATGTCATCCTCTCATTAGAAGAAACATGTGTATGATGGAACTTTTGCTTGGTCGAGCCTCCATGTTCCGAACTTGATAGTGTTGCTCGCTGCATCAGTCATTTAATCAAGCTGGTGGGTCCCCTATGTCAGCCTCTCGTTTAAAGAATTGTGTGTACATGATGGAATGTTTTCTTCTCTAGCGCTACCCTGTTCCGAACTAGATAACATTACTCAACGAATCTGCCGTTTGGTCATGCTGCTTGGTCCCACATGTCAGCCTCTCATTATAAGAAATGCGTGCATGTTGGACTTTTTTCTTGCTCGCTGCTCCCTGTTTTGAACTAGGCAATGTTTCTCGATACAACACATGTATAAGTTCTCGCTGGTGGGTCCCACATGTTAGTCTCTCTATAAATGATACGTGTATAGAATGGACTTTTTTCGGCCACGTCCGCTATTTTGATCTTGGCAAGGTTGCTCGATGCGGCAGTCGTGTATGTTCTGCTGGGTCCCCATTGTCAGCCTTTCTGGTATGTTCTGACTTGTGGGTCCCCGATGCATCCTACTGAGTTCTGGCTGGTGGGTCCCGGATGCCAGCCTCTCTATACAAGTATTTAACATTTTTTTCAAACCTGCCCATTAAACTCGAGGGACGCTGCAGGCTAGTTGGTCCATGATGTTAGCCTCTCCGTAATGCTATATTGCTAGGAAAAAATTTAAACCTAAGATATATATGTACGCATAGGGGATTCTAAAGACCTTCAAATTAAATAGATGGAAACCGAGTGCATTATGACTACACCAATTATATTTATAGAAAAGACATCATTAAACATTTATTAGTACTACATCTTATGTATTAGTCCTCTTAAAAATATTTTGTGTCGATGTTTATATCTTTTAACATATAAAAAGGCAGCGCTCCTAGCATCTCAATTTATAAAATGCAACATAATGGAGTAATTTCTTCAAAACATGGGTAGGCAGAGTTTTATTTTATTTTGAGTGGTGGGGTAATGCCCAAAACGCCGAATTAAAAAGGGTTTGGCTATTATACATGGGCTGCTCTACATGGGCTATACTCCATAGGCTATGCTTCATGGGCCCCTTTCTCAAATTTAGCTAGAATGTGCTCAGCAGTCCCCTGGCCCCTAAAAGGCTGAATTAAAATGTTTAGGGATATGGTCCATGGGCTCCTTGCTCAAATTTCTTTGTGCTTTGGTCAGTAGTACCCTGACCCCTAAGAGGCCGAATTAAAATGTTCTAGGCTATGCTCCATGGGCCCCTTTATCAAATTTCTCTGGGCTATGGTCAACAGACCCCTGACCCGAAAAGGCCGAATTAAAATGTTCTAGGCTAAAGAGGGAATGAATGGCATAGATTTATTCTCCTGGATAATGAAAATTGCATTGTGATGTGGCTCGGCTAAATTCGAAACAAAGACCTGACAGTGGGAGGGGGAAAGGCGATAATTTTTTGTAGATATTCATGCAAAAAGTCAAAATAACCTTGGACACGCCCTCCACCCGTGCCAAAACTTGACTGATACCCTATGACTTCAGTCGGTGAAATCACATTGTATCTTTACCCCTCTCATATCTGTCAAAAACACATCGAACGGTTCCGATTATGGAAGGCAAAAGCTCTAGTGCAAATAGCCAGTTAGCTACAACAAAACTTTTGATAGATTTAGTACTAGCATGTGAAATATTCAGAAGTACAAAATAAGACAGAAAATATCGACAGATTCCTAGTTCGTAATCAGCGCACTTGACATGTTCAGCAACATTTCAAAGTGGCTGATACAACAATATAGACACTGAAATTCATTAGCAATACAGATATAACTAGTTCTTGATAACACACACCATCATTGGTGCACACAAAACTGACAATCAAGACTCATATATGCAAACCAAAATGCCCAAGCCTCATCTAGAATGTGACAAGGCCATGTTTCAAAAGAAAAGGAAGACCGTCCATGTACTACCCTTGACGTAAACAAGGACCAGTATTAGTTCTGCAAAATAGTTTAGTAATAAAAAAGACAGAACATTTGACAGATTCACTAGCATTTGAAAGATTTAGCAGTACTGAATAAGACAGAAAAATATCAATAGATATCTAGTTCATAATAAGCGGAACTTGACAGATTTAGCAGCATTTCAAAGTGACTGATTAGTAGTACAGATAATGACCAAAAGAATAGACATATTCAGCAATACAGACATTGAAATTCGGTAGATGTAGCAAGACTATGATTCGAAATGAAAGAGAGACCATATTCTGCACTTAGTCCATTGGTCTAAACAAGTACCAGTACATAGGTATTACTCCTACTATAAAATAGATTAGTAGTAGCAGAACTCCATACAAAATACTCCGAACTACCTTAATCTAGGAACCACATGTCCCAAAATGATAAGGAAAATCATGTCGAGGAGTACATGGGTTCAAGTTAGGATCATCACAAGCAGATTAAGATGTGTTATTCTCTAGAGAATCTCATCGCTACAAAGCTTGTATTCCATGGTGAACTCCGATGGTCGATTCCGACGACGAGCGACCATATTAGACGACAAACCGACAAAGAGAAAGTGTCTTTAGGATTCGCAAAGAATACCTCTTCACATAAGCCATTTGGATGCGCAAAGCTCAACTTCACCATGTACTACAGCGACAAGAGTGTCGCCGGCCTAGCGCACATGACGGATATCGAGATGACTTTGTTGTGCCCATCAAATAGCACACAGAACATCGTGCCATCATCCCCGGTTACCCCGATATCTACATTCTGAGAGCCTGGTGCTGACACCGGCTTAGAGCTGTACCTGCCTATCTTACCTTAGTGGAAAATGCGCAGCCTCATGGAGTGGGTTTCTCTGAGGTGGGAGAGGACACAAATGGCATGGCGGCCAACTCGCAACCAGGCACCACGCAGTTCCATGGGACTACAGCAACGAGCATTGAACATGAAGACCTTTGTGGTTGGACCCGATACCAATTGGGTCTGTCGCCAACATAAACTAATTAATTAGTATGACATTACATATATTCATATTAGGATCATCACAATAAGAATTATATATGTTAAATCACACTTGAAACTAGTTGTTGATATACTTGTAATCTAGAGGGAATTCCGACGATTGATGGAGAAGCTCATAGGTAATGCCGTAGTTTTGATAGGTACGACATGAGCCCTTTTAGCGCGACTTCACCCGAAGAAGGCCTGCTCATAAGCTCAGATGTCGCCGACATTTCAACAAAATGGAGCTTATTGTAACACCCTCTAATCGGAATTATGCAGATTTCAGCGCTTCCCGCCAAACCCGCATAGAAACATTCAAGGACGCCCACCAGGCACTTGCGTGCGGGTGGAAAACGAAGTAATACCATTACACATTAATCCACGATGGAACCCATAGAACATATATATACAACAACGACTCCATTTGTTAAGAGTACAGATATATAGTACAAAGATCCAAATCACCTCGAAAACGATACGACATCCGAGTACGGATAAGATGCAAATGGGGCTAAGAGCCTTGAAGGATAACCAATGGCGTCCATAACCCTGCCCAGGCCAAGCCGGAAGGGTAACCCTGCTAACAACGTCGATCTCAAACCTGCTAAAACAAAAGGGGTGCCAACAAAGGGGAAAGGAAAAAGAGGAGCGTCAGTACTGAGGCCAGTACACGGCAAGGCTAGAATTCGGTGGCTCTCGCCTACATAGGTATGATGGACTAAAGCGGCAGGGCAGCATGCACTAAACAACCTACAGAGACTTGATAAACTGTCAACTATTAGAGAGAGATAAGAAAGACCTATTCGGGACCAAACTTATACTAACACCAATCATACCCATCCTGGTATTCCCCCTCGAGACCAACGAGGCAGTCAAACCAAGGAACTCCCACAATTGGCAGTTTTATTCATTCCATTATAGTTGCAGCACTTACTAGTCAGATATAGATAGCACAAGTCATCCTGATATCGAAAGCAGTGGGCAATTTTAGGTAACCATTCCGTTGTAGTTGCAATACTTACTAGGCAGGTATAACATGACATGATACACTCCCATTCCACCGGTTGTTGGCACTTTTATTATCCATTCCATTGTAGTGAAGCTGATTACTAGTCACATATTAAGTCAAATTTATAACACTACTTTAGTTATGCTTGTCTATGATCGAGATACTGTGCTCCAAGTCATCCATAACCGCGGACACGGCTTTCAGAAAGATTTACTCTGCAGGAGTGCACAAATAGCAACACACACACGATCAACCTCGGAAAAAGCAAATCAAAACCCAACGAGGCTTTCACGACAAAGCAATCACAGGATTCATAAAAGATTTCAGGGGGCCACCCACTAAGCTACCTGCAACGAAGTTGGCCGGCTCCGGAACGGACCCAGGGTTTGCGTCAATGGTTGTAAATGACTACGAAACCGAAAGTGTGACTGGGCTTGTCGATACTGCGAAAACACTTCGCATCCAAAACAGTACAGGTGCTCCACGGACAATCCTAAATAAAGTAGTAAAGCATGGCATAAGTATAGGATAGTAATAAAGCCCCAAACTAGTTTGTGGCCCCAAGAAATAAGAAATGAATCAAGCTCTAGCTAAGGTGGATTCATAGACTCTCCCGTATGTGGATAGTGCGAATAGTCAAGGAACAGGTATCAAGTACTCGGGGCCTACGAGACACAACTGAGCGTGAAGAACCAAAGATTAGCTATTGCCCACCGATGCCTCTGCATTAGTTATATCTATTCCCAGCATTTTAATCAAGTTGTATTTAAAGTCATGATCATCTCCACCATTTATCATGTGCCAACCTTCCATCAACGGTGGAATGACAACGATGCGAAGCAGCACCTGAGCAAGCAACTACGACTCGCAAGGTCGACTATCTAACAAACAATAGGCAATAGGATGCATCCAAGGCAATATAGAGGCTGCAAGGAATATAAATGGTGCACGAAAACTAAAGCATCGCAACATGGATAGCAATAGATCAACAGGAGGACATAAAGACTATAAAAGCAAAATAGGTAGAGAGGGGAAGATGCTCGCCTGGGAAACACTGCCGAAGGTTCATATCCGAAGAACTTGTCGATACTCGCATCCACTCAACGGCCTAATCCGTGAAGAACAAAACACTAAAAGAAACACTGGATGCACTATTTAATACTACGGCAGAAGAATCAGCATGTTTATGATATGATGCATGACATGGCATAGATGCAATGCGACTAGGCAATATTAAGCGGAACTAGGGTCCCGACATTTAATTATATGGTTCTAGTTGTTTTGGTACCCCGCAATTTGAATGTTGGATTAACAAGTAAAAACATGACATCAGTTTGCTACACAAATTTCAATAGAGCCAATATAAGACTAGAATAGCCCGCATATGGCCTCCATATTTAATTATTAGATGAATCGACATAATGTCCCCAAACCCCATGATGAGATGGAAGCATGAACAATTTAATATGCAACAGTTATATATAGCATTTATAAAATAGGGATAGGTAGGGGTCGCACATCTAGGGTCGAAGATCTTGGGGTTCCGAAGGTTTGATGGGGTTTGGGCTTGGCGGATCGGTCTTCAGACTCCGGGAATGGGGACTTGGCGTCCGTGAAGCAGAACACAAAGCCAGTGTCGGGGTTCGGTCTTTAGGGTCCGAGAGGTTGGGGTCTTCGAGTCCGCGGGTTCTCAACATAGTCGCTCTGCGACATGGATCTTTTGTGGTCGATTTCTTCTTATCCACGAGCGCCAGCAACATGGAGCTTCTCGAGCAGCGTGTGGCGAACTTGGCTTGTGGTGAAACTCGGCGATGTTCGACCTTGGCAGCAACATGAGACACACACAAAAGGGGTTCCTAAAAGAAACTTGATGCTGGACAGGCTTCTGTCATGAAATGGCATGGAAGAGTTTAGCGACATATAATAAAACAAACACCGTAAGCTGCAGGTTGACTCCAGCGCACATACTGAAACATAGCCGGCTGCAGAGTTTGGAGGCTGCGGGACGACGTGACGCTGGAGGTCCGTGGCGACACCGGGCCAAGGTCGACGAGGCCTGGAGAGGGCCGATGGCAACATGGCCGATGACATGGTGCAGAGGACGCCACTTCAAGGGCGGCGCACGGAAAAAGGGAGGGCCGGCGGGGTCGGGACAAGGAGGAGCGGCCGGAGACGCGGGCCGGGCGTGGAGCTTTGCGGCGGATCAAGCGGGGAGACGGTGGATGAGGCGTGCAGCGACCGCATCCCTGGCGCGGCTACGCGCGGAGCACAGAGAGAGGCGGGGCGACGGCTTGAGCAGCCAAGGCGGCACGGCGGAACTCTAAGGAGGCGGGTCGCGGCGGAAGGTAGCAAGGAAGGTCGACGGAGGAGCTCGAGCGGCCTCGCGCGCGGCTCGACGGGGCGAGGGCGACGGCGGCGCTCGAGTGGAGCGAGCAGAGGCCGAGGTCGCGCGGTAGGGGAGGAGGCACACGGTGGGGCGGCGGAGCACCAGTGGGGCGGACGACGAGGTTCACCGGGCTACCGGTGCACGGGCTCGCAGGAGGGCGACGAGGCTCTGGCGAGGATCGAGGGGAGGGGATCCCACGGGGGTAGGTGGGGTGCGGGGTGAGCGAGGCCAGCGCGTGAGGGGCGCGTCGGGGTGGATGGAGGCTTGGTAAGGCCAGGGTGCGGTCCACGTGGGTGGGGGTGGTGGTAACATGTGGGACAACAGGCAGTTGATCGCGTGGTTCGCGTGACTGCACTTGTGTAGGTGCAGTGAGCAATGCGGGCCGCTGTGTTGTGTTGTCGTGTGAAGGTACATGGTGGCTCAGTCGCTAGGGCGGGTCGCATGGGAGCGGCCAGCATGCGGTATGGGTTTGGGGTAGGTTAGGGTTTGGTCCGGGATAGGTAGATCTAGGGTTAGGTTTAGCTAAGGTTTAGTCCGGGTAGTAGGTAGTTTGACCCTTAGTCCTCTGCCCTGACCGGCTAGACTGCCTCCCTGGTCAAAATAATTTTATTATTTTTATATTTAAAAGGCATTTGTAAATAGTTTTTAGACAAACAAAAGATCCGAAATAGATCAGGGTTTTGATTTGAAATAAAGACGGGGGACAGTTTAGAAAACAAAGGTAGGCTTTTAGAAAATAGTTTTAGGCAAAGCATGCATGATGACATGACGATGCTCAAATGCAATGTGGCATGATGACCTGAGCATGCGGTCATGATGATGCACAAAACAGGAACACCGAGCGATTTTCTAGTAGTGGTTTTATCGGGGTGCTACAATTCGACACCACTAACAGTGGATCTCGCCCTCGAGATCCGCCTCATGGTACGGGGAAGAAGGATGATGGTCAGACTCTTATCGCTTCATGTAGATCCTTGCGACACCACTAACAAGGAATCTCGCTCCATCTTGAAATCGATGACACCACCAACAAGGAGTCATTTCTCGTGTTCGTCAAGAACACTCCGGAGAAACAAAGACGAAGATAGAGGTATCAAAAGATACGGCCACCCCTAACTTCAATGGAGGAGTAAATTGCATAGATCCACCGATTCAATGAACAAAAGCGAATGCTAAGAGTAGTGGTATGGTCGCGACTCCATCCTGCACTCAAAGCATTACTCTGTACACGAATAAGAGAACTTTGCAATCCCCTCTCGGAATTCAGACTGTAGATATTGACAAGCAAGTTCCGGAGAACACATGAGTGATGCAGGCTCTTCATCAGATCTGGCGTAGATGATGGCGTCACGTCGGAAAACACCAGAAGGCACAAAGGACGAGCAAATAAAGGTACAACAAGTGAAGGATTCCTCAGATAGCATAATGACCGAATGTAGAAGCACCATTACCAAAATAGTAAGCGAAACCCTAAAGGTACGACAGAAACCCAACCACGAGAAACCTGGACTCGAAGAAAAGATAAGAGAGCAGATTCAAACACGCAAAGGTAAGAGAAGAATAGCATAAGGATAAGGAGTAAAAGCAGAACTAATCAGATATATCCAACCGATTTTGCAAAATAGTCTTGACACTCTACATCGTCCGTTAGCTAGGTTATCCTATAGGCTGGACCAGTGGGGTATCGCAACTGCTGGGCTCTGATACCACTTTGTAACACCCTCTAATCGGCCCTATGCAGATTTTAGCGCTTCCCTCCAAACCCGCATAGAAACGATTCAAGGACGCCCACCAGGCACTTCCGTGCGGGTGGAAAACGAAGTAATACCATTACACATTAGTCCACGATGGAACCCTTAGAACATATATATACAACAACGACTCCATGAGTCAAGAGTATAGATATACAGTACAAAGATCCAAATCACCTCGAAAACGATACGACATCCGAGTACGGATAAGATGCAAATGGGGATAAGAGCTCTGAAGAATAACCAATGGCGTCCATAACCCTGCCCAGGCCAAGCCGGAAGGGTAACCCTGCTAACAACGTCGATCTCAAACCTGCTAAAACAAAAGGGGTGTCGACAAAGGGGAAAGGAAAAACAGGAGCGTCAGTACTGAGGCCAGTACACGGCAAGGCTAGAATTCAGCGACTCTCGCCTACATAGGTATGGTGGACTGAAGCGGCAGTGTAGCATGCACTAAACAACCTATAGAGACTCGATAAACTGTCGGCTATTAAAGAGAGATAAGAAAGACCTATTCGGGACCAAACTTATACTAACACCAATCATACCCATCCTGGTATTCCCCCTTGAGACCAACGAGGCAGTCAAACCAAGGAACTCACACAGTTGGCAGTTTTATTCATTCCATTATAGGTGCAACACTTACTAGTCAGATATAGATAGCACAAGTCATCCTGATATCGAAAGCAGTGGGCAATTTTAGGTAACCATTCCGTTGTAGTTGCAATACTTACTAGGCAGGTATAACATGACATGATACACTCCAATTCCACCGGTTGTTTGCACTTTTATTATCCATTCCATTGTAGTGAAGTTGATTACTAGTCACATATTAAGTCAAATTTATAGCACTACTTTAGTTATGCTTGTCTATGATCGAGATACTGTGCTCCAAGTCGTCCATAACCGCGGACACGGCTTTCAAAAAGATTTACCCTATAGGGGTGCACAAATAGCAACACACACACGATCAACCTCAGAAAAACCAAATCAAAACCCAACGAGGCTTTCACGACAAAGCAATCACAGGATTCATAAAAGATTTCAGGGGTCCACCCCACTAAGCTACCCGCAACGAAGTTGGCCGGCTCTGGAACGGACCCAGGGTTTGTGTCAATGGCTGTAAACGACTGGGAACCCGAAAGTGTGACTGGGCTTGTCGATACCGCGAAAACACTCTGCATCCAAAACAGTACAGGTGCTCCACGCACAATCGTAAATAAATCAGTAAAGCATGGCATAAGTACAGGATAGTAATAAAGCCCCAAACTAGTTTGTGGCCCCAAGAAATAAATAATGAATCAAGCTCTAGCTAAGGGGGATTCATAGACTCTCCCGTATGTGCATAGTGTGAATAGTCAAGGAACAGGTATCAAGTACTCGGGGCCTACGGGACACAAGTGAGCATGGAAGAACCAAATATTAGCTATTGCCCACCGATGCCTCTACATTAGTTATATCTGTTCCCAGCATTTTAATCAAGTTGTATTTAAAGTCATGATCATCTCCACCCTTAAGGAGAAGACGAAGCCGGTGCCGGGGTTCGGTCTTTAGGGTCCGAGTGGTCGGGGTCTTCGAGTCCGCGGGTTCTCAACATGGTCGCTCTGCGACATGGATCTTTTGTGGTCGATTTCTTCTTATCCACGAGCGCTGGCAACATGGAGCTTCTCGAGCAGCGTGTGGCGAACTTGGCTTGTGGCGAAACTCGGCGATGTTCGACCTTGGCAGCGACATGACACACACACAAAAGGGGTTCCTAAAAGAAACTTGATGCTGGCCAGGCTTCTGTCATGAAATGGCACGGAAGAGTTTAGCAACAGACAACAAAATAAACACCGCAAGCTACAGGTTGACTCCAGCGCACATACTGAAACATAGCTGGCTGCAGAGCTTGGAGGCTGCGGGCGACGCGACGCCGGAGGTCCGTGGCGACACCGGGCCAAGGTCGACGAGGCCTGGAGAGGGCCAATGGCAACATGGCCGAGGACATGGTGCAGAGGACGCCGCTTCTCGGGCGGTGCGTAGAAAAAGGGAGGGCCGGCGGGGTCGGGCCGAGGAGGAGCGACCGGAGACGTGGGCCGGGCGTGGAGCTTGGCGGGAGATCGAGAGGGGCAACGATGGACGAGGCATGCAGCGACAACATCCCTGGCGCGGCCACACGTGGAGCACAGAGAGAGGCGGGGCGACGGCTTGAGCATCCAAGGCGGCACGACGGAGCTCTAAGGAGGCGGGTCGCGGCGGAAGGTAGCAGGGAAGGTCGGCGGAGGAGCTCAGGCGGCCTCGCGTGCGGCTCAACGGGGCGAGGGCGAGAACGGCGCTCAAGTGGAGCGAGCAGAGGCCAAGGTCGTGCAGTAGGGGAGGAGGCGCATGGTGGGGCGGCGGAGCACCAGCGGGGCGGACGAGGTTCACCGGGCAGCCGGTGGACAGGCTCGCAGGAGGGCGACGAGGCTCTGGCGAGGATCGAGGGGAGGGGATCCCGTGGGTGTAGGTGGGGTGCGGGGCAAGCGGGGCCAGCGCGTGAGGGGCGCGCCGGGGTGGATGGAGGCGCGGTGAGTCCAGGGTACGGTTCACGTGGGCAGGGGTGGTGGTAACGTGTGGGACGACAGGCAGTTGACCGCGTGGTTCGCGTGACTGCGCTTGTGTAGGTGCAGTGAGCAATGCGGGCCGTTGTGTTGTGTTTCCGTGTCAAGGTACATGGCGACTCGGTCGCTAAGGCGGGTTGCACGGGAGCGGCCAGCGTGCGGTATGGGTTTGGGGTAGGTTAGGGTTTGGTCCGGGATAGGTAGATCTAGGGTCAGGTTTAGCTAAGGTTTAGTCTGGGTAGTAGGTAGTCTGACCCGGTTAGGCCTCTGCCCTGACCGGCTGACTGCCTCCCTGGTCAAAATAATTTTATTATTTTTATTTTTAAAAGGCGTTTGTAAATAGTTTTTAGACAAACAAAAGATCCGAAATAGATTGGGGTTTTTATTTGAAATAAAGACGGGGGACATTTTAGAAAACAAAGGTAGGCTTTTAGAAAATAGTTTTAGGCAAACCATGTATGATGACATGATGACGCTCAAATGCAATGTGGCATGATGACATGAGCATGTGGTCATGATGATGCACAAAACAGAAACACTGAGCGATTTTCTAGTAGGGGTTTTATCGGGGTGCTACACTTATGCCATGAAAGCAGCGACCATAACATCACCTTGTTGAAAGAACATTTCATGGTTTCCTATGTTTTGCGTGTTAGATAACAATACTATGGAGATATCTCATGTGCGCTAAGTGTGCAGAAAGTTTGGGTGGGGGGATTATCCGCCCCACCAAGGGCCGGATAATCCGGCCTACCCCATTGTTCAAAGACTGCCAAGGCACGTCACCCAGAGAGGGGGCTGATTTTGGCCCGGAAAATCTGGACTTGGGGCGGTTTTTCTTCTCTAGGACGGATAATCCGGCTATCGCATGGGCCGGATAATCTGGCCCCCAGTTTTTGAGCAAAGCATGCCAAGGCGCGTCGCTCGGAGTCCGGTCGGATTTTCTCCCAAAAAATCCGAACTAGGGCGGTTTTTCCTCCCCAGGCCAGATAATCCGGCCTTCCCATGGGGCCAAATAATCCGGCCCCCATAAGATGATCAAGTGTAAGCTCTGCGCGACACTCAGAGAGGGGGCGGACTATCTGTCGGATATTCCAAGTCTGGGCGGAGTTTTCCCCAGGACGGATAATCCGGCCCCTAAAGTCTCCAACGGCTGGTTTTGGAAGGGGTATAAATATCCTTTCTTTCCCAACATTCAGAACTCTTGATTCATTCGAAATTGTTCAGACATAGTGCAAGAGCTCCCATTCTAGATCTCCCACTTCAACCACCCGAAGGCTTTGATCTTTGGGGGAATTGAAGGAGGAGAGGATCATCATCGTCATCACGAATCAAGCGCATCAACTCCTCTCCATTCATTTGGAGAAATCCTTGAAATAGTATTCTTGTCAATATCTAGATCTTGTTCTTTGTTTTTGATAACATTGTTCTTGTGGCAGCTTGTTATCATTACAGGAGCCTCCAAGTTGATTGTGGAGTTGTGCCCCGCTAGTTGTGTAAAGGTGCCGGTACCCACCTCGAAGGGTCCCTATAGTGGAAAGGGGGATCATGCCTTTGGTGGCGAGATCCATCGGAGAACAGGGTGAGGCCTATTGTGGCGTGGTGGTCTTAGTACCACCCACCCCTCCAACGCATACGTACTTCCCTTAACAAGGAAGGAACTGCGGTCAAACAAATCCTGTGTCTCCGTGTGCTTCACTTTGGTTTACCCGTTCCTCTTCCACTCGCTCTTTACTCGCTAGTAGATAGGTTTGCATATAAGGAAATTCCACCTAATAGTATATCTAGAGAATTTACCCTTTGTGCTAAGCCTAAAATTGAAAAAGCATTAAAATTTGAAGTAGAACCTATTCACCCCCCCTCTAGGTGCCCATATGATCCATTTCAATTGGTAACAGAGCCCCGGCTCTTAATTCAGGCTTAACCGTCTAACAGTAGTATGGGTACCAGGGATGATGGGAATGAGGTTGTGGATAAGGTTGCAATGGATGACCTCAAGACATTGGAAACAACCTTGTTGAAATCCTTTGAGGCCAAGATGGAGGAGATGAATCAAATGATTGCTCGCCTCACATTATCCATATTCCCATCTCCATCCTCCTCTGAGGCAGCCATACCATAGTCCAAGGAAAAGGCTAACACCGGATCCAAGGATGATGATGCGGAAGGTGAAAAACTTAACGGTTCCACCTCCAAGAAGGGAAGTTGTAAGGAGGAATATAGTGAGGTTCGTCATGTATATTCCCCCGATCCACCTATCCCTCATCCTCATATAAACAATAGGGGTGATCCACCCAAGCTCACTGCATCCTCTTTTAATCAATGGCAATTCTTAATGAAGTCTCATGTTTGCAGCTCCTCAATTGAACTTTGGAGGATTATTGAAGAGGGGCTTCATATTGGAGATCATTCCAATCTAACAAGGAGAGAAGTTGTGGATAGTCAACTGAATGCTACGGCTCTCCACATGATACAACTCGGTGTGGGTCCCAAGGACATGCCCCACATTGAACACCTCTACACTGCTAAAGAAGCTTGGGATACCCTCACCGATCTTTTTATTGGGAATGAAAGCATGAGAAGGAATAGGTATGATGCCCTTAGTAATGAAGCTGAGGGATTCTACATGTTGGATGGTGAAAATCATGAAGACGGGTATAGAAGACTCAAGGGGATTGCAACAACATTTAGAAAGCATGGAGCACTCACATTGATGATGCATGGATAAAAAGAAAATATGTGAGTGCCTTAATGCCTTTCGAACCAACGGACTTGAAGAGCTTGCAAGGTAGACACAACTACCATCAAATGACATCCAATGAAGTCATGCAAGAAATGGCATCATTCAAAGTTGCCGCGAAGAATGCTGAAGATGCCCAGGCTCGTGCCATTGGAATGCAAAAAGGTGTAAATGTTGCTCTAAAAGCTAATGTCGTTGAGCAAGAGGAGGATGAAAGAGTTTTTGAGGGGGCGTCCATGGACTGCCCCGATGAAGTCAAGCGTGCTCATGGTGAGTACATGGCGTTTTATGCAAGGAACTTTTGGAAGGATCCTTCCAAGGCTAAGTCGGAACTCGAACGCAAGAATGGGTCAAGTGGAAGAAGAGAAAGTGGCCCAAAACTGAGAACATGCTACAATTGTGGAGATAGACTGCACTTTGTAGCCAAGTGTCCTTATCAAAATAGAGAAAATAATGGTGACAGGCTCATTCTTAAAGAAAAATCCAAAGCACCTAAGAAGAAGCCATTTATTAAAAAGAATGACCCCTACAAGAAGCAGCCCAAGATCGTCTTAGTGGCACAAGAAGAATACTCCTCGGCAAGTGAAGATGAAGAGGACAAAGATAGTACTCGCGAGGTGGCTGCCATAGCCACCACATCAACTCCATCATCTCTCTTCGACTCGCCAAACGAGAATGTTATCAACAACAACGTCACTTGCCTTATGGCAAGAGGGTCCGAGGTATCAAGCTCTAGCTTTTCAATTCCTAAGACTAACATAATTTTGGATTTGGATGATCATGATAGTCTTAAGATGAAAGAAGAAGTTATTGCCTTGGACAACTTTTTCACTAACCTGCACGGTGAGCAAAAACTCCATTTTGATACTCTTATGAGTTAAGTTGCTCAAACTGAAGATCTCCTAGAAGAAAAGGGTATAATTGAAAGAGAAGATGCCTTGGAGATAGCTTCTTTGAAGAATGCTTTGGAAGAAGAAGAGGAAGCTCGAGTATCACTGGAAGAGAGACTCGAATCCATTGAGGAGTCACATGAAGAAGTTATGGCTCAGCTCATCAAAGAACGTGACAATGCTCTTACCAAGGTAAATAAACTAAACAAAGAAAGGATTGGATTTGGGGCTGCTCATGCTAGACTTTTGGATAAGTTTGACAAACTTGACAGTGCTCACAAGGCATTGAAGAGTGATCACTCTACTCTAAATGAGTCTCATGATCAGCTCCAAACTTAATTGAAGCTGCATGATGTGCCAAGTACCTCCACATTATCTCATGGTAAAGAAGATCTTGCAAGAGGTTCTCAACACAAAGGTAAAGTGGTTCTTGATGAGATACTGATTAAGCAAAGGACAAAGAATAGAAAAGAAGGTCTTGGTTACATTCCCAAGACAAAGAACAAGAAAAACAAGAAGAAGAAGAAGAAGAAGAAAAGCAAGACTGCTCAACCAAAGACTAGCAACATCACCAATGACAAGTCTAATTATGATGGTTTTGCAGGGGCTAACAATCCTAACTTTGAATTATATTGCAATTATTATGGTGATGTTTATGCTAGTTATGTAGGCTCGTATGATTGTTACATTCCTTGGTCTATTTGGGTCCCCAAGACCCTTGTCACTAACATGAGAGGACCCATTGAAAAATGGGTACCTAAAACCAAGAAGTAACTTTCTTGCAGGGCTATGCTTCCGGTGGTTCTAAATGGGTACTCGATAGCGGATGCACAAGTCATATGACCGGAAGCAAGGATATTATCACGGAGATGCGGCCAAATCATGATCATATAACCGTCTCCTATGGTGACAAGTCAAAATCTGAGGTATTGGGTCTTGGCAAAGTTGTGGTGGCTCACGATATCTCTCTCGTGGACGTCATGCTTGTTGAGACCCTCGGGTACAACTTACTTTCAGTTCACGCCCTTGGTAAGATGGGCTTTGCAGTTTATATTGATGCTGATTTGGTGGTACTCATGTGGAGCAAGTCTCTAAAAGTCGCTTTCATGGGATATGTCGAAAATGACCTGTACGTGGTGGACTTTTCAGGGAAAACCACTATAGGCCCGATGTGTCTTTTCGGAAAGGCTGACGCGGGTTGGCTATGGCATCGCTGACTAGCCCACGTCAATATGAGAACTTTGCAAAGTCTTCACAAGGGTGGCAACATCCTTGGTCTAAAAGAAAATGTCTCCTTTGCCAAAGATTGTGTTTGCAGGGCTTATGTTGAAGGGAAAATGCATGACTCTCTTCATCATAGGAAGACTATCATCTCGTCAAAAAGGATCTTAGAGCTCCTACTTCTGGACCTCTTCGGACCTCCATCTCATGCAAGCCTCGGTGGGAAGAAGTATTGTCTTGTGATCGTTAATGATTACTCAAGATACACTTGGGTTTATTTCTTCAAGTTGAAGACTGAAACTCAACAAACGGTCATCGACTTCACCAACGAGGCTCAACGTCAACACAACGTCCCTATTCTGGCTATAAGAAGTGATAACAGCTCTGAGTTCAAGAACTACACCTTAAATGAGTTTCTAAGTGAAGAGGGGATTAGACATCAATATTCCGCTGCGTACACCCCTCAACAAAATGGTGTAGCCGAGAGGAAGAATCGGACTCTAATGGACATGGCAAGTTCAATGCTAGCCGAATTCAATTCTCCATGTAACTTCTGGGCTGAAGAAATCTCTACCGCTTGTCATTCATCCAACCGGTTATACCTCTGTAAGATCTTGGACAAGACTCCATATGAAATACTTACCGGTAACAAGCTAAACATCTCATACTTTCGGGTATTCGGGTGTAAGTGTTTCTTTCTCATCAAGGGAGTTCGTTTATCTAAGTTTGAATCTAAGGCTCTAGAAGGTATTTTTGTTGGTTATGGTGCCGAATCCCACACTTATAGAGTCTACAATAAGCTCTCCAGAACTATTGTAGAATCTTGTAGTGTGGTGTTCGAGGAAAATGATTACTGCAAGTGAGCAAGTTGGTGTTTGTGATGCAGATGTTGAAATACCCCAAGATGCCATAAGAAGAATGGGCGTGGGATTTTACCGCCCCATTGAGGAACCCCTTGTCGCCGATCGGGAAGGACAATGCTCTACTCATGTAGAGCCCTCATCTACACATACTCAACATGTTCCAACCACGAGAGCAACTTCTACACCATCTCCATCAACTGCTGAAGGTCAAGAGGTTCCAGAAAGATCCAGGCCGGATTATCCGGTGGACACCGGATTATCCGGCCACCCCGCTCCTGACAACCATATTGCTCCTGGTGCTGAAGATATCGATGCAAGCTCCAGGATGAATTTTCCGGCCGGCCCCGGATTATCCGGCCCCTCACCAGTTCAAGCAAGCCCCAGGCAGCCTGATGAAACTGCTACAAGTACTCCCATGCCGGATTATCTGGCCTCTCCATCGGCCGGATTATCCGACCCTGACTCACATGTTGTTCAGCAGTCTCCTATTACGGCTGCTGACTCATCTCAAGGGCACGCTTCATCACCGCCTACTACTGTTATCCCAGATTCTAATCAAGGTCGAGCAAATGATTCCAATGAAGATTCAAGTGATGAAACTACTCCACCAAGAGACAACAAACTTATTGAACTTTGTCGCAAGGCTCGGGCTGATCGGAACCGTGAATTAAGGGGTCACACCCTCGACAAGGTTGTTGGTGATCTTCGACGAAGGGTTTCTACAAGAAGGGAATTAGCAAGTTTTGGTGAGCATCAAGCTCACATCTCAATGGTGGAACCCAAGAAGGTCTTTGAAGCTCTTGAAGATCCGGACTAGGTTGTTGCTATGCATGAAGAATTGAATAATTTCGAGCACAACAAGGTCTGGAAACTCGTGGAGAAACCCAAAGATTGTCACAATGTTATCGACACCAAATGGATATTTAAAAACAAGCAAGATGAGAATGGCATTGTTGTGTGGAACAAGGCAAGACTTGTGGCACAAGTCTACTCTCAAGTTGAGGGCATTGACTTCGGCGAGACCTATGCTCCAGTGGCTTACCTTGAGTCCATCTGTATCCTTCTTGCTTATGCTGCCCATAACAATTTTAAATTGCAGGAAATGGACGTCAAGAGTGCTTTCCTTAATGGTCCTCTACATGAGTCGGTATATGTAAAGCAACCCCCGGGCTTTGAGGATCCTTACTTCCCGAACCACGTCTACAAACTCGATAAGGCACTCTATGGCCTTAAACAAGCCCCACGTGCATGGTATGAGCACCTTAAAGAGCTTTTGCTAGACCGTGGCTTCGAAGTTGGGCACGATCCCACTCTTTTTACTAAGAAGGTTAAGGGGGAGCTCTTCGTATGCCAACTATATGTAGACGATATCATCTTTGGTTCTACTAATAAAGCGTTTAATGATGATTTTTGAAAGCTTATGACTGACAGGTTTGAGATGTCTATGATGGGGGAATTATGGTTCTTTCTTGGATTCGAGATCAAGCAACTTAGAGAAGGAACCTTCATCAATCAAGCAAAGTACATCCAAGACATGCTCAAGAGATTCAAGATGACCGATCTTAATGGTGTCGCCACTCCGATGCAAACAAAATGTCATCTTGAACTTAACCGACATGGTAAAGATGTGGACCAAAAGGTATACCGGTCCATGATCGGCTCTCTTCTTTACCTCTGCGCATCTAGACCCGATATTGTGTTGAGTGTGGGGGTGTGTGCAAGGTATCAAGCAGCTCCTAAAGAAAGCCACTTAGTGGCGGTCAAGAGGATCTTTCGATATTTGGTTCATTCCCCTAACTTTGGTCGCTGGTATCCCAAGGGCTCGAATTTCTCTCTATGTGGTTATACTGATTCATATTGGGCTGGTGATAAGGATGATCGGAAATCCACTTATGGTGCTTGTCAATTCTTGGGAAGATCTCTTGTGTGTTGGTCTTCTAAAAAGCAGCATTGTATCTCTCTATCCACCGCCAAAGATGAATATGTTGCTGCCGCTAGTGCTTGCACTCAGTTATTGTGGATGAGGAAAACTTTAAAGGAATATGTTGTCAATTGTGGCAAAGTGCCTCTTTTATGTGATAATGAAAGTGCAATCAAAATTGCGTACAATCCAGTACAGCACACAAGAACAAAGCATATCGAGATTCAGAATCATTTTATTCGCGACCATGTTGCTCGAGGCGATATTGATCTATCTTTTGTGAGCACGAAGAACCAACTTGCGAAGCCACTTGATGAAGCAAGATTCTGCTACTTGAGGAATGAGTTAAATATCATTGATTCCAGGAGTTTGTCTTGATTACCCATGCACTCACTCGTACATCTCAGTCTTATTTTGTTTAGGTGTGGGCATGGATATAGGGGGAGTGTGGTCCTAATTCATTGGCTTAACCCTCCCCCCATAATGCCAAAAGCAAGATAAATTATTTCTCTTAATATCATTTTGTGATATGTGAGCTTATTGATGAGTATTGGTCGTGAACCTAAGATATATCTTCACGGTGTCACACCATACACTCCAACAAGGTGGCTTCGGCCACCGCCCTCTCCCTTGAGGAGAATTGGATCTTTTTGGCTGTTTTTGCTCTCTCATGTTCTTATGGGAATCACACTCAATCTTGGCTCTTATTTGATTTGGATCTTGCAATTTTGAGTGTCTAGTACCATCTTAGTTTGGTTCTCTTAATCCTAAGCCTTTCCCTACCCCTAAGCCATCTATTCTTGCACACAAGTCCCTTGTACACCTTGTGGGGGTGTTGTTTGGGGACGCGCGGGCCTGAATCTGTGTGCAACAGAATTTCAGATTTGAGGCCGGATAATCCGGCCCAAGTGTAGGCCGGATAATCCGGCCCTGGCGGATTTCGTCTTAAAGGGCAGGGATCGGGGGAAGGGCTCATAACGAGCAGCACTTCTCCCCCAACCCTCTCCTCGTGCTCAGCCGCCGCCTGCCGTCCCCCACCCTCCCTGGCGCCTCTCTGGCCACTGGATTTTCCGGGCCTCCCTGAATCTTCTTCTCTGCGCCTCCGGGTACCTTCTCCTCTGTGTTCTTCCTTCAATGAGTGAGGGTAACTCCCTCTCTCCCCATCTTTGGCTAGATGTGTTATTTGTTGGGTGGAACATTGTCTAGAAGGATGTTGTCTTCGCATAGAAATCATAGTCTTGCAGTTTCTAGGCCCGATCTACTTTTTTGCATTCAAACTAGGTGAAGTTGAAAATTTCTGCCAGGGCCGGATTATCTGCCCCTGGCCAGGCCGGATAATTCGGCCTGACAGATTCAACTCTGGTTCAGTTTCACATTGGAGTGTGCATTGAGTAGATTTGTCTTATGGACTTTTTGACTACTTTTTACATGCTCTCTCATGGACTTGTGTGTATGCTTATACCCATGCTATCACCCTTGTTCTCCTCACAGTTGGTTCCAGTGTTCCCAAGACCTACAAGCGCCGCTCTCGCGGTAAATACTTCTAGGACGATGGACATGGTAACTTAGTGGACGAGGTTGAGTTGAGGAGAAGAAAGAACGAAGAGAAGCGCATGGCTGAACAAGCAAAGAGAACTAGAAAGGGTGTGTCCAAAAGGAAGGGCAAGGAGCCCAAGATCAACTACAAGGCTTTGGATACAGTCACCTATTCCTCCATCTGTCACCATGATTTGTTTGCTGAGTTGCCTCATGATGATGAGCTGGGGGATGCTCGATTTTGGTATGCTGAATAGAAAGGTAGTTATGAAGATGTGTATGCTAGGCTGAACATTAGACCTATGCATCCATTGGTTCTTGCTGAGGCTTTGGAGAAGCCCCACCTTGTGGATGCCATGTATGTGGCTGAGCGGATGGGGCTGCACCATCTCATGTCTCTCTAGTGCTCCTATGACTCTAAGGTGGTGAAGCAGTTCTTTTCCACTTTGGTTATTTGTGGCGATGAGCATCGCACCATGAAGTGGATGACTCATGACAGGCCTATGACTGCTGATTTCCGTGTGTTTGCTAAGGTTCTTGGATACAATTTCCACAGCAGGGATAGGGCAAGTGGCCACCATATCATCACTCAGCTGAAGCCCAACAAAGATGCAGCTCTCTCTCCTTGCACTGTGGACAATGGCATTGTGGGCACTCTTAATGGTCTGGCTCCTATCTATGCTGCTTTGGTCAGTCTCTTCCGTGATTCAATCACTCCAAGTGGAGGCAACAATGATAGCATCCGTGGTCAACTTGTTCAGCTCCTTGCTTTCTCCCATGAGGTTGCCTCATGCGAGGATGAGTCGGTGCAATACAAGCTGGATGTGATGGACTTCATCTACCATGAACTGATTGATGCAATGTTCAACTGGCTGTCCATTCCTTATGCTCCCTACATTATGATGCTCATCAGGCACCTGCTTCCGTCTGAAGATTTCAACATTGATGTGGTGCACAAGGCCAAGAAGATTTACACCAAGGTTCGGAATACCTCTCACCCCTCCTCTGCTCCTGAGGGTCTCATGAGGGATGCTCGCAGGCCCCCAGTGCCTCCCGTTGCCCGTGAGATCAAGCAGCTGAACTGGTTCCAGCGGCACATCCTTTGCATGGGTGTGGACACACGCAAGGGTCAGTACGAGGCGTACAAGCAGCGCCATGAGTTGGCTCACTCCCAGCAGCTCATCCTTCACCATGTGTCTGGTGCTTCTGGTGACCCTTGGCTCCTACACCTCCCACACCTTATGCTCGGTGGGACTCTTCTTCTGGGCTGAACTATGGAGAGCTGGAGCGTCACTTGTTCCCCTCTGCGGCCACTGCTGATGATGAGGATGATGACACCAAGGAGCTTGAAGATGAGGACGAGGACGGGAATGAAGACGAGGATGAGGACGAGGACGAGGATGAGGACTACGAGTGATCCCTTGGGGCACTAGCATCGCTCTTCTTCCTTTTTGGTGTCTCGATGCCAAAGGGGGAGAAGTAGTTCTAGTAGGATCTTCGAGGATTTGCATGGCTCGGGCATAAGCATTTGCATTTTTCTATTCTTCATTTTCTCGCTTATGCCTATTTAGCGTTGAACTTTAAATTTGAGATTTGTGGTTTGGTTGAGACTCTATGTCAGTGGTTGTCTGGATTTATCCCATGGATTATGCTTATGGATTCATCTATTCATATCCTATTATGCTGGAAATCTATTCAAGGAAGGCGCTTATATTGGTTATCACGTTGATAATTGAGGCTATTTCAAGGATGCCTCTCTTCTACCTCGGTGATATGATTATGTTGCTCATATGTCTATGAAATAGATTCACCTATTTGTGTGTATTTGTATTCAAATGCAAAATTCTAATATGGACACATTGAGGGGGGGTCTCTTCCATGTTTATTGCTGGTAGTCTTGTGATCCTTTCCTGCAAATCCTAGTATTGTCATCTAACACCGAAGAGGGGGAGATTGAAAGAAAATTTCATGTTTTCCTGTGTTTTGCGTGTTAGATAACAATACTATGGAGATATCTCATGTGCGCTAAGTGTGCAGAAAGTTTGGGGGAGGGGCAGATTATCCGCCCCACCAAGGGCCGGATAATCCGGCCTACCCCATTGTTTAAAGACTGCCAAGGCGCGTCACCCAAAGAGGGGGCGGATTTTGGCCCGGAAAATCCAGACTTGGGTCGGTTTTTCTTCCCCAGGCCAGATAATCTGGCTATCGCATGGGCCGGATAATCCGGCCCCAAGTTTTTGAGCAAAGCATGCCAAGGCACATCGCTCGGAGTCCGGTCGGATTTTCTCCCGGAAAATCCGAACTGGGGCGGTTTTTCCTCCCCAGGCCAGATAATCCGGCCTTCACATGGGGCTGGATAATCCGGCCCCCAGAAGATGATCAAGTTCAAGCTCTGTGCGACACTGAGAGAGGGGGCGGACTATCTGCCGGATATTCCAAGTCTAGGGCGGAGTTTTCCCCAGGCCGGATAATCCGGCCATCACATGGACCGGATAATCCGGCTCCTAAAGTCTCCAACGGCTTGTTTTGGAAGGGGGTATAAATATCCTTTCTTCTCCAACGTTCAGAACTCTTGATTCATTCGAAATTGTTCAGACACAATGCAAGAGCTCCCATTCTAGATCTCCCACTTCAACCACCCGAAGGCTTCGATCTTTGGGGGAATTGAAGGAGGAGAGGATCATCATCATCATCACGAATCAAGCGCATCAACTCCTCTCCATTCATTTGGAGAAATCCTTGATCTAGTAGTCTTGTCAATATCTAGATCTTGTTCTTTGTTTTTGATAACATTGTTCTTGTGGCAGCTTGTTGTCATTACGGGAGCCTCCAAGTTGATTTTGGAGTTGTGCCCTGCTAGTTGTTTAAAGGTGTCGGTACCCACCTCGAAGGGTCCCTATAGTGGAAAGGTGGATCAGGCCTTTGGTGGCAGGATCCATCAGAGAATAGGGTGAGGCCTATTGTGGCGTGGTGGTCTTAGTACCGCCCACCCCTCCAACACAGACGTACTTGCCTTAACAAGGAAGAAACTGCGGTCAAACAAATCCCATGTCTCTGCGTGTTTCACTTCGGTTTACCCGTTCCTCTTCCACTCGCTCTTTACTTGCTAGTAGATAGGTTTGCATATAGGGAAATTCCACCTAATAGTATATCTAGAGAATTTACCCTTTGTGCTAAGCCTAAAATTGAAAAAGCATTAAAATTTGAAGTAGCACCTATTCACCCCCCCTCTAGGTGCCCATACGATCCATTTCACTTGTACTATGGCGATTCACACTCTGCCGACCTGATGTACCTAACGGATAGGATGATGTTCGTGGTGTGCCCTTCAATTTGGGCGATAAACTACATGCCATATTTCCCGATGCCGATGATCTCTGCTCTCTTTGAGCCTGGTGCAGGCAGCATCTCAGTCGGGAACCAGTTATTATAGAAGTAGGTCACTTCGGGCAAATGCCTCTTGTGGGCAACTTTCAAGTGGTAACAGAGCACGTGCACAGTTAATGGTCGGGTGACTAACTCCCATCCTGGATTCGTGCAGACTATGCATGGGGCATAGTAGCACTGGATCTTATGCTCGTAGATGCAATTATAGGAGACCAATGACCAACTGCGGTCATTAGGGCATCTGCTACCTTTTATACCAACGACCTGGCGGTACAACTCCTTGGAGGATGCAGCCAGCCTAACGACGCTGGTAGTATCCAAATGCTTAGAGATTTCGATGAATACGTCTTCGCCAACCTTGCTCCAGCCGCAGTGCTACGGTTTGCACCATGAATCCATCATCATGTCCGGATGGATTGGGGGCGAGGGTGGATCTATGTAGAGTTGTTGGTGGTTTTTAGAGGAGAGGTGTGGTGTCCTGTAGGGAGTGATGCAGCGGGCAAGATGGTGAGGAAAATGTGTGAAGTGCATGCTAGATATGCGGCCAGGCAGCATCGTCGAGTGGGGATAAATTAAACGGATATGGGGAAGATGGGATGGCTTTTTAAAAGAGGTTTTCTATTTTCTTTTGTTGTAGGAAGCGGCTGCATCAAGGACACCGGCTAGCTTAATAGACTAGCATGCTATTCTGCACTAATAAATTAACCATGTCACTTCCTGGCGCAGTATAGTCTCGTCATGTCAGAGAAGACATATTATTTACTATTTGTAGCTTCTATTTTCATACTAGTATTACTCCGAAATAAGAGTATGTATCTTCTCGACAACCCCATGCACACCTAACAGCTGATCTCTCAATCATACATAGCATGGCGGTGAGCATGTGTTCCATGGTTAGGGTTGCGAGCGGGATCCCAAGAAAGTCCCTAGTTCATTTGAAGATTCAATAGGTGTATAATTTTTTGAGAAAATTTAAACTAGTATACCTCGAAATGAACTACAAGCGGCACTTTTGTGGGATCCCACTTGCAACCCTAGCTATGGTACGACGGCTCTATGTCTATCTCCGATGTGTTCGTCACCTATGTTACATTAGTGTAGAGAGGAAGGAACCACTTCGGGCCTTGGGTTGGGGCCACGGCAAAAAGCATTAGCGAATCAAACTTTTTATGTTCCTATTTTTCACTTGCTTTCCGAACGTCCCATCTCATTTGACGCACTTCATCGGCAATATCTGGCAAAAGTGAGCACCATGCTGATTTATTTTTTTGTTAAGCAAGTAGTAGTTCTAGTACGAACAGTATGCCTCAGCTAGTGGGTCAAGAAGGAGAGGTAGGCCCAACTTCTTTTCCATGCTAATTTTGAGGGCCCTTTGTACTAAATATATGGACTAGGATGTAACTTTATATTTTTGGCACCTTTTTTGTTCACCATTCCAATGTGCATCCATCTACCAAATATGGGATCAAATATTACCATAAAGTATGGATATTTACCCTTAGCACTCGGCCTAAAGCCTAAGAATGTTCATACATGGTAGGGCGTATTTTGAAGCAGTTTGTTTTTTCAGAAGTTGTTAATACTCATGATTATCATTTTTCATGGAAAGTAGTACAAGTTAGAGGACGTCGCGTGATGTTTTCTTTTATTTTTTATTGTTTTCGAAACACGGTCAAATTTTTCTACATGCAAATTATTAGTGCTAGAAGTTGAACCTTTCAACAAATTCATTGCTTTTTGATATATTGACACCCTGGTGGGTACTTTCAAAAGATACTTGCTTAAACTTAAGAGCAATCTTGCTACCACTCACTCATAGTTCAAATTTTACCTAATATTGACAAATCGAATTAAATTCATTTAAGTGGGCGAAGTTCGATACGAAGTTTGAGAACTCATAAAACTTGGTAATCAATCGTAAGTTAATCATGGTTTACACTTTGTTTGAAAACGAGGGTTGTTGTTGTGGCACTCCGAGCCATGCATTTTTCTTCGTGCTTGCTTTACCGAAAAAATCTAGTCGCTTTGAAAATTGATAAAGTTTTGTTGCTCCTATAAGTTGGAAACTCCAGTTGACACCATTTTTTCACAATACCAAGACGCACACATCTACCAGATATACGGGAACATTACCATAAAGTATGATGTACATGTTGGTGTAATGGGATCGGGGTCCCTCGCATTGCGCCGTAGCACATGGGCCAGGATCCAGTCAACGTCTCAACGGATGCATGGCCTGGCCAGCAAGGACATCGCAAGGATGCAAGCACCGTGTGCTCCAAGCAGGTATGGCCTTGGCATGATGAGCCTATGGAGACTGACTATCGGCTATGATGTAGGTGCCTATGGATGACACAAACACTACACGACGAGATTCGATCCGCCAACCGACCGCGGACAAGGAGGAAAAGACAACAATGCATGCAAGGCGGTCCAATTCCTCCTTCTGGGTGCTGCCCCGTAAGGAGGGTAAGGACGTGGGTGGGGGCATTGAAGCAAAGGAGCGGCCTCGACTGAGCCCTGGAAGGACCATGGAGCGCTTCTCCTAGGCTAGGCACGGCCAAGGAATCAGAGTCAACTAAGCCTAAGTGTCGTTGTATTGGGAACGGCAGTACCTGAGGAGGTTAGATAGAGGTGTGGGGACTAGCAGGGAAGCTACCGACGGCGTCCGCAGGTGGGATTGGATACAAGCGAGCGTAGCGGGACGCAAGAAGTACCCAGGTTCGGGGCCCTCGTGATGAGGTAAATCCCCTACTCCTGCCGGATCTGACTATGTGGAACACACGAGCTACAAGTGCTCCTCGAGCTGTATCTGCTAGCTATAGCCTTAAATGCACTAAGACCAACCCTTTCTACTAAGGCCCTGCCTCTCCTTATATAGGAAGAGAGGCAAGGGTCTTACTGGCTAGTCCGACTGGCGGGCCCCACAGGCGGGTCCCAGCCGATTAGTTATCTATAGTGTCCAGCATGGCTTGTCCTTTCGGTGTATGAGCGGTATGGCTGTCAGAAGTGCAGTGGACGCCAGGCGAGCCGTCGCCGTCGACAAAGCCTTTGTTCAGCGTCACCCGTGCAAAGTCTTCGGCATGGGCAGGTGGTTGCCCGTCTCGTCATCGTACAGGGCGTACCGTGCACTGATACGCACGTCGTCCTTTCTCTCTGATTGGATCCGGCTATGTCGTCGTATCCGGCTGCCTCTTGATGATCCGGCTACTGGGTGGTAGCTGGCCCATCCTATCCTGTCCGGCTGCATCTGGTCAGCCGGACGCGATCCGGCTGTCCTGTTTCTTATTCGGGTGGGGTACCCGGGGATCATCCCCCCTGACACTAAGAAGGCGTGTCAGGCCCAGCCTTGGGAACTAGCGACACGCCAATGTTGTTGGACTTCATCATGGCGCTGTAGTGTGCCACCGACAAGAGTGACATCTCGGAGCCTGATCTGTCATCATCCATCAAGTGTACCTGTGCACCACATCTGGCCATCCATTGGCCACAAGCACTGTCCATCTGCCTGAAGACCGCGTGGCACCCCGTGATTTAGCCCAGGAATGCCCCATACGGTGCTCCACGTCGGCCCTTGTAGTGACCCCTCGGAGTATGAAAGGAGGCACTTGGCCATAGTTTCAAAGGGGGTTTCGAAGAGTAGTGGTTTCTGGAGGGTTTTTGGAGAAGGGTCCTTTGAAGGGTTTGTTGGAGTGTCTAGAGTTCGCAAGGCTTGAGAGTTAAAAGGGAGGTAGCAAAGTGAGATAAGGAAGAAAGAGGACGCCTGGGGGTGTAGAAGCTAAAGAGAAAGTGGCTCCTTGGCACCCTAGAGATCATCTTCGTGTACCTCGATCCACCACAGATAATACACCAAAGCAGGACATAGGCTTGTTAGCTGAAGGGAGGCCCGAACCTGGGTAAAAATGTTTGTGTGTGCTATGTGCTCCAATCAGCAGGTTCCTTCATCGACGTTAAGGCCGGAATGCCTTCATGCCCACTGCCAAATAAATAGGGGGTGTCGAACATCCCCAATGCCAGCATAGGCGAGACGCAACATCTGGTGCGCCAGATAGGGGGGCGCTCGCGTTTTCAGCTTCGGCAATCAGCTTCATCATCAACGGCATCGTGAGCTTCATCGTCATCACCGACTTCTATTTCATCTTCATCTTCAACATCGACATCGACCGTGCCATCGCCAGTCATGGCGCCCAAGAGAGGTGATGGCGTCGGGACCGCCCCTGCCACAGTAGACTCGCCCGCTGCATGAACTCTCTCCCACTCCCTTCCCATGATTGGGGGCTTGGATGTCGAGTCTCATGCATGGCACGCGACTACCATCACACGTGCCGACCCGCATCCAGGGCCAAGCATAGCAGCACCACCGCCACCACCGTCGCAACCACACCCCGCGATTGAGGAGAGAGAGCATGATGGCAGAGGCGCTGCTGGGCAAGAGGTACCACCACCAGGAGATACAGGAGGCATCGCGCTTGAAGATCCCTTCGCCAGCAACATAGGAGGCACCGCCGGTGGAGTGTCTCTCTCTCTCTCTCTCTCTTATGACGTAGGAGACGCCACCGTAGGGGGGCATCTGCTAGGAGGAATCACACCAGGCGGGGCCAGAGGAGCCGACCCCGAGCCGGAGCATCAAGCACCGGCCCAGCATGTAGCAGCTCGCGCCGGGACTTGCCTCACCGCTCCAAGTACTAGCCGCCAACCTAGTCCCACCGCTCTGGGAACCAAACTTTGGGAGAAGCAGACGCTACTGCCCATGCCATGGCTCGGCACCCAACAGCTCCTGGGATGGCGAAGTATGCGGCGTGGAGGGATAACCTCGACGCGTAGCTAGACTTCATCGGGCCGCATCACGAGTCCGCCCGCGCTTGTTCCTAGTCCAACCTAGGACCGAGGCATGGGGCGGAGCGTGCTCCCACCACCTCCGTAGGGCCCATGCAAAACCCTGACCTGGGGATGTGTTCCCGGAATGTTGCCAACGGGCCGGGGTCTATTGAACCCTGTGGCGGTGGAAGGAGAACCGACAAGCATGCCACAAGCCACTTGGGGGCTGCATGTGAGATCCAGGCACATGGCTTAATAGGATTGATAGGATACCCATATCAACAAGGTGCAACTTCTTTTCCGGAAGCTCATTCGAAAAGAACTCTAAGGTTAAGCGTGCTTGGCCTAGAGCAATTCTAGGATGGGTGACCGATCGAAGTGGGTAGCAAGGTGCGCACGAGTGAGGACAAAGTGTGAAGAAAAGACTAGTGTTGGTCTGTGGGGCCTGTCTAGATATCCTATTAAGCTGCCAGGAGTGACACCCCTGGGCCCAGGAGAAGAGGGAACGTTCCTGGGGTGTCTTTGATCAATGAGGGCATCGATCTTCTAAAGGGTGGGTGTATGTGAGATCCAGGCACATGGCTTAATAGGATTGATAGGATACCCATATCAACAAGTTGCAACTTCTTTTCCGGAAGCTCATTCGAAAAGAACTCTAAGGTTAAGCGTGCTTGGCCTAGAGCAATTATAGGATGGGTAACCAACCGGGAAATGGGTAACCGGGTGCCCACGAGTGAGGACAAAGTGTGCAGAAAAGACTAGTGTTGGTCTGTGGGGCCAGTCTAGATATCCTATTAAGCTGCCAAGAGTAACACCCCCCGGGCCCAGGAGTGGATGGGGTGTTACACTATAGCCACGAGATCCATGGAGCATGACAACATCTTTGTGGTGTCATCTGCTGACCCCGCGCATAGGAGTGCCAAAGGGTGCTGAGGTGACTCCGCCCCGGCGAATGAGGCGCTAGTTCGGGATTAGCTACTACAGTTGCGTCAACAGGATGCGGGTGTGGCCGTCCCTAACCCGCAGGGCGCAGCTGAGGCTGGGAGCATGCCTTTGGGATACGGAAGCGGCTGCCCCGCCTTCTCTCCTACCTTACAGTAGGTGGCGTGGCCGCCGCAGTTCCGTCCCATTATCCCCATCAAGTTTGAAGGCAACACCAACCCGAAGGACTTTCTGGCCATCTACTCCACCACAACGGTGGCAGCGGGTGGTAATGAGAAGGTCATGGCCAATTGGTTTCCAATGGCCGTGAAGGGCACGGCCTTTTCCCGGCTCATGCATCTACCCAAGGAGTCCATTTGTTCCTGGGCCCATTTGTGTACTCGCTTTGTGAGCATGTTCCAGGGAGCCTTCAAGCGCCCGGGAACACTCAGTCAGCTCCACATAGTGGTCCAAGGGAGTGGTGAGAGGCTACGAGACTTCATGCTGCGATTTTCCTAGATCGCACACACGATCACGGAGGTCGAGGACACCTCCATTATTAGCGCATTTACCATGAATGTGCATGACAACAAGATGCGGAAGAGCTTAACATGCATCCCGTCAAGAGCATCCATGAGTTTTGGGTGTTGGCTGACCTCTGTTCCTTAGCAGAAGAAGGACACCCTGCGCCCGAGGACGCTGCCCGGGAAGCCTCTTTAGAGGCAGACCAGGGAATCACTGCTACAAACAAGGGTGTTTCACGTAAGCGGGGCCTTCGACGAACTTTGGCTGTGGAGCCTACTTCTCCCACTAGGGCTAAAAAGAAGACCAAACCAGAGGAAAAAGAGGCGACTGCTAAGCCCGCCATAGGGAAGTAGTGCCCTTTCCACGAGTTCAACGAGCATGACGCTCGGAACTGCCGCTCCATCCTCGGTTACGCCGAGGGATGGAAGGGGCGCATCACTGAGTAGGGGGCTAACGATTCCTTTGGGAACTGTTACTGCTGCAACAAGGCTAGCCATCATGTAAAGGACTGCCCGGTCCAACCTGGCCTAGGTCCCCACGCCGGAGGACGCGGGGTGCGGAGGGGGCCGTGGCAACACATCCCCTCAATCGCACGGCAACAGCCCTATCGTTAACCAAGGCGGCGGCAACGACGGGTGTGGACAATACCCACAAGTACAGGACTACGCGTGCACACACGGAGGAGCCTACGCCATGACTTCCCACGGGGAGTTTAAGCATTTCTCCTGTGAATTGTGTGTCGTGCAACCGACCCCGGAGGCGCAATGACCACTTTGGTGGTCTCATGTTCCGATTACTTCTGATGTGGGAGATCACTTGGACCGCATCGCCGGGGTCGACACGCTACCTCGGGTGGTCTCCCCCATCATAAAAAACGTGAGAGTTACCAAGATGCTGGTGGATGGAGGGGCTAGCCTCAACATCCTCATGGCAAGGCTGTTGATTAAGCTATAGATCACTGAGGATAAATAATCCCCTACAGGGTATTTTCTGGGCGTAAGCCTGGGAGCTATCCAGCCATGGGGGAAGATCGACTTGCTGGTCACATTCGGCACTCAAGACAACTACCGCACTAAGAACATCATCTTTGATGTTGCACACATTTCCCTACTGTATAATGTCATCATAGGGCGCCTTGCCTTGGCAAAGTTCATGGTGGTCTCCCACCATGCCTACAACTCGCTCAAGATTCCCTCCTCGTGGGGGACTTTGACCATCAAAGGTGATATCAGGGACGATGTGTTCTACTCTGAACAACTATTCAAACTGGCATCCACTGCTTTCCCTATGACTCACACTGACTCTTTGTCCAACTCAGACCAACCTTTCTCCCTGATTGCCGGCTCGCCCAAGAAGAGGCTGTGATCATTTCCAGAACCTAGTTCTAATGACAATTCTGGTACTGGTTGCTCTCCGAGTAAGCTAAAAACTTCTCACATCCACCCTAATAACTAAAAAGCCCGAGATTGTGCATGGTGCTCCCGACAACCTTAAAATCCTGGGTGTGAGGGGAGGTCCCCCTGCAAATGAAATCCTGGGAGTTTGCGTGGTGCTCTCGGCAACCTTAAAGCCCGGGTGTGAGTGGAGGTTCCCCCGACAAATGAAAGCCTGGGAGTGTGCGTGGTGCTCCCGGCAACATTGAAAGCCTGGGAGTGAGTGTAGTACTCCTGGCAAATGCGATGAATACTAGCGTATCTAGCTTGGCCCGCCTATGTGTAAACCACTTGTAACCCGGGGGATGCCCCCATTTTGGAATGAAAATCCCGTTGCTCTCATTCTTCCGCCCGTTTTCATTTGCTGAGCCTTTTTAGTATTTTGCATTCCTTTGGATTTTCTCGAGTTCGGACGTGGCTAACAAGACTATCAAACCAGGAAACGTAGTACTCTCATCATCCCCTCTAAGGTGTGAGCGTTGTGCTCTAGGCATTGCCGACAAGCACTAGATCGCGAATACACACCTCCCATGCCAGGTCCCCGAGTTTGCAACACCATGCACTAATCAGGCGCGTGACACCTTGTTTTAAACCCGAGGCATGGGTAAGATGCCATAAGGTGTGTTCATCGTGTTTCAGGATGAGCATCAGATGGATGAGCAATAAGTGGCCAAGGCAAGGTCTCAGCAAGGGTGGAAGGATCATCACCGTATGGGAAGTCATAGCAATGACCACATGGCTTCCAGGGGCATCTAGCCCCGGGAACAAGGTGCCTAAGACGATGAGCAACACCCCTACAGGCCCCGCGGAGGCGTGAAGGTGGCAAGGGACAAACGGAATAAGGGCAACTATAATCACAATATGGCAAGGAAAACAGCCAAGAACGCAAAGGCAAAGGTAAGTTCTTTGATAATGTAAATTGGCATTACATTTGAGAAATGTATAATGCAGCAACTGGCTCAAGGAGGACCCCTGGCATAAAGGAGAGAGCCGAAAGTCGACGGTGTAAGGGAGGAGCCCGCACACCCTCCTCGACCTCGCGCGTGACTACATCACTTGCTCAGCGCGGTGCCCCGCCTTAGGCATTGCTGAGGTCCGAGTCAATGACAAGCGACGGGTAATAGCTTCGACGGGAGAGGTTTTCATCGAAGATTTTCACAGACAGGTGCCCTCCTCCCTCACCCCGCGGTATCAAAATTTCAGGGCGTCACCAACCTTCAGCTCGTAGTGGTCCATGAAATCCAGCCACCCATCACTCGGGTAAAACATGGCGGCACCATCCACCCACCTCCACAAGTCCCAGATGGACTGGTCGCCGCTAGCCTCATGCACCTGGAGCTCGCATGAAGGGTTCTCTCTGAGCTCCTCGGCGAACAAGTCTAGAAGGCACAGCCACCACTTGAAGTTCACTGGAAGACAAGGAACTCAAAGCCAATGAGGTTTGCCATTTCATCATCACTTTCCCCGCGACGGAGTGGTGGCGGAGGGGAGTACCCATCAGGCTCACACCATCTATAGCGACCCTGGTGAGGAGGGACGCATATGCACCTTGGAGAAGGAGAACAGTGACCAGGAGGGCCTCCATGTCCGCTGTCGCCTTCCCGGCAGGGAGGGGCCTTAGTGTGCGGTTGCAGTAGATCTGTGCTAGCAGCAGAGGAGATGCGGTGGCCCTGGCGCCTATGCCTGCGCCGTGGCCTCTCCAACAAGGCCGGCACCATCTCCCCCACCAGAGAAGGAGGATCGTTGTCACTAGAGCTACCCGACGCCATCGTCTTCGCCACCGAGCAGGGAGTTTGAATGGAGAGGCTATGGGGGAAGTGGAGAGTAAGCCACAGTCCCATGCCTTTCCTCCCTTTTTATAACAAGCAGGGGCGAGGAACGGTTGTTGCCCATCTCACTGGCTCACGGGAGGGCAACAATCGCATCCCACCAAAGTTATTTTGCAGGAATATAAGTGGGCACAGTCAATGTGGGCTGCCTTGGAAGCCAAGGCGTGGCTTGGCAGTCCCGCGGCCACTCGAGTGTGTATGCACGTGCATGTCAGCTCTGTAGGATGGTAAAGCATGTCGTCCAGTCATGTCGCGCTTCCCGCGAAGTGGACTGGGCCCACATGCTACTGAAGGGTGAAGCCTAGAAATGGCCTCTTCGTTGAACCATGACCAGTGTTGCAAGTTTCTAGCCCTCGCCCGGGGGGGCTTTTTCGGAGAATATCATTTTGCGGCCCAAAAGTTGGGGTGTACAGGCAACACGGTACCCAAGTTCCCTGAAATCAGCTGGGATGACTATAGTTGGTGTGCCAAATACTCAGAGGGTCTTTTTCGGCACGAATTCAACTTAACGTTTCAATACAAAAAATCAGGCTAACGGGCGTCCAGTTGGCCCCCCTGTCAGTTCTCGCCGTTATGTCGCTCCTGTCGCTTAGGCGGGGTGGCTGTCATGTAGGCTTGCAGCGTTGACACAGTGGATAGGACAACACCCCCTACCCAGTGTATTGACGTGACAAAACATGGCCCATGTGTCGGTGTTATAATTATTTTTTGTTTACTCAGAAGCTGGAATGGCCACCACCACACGTCTCTCCTTGGACTTCCGTCCCAATCATTAACCCCTACCATAAAAGCGCATTGACTGTTCCACCGTTTACCTGCCTCGCAGAAACCACTCTTCTTCTTCCTATCATCTACTATCTTCTTCCCGTCTTCTCCTTGCCACCATGGAAGGTCTACGCACTCTATAAATATGAGGCCACAGCGCTCGCTTTCGCCATCGCCTCGGCCTCTCTACAGTCCATCTCCACCCCACCCCTTTAGCCATCGCCTCTCCACCGTGCCGTCGTCTCGCCTCCCCTCCCTCTCCAATCTCCACCACGCCGCCATGGAGGTGCCCACGCTCAACCACTACGAGGCGATGATGTTTGCGTACTACGTCATCCTCGCACCGCCGTGCGCAATCGTGCCCGCCGGATTTCGCATCGAGGCGGGTGTGCTGGTGGCTCTACTCCTCAACCCCCGCGGATACGAGATGGAGTGCGTCATCGCGGAGCGTCGCCGCCAGCTGCCCGCGTGCATGAGGGCGTTGCCCTGGTACGTGGCGACCAGCGAGTACTGGCCCCGGCTGTTCAAGAAGGAGCGGAAGTCCAAGCTTGGAAACCGTATCGTGGACGGGCGCCTGGTGCACCCGGATCGCTGCAACCAAGAAGGGCAGGAGATGTTCTGGTCCGTCCCTGGACGGACCATCTACACCGCCATCGACGCCGCTAGCCGCGCAGAGGAGCTCCGTCTCCTGAACAACACCGAAATCGTGGACTAGGAAAAATTATAAAGTCGCATCTTTGTATGGAAAAATTTGTGGTCGAATAATAAAATGTCTCAATTTAGATATTTGTCTTGATTAATTTGTGAAAGATTTTTTCAAAAATACTGATCAATTCAATTTCTACCTCGAATTAATTTCTGCCTCGAATCAATTTCTGCCCCGACTTAATTTACATTAATAGTCCTGGACTTCTGACCGTCGCGGGATTTTTGGTCCCGGTTCGTGGCATGGTCCTGATTATGGAAACGAACCGGGACCGATGGAATTTGGGCGCTGGACCAAAGACCCTCTTTCTACCAAGTGCTAGAGACAAGCTTCACTACCCATGACAACAAGAAGATAGACGTTGTCTACACCAATGAGGAGGAGACAGTGGTGTGTGTCCTGAGGATGTACGAGGGTTGGCTTGCGATAGACGAGGACAAGTTTGTGGGACTGGACCTCGAGTACACCCCGGAGCACCCATATGAAGGGAGTGAAGTTGCCGTCGTTCAACTGGCCATGCCGAAACACGTCCTCGTCTACCACCTCTCCCGGTTTGTAGATCTGCTCTTTGTAGCTAACCGCTTTTAGGGTTTTCTCCTCTTGTTCTTTATCCACTTGCTCATTTTGCAACTACTGGATTTTATTTAGGACCAAATAAATTAGGGTTTGCCTATGTCTCAATCGACTGAGATTTTCTTTAGTCTCAATCACCTAAGAAAAGTGCAACCATAGTTAAAAGAAATGTGCAACTCGTTCAATCGACTGAAAAATAGCAAAACCGAATAAATTATGACAATACAATGTTGAGAGTCTTGATCTTGCATTTACTAAACTTTTCAAAATTATATTGAGATGATGATCTTGCATTAACAAAATATTTGTAGTTACAAATTTTGGTGATGACAAACTACATACTTTCAGGACTGACAGGAAATGTCCGGCGCTGCGCTAGTTCCTTGAAAAAAGGGAATTATTTTCTGCACTGTCGACACAACAACTGATTTTTCGAAATTGTATCAAGAGGAAATTATAATTCCTGCGCACAACTGGATCGATATTCAGCATCTTGTCAAGATCCTAGGGGGCAGGAAGAAGGATGGAATGGCATCACTCAGAACTAGAATCCTCGATGAGTCGTACGTCACAATGAAGGAAGCTTTCTCTATGGATAGGCATGATTTCTAGAACGAGTGGCTGTTGTCTGATATAAACCTGAAGTATGCATCCATAGATGCTTACGTGACCTACCAGCTATACAAGAAGATCCATTTTTTTCAATGTTACCTCGTGTTTTGCCCTATTTGCAAGAGGGAAGACGAGCTTAGGGGAGCCCTTTGTAGAAAATGCCGAATAGCTGAGTTTGAAGTTGAATATGCAAAGAAATTGGCTACATCTAAAGCAGCTGATAGAGAGGCTGCAGAAGCGGTGAAGAGCTTGCAAGCGGAAGAAGCATTGGTGAAGCGGCAAGCAGAGCGGCATCTTCTAGTGGCAACAATCAGGCTGTGATGCACCGCTAATTGTTCGCAGGACGCTGAAGATAGGAAAGCCAAGTCGATGCCATTTGGGACAAAGCGGTTAAATCGGATGTGGAGTACCTGTAATGATGGCAAGCGCGTCAAGTGGTCCAAGGATGAGGTGAATTAAATTTTACTTGTCAGTGTTACGTTTCTGTTTTGTGGAACTCAGTTAGCTTGCCAAGATGTCTAGCGCATCAAGTGATACTAGTAAAATAAATTTAACCCTCGTTGTGTTATGTTTATGTATGTGTCTTGTAGCTTGTCATGATGGTAGCTTCTTAACTGGCAGTTTGAAACAGTGCCCTTTTCCTCTCTCGCTAAACATATATGTTTCATTTTGCCCAAATTGGTAGCAAATCTAGAGAAGATTCTCACTTCGATATTCCGTTCCCTTTTGGACCTCTTTTTGCCTCCGAACAGGTAGCAAATCTAGAGCAGCAAATCACATAAGGCAGAATACATTTATTCAGAAAACAAAACAAATGTAGATATAGCTGTGCGCAGCTAAATAGGATATAGCGATAGAAAGTAGGTTGTT
The DNA here is from genome assembly GCA_023614405.1 of Avena insularis. Taxonomy (NCBI): domain Eukaryota; kingdom Viridiplantae; phylum Streptophyta; class Magnoliopsida; order Poales; family Poaceae; genus Avena; species Avena insularis. The sequence continues at coordinate 59,601 of JAJUPC010000304.1, read as the reverse complement.
TAACGAGGTTCGATGCATTCAGCTAGAAATAGGATATAGCTAGAAAGGAGCTGCTGGGCAGCAAGGGCAGCCGCCACAGCTGCAGGCACATCCTGCATGCGCCCGCGCCTCCGCCATCTCCCTCTGGTGCTTCCGCCACTTCTTGCTGCCCAGTTTCTTGGACTTGGGGGCCTTGGGCCTGATTGGAGGCATGCGACCCTCTTTGATGGCCACCCGCTAGAGGTTTCGGAGGTGAATGCAGAGAGCACGGTGTTCAGCGATGTAGGTGTTGATGTTCACGGGCTCGGTCTTGCCGCTTTTGTGGATGCTAGAGCCCGTGGCCTCTGCATGCTTCAGTAAGGTGTTCAAGACGGTCCCGGCGGCGGCACGACTCTTCAAGGAGTAGACGCCCCCCTTGCAGAAGGGGCAGCTGTAGGGGTCCCTGAGGAAGCCGTCGTACTTGCTGGCCCGCAACCTCCTCAGCACCTGACGAGCCTTGGTGTGAATGGACTCATCATCGCTGCAGACGTCGCTGCCGGAAACCTATTGGACGAAAGGGAAAATGGGGGAGTAGATGGTGTAAGAAGATCGAGCAATCGAAATGCGAACAAGCGAATCCTAATAAACCAAGATCTAGCATCCAACGATGGGAACGGTGTTGGATAATTAGGCACAATTTCCATGATTTCCAGAATATTAAACATGACAATACCAACTAAATTTTAAATAGATTAGCCCATTATTTCTATCAAACGATAGAAGAACCAGGGGAGGGGAGCAAACCCAAGTTACCTCCGACCATAGGTTGTCGATGCCGGTGTCGTAGGGGTTCAGCGGAGCGATGTACTTATCTGGATCGTAGGTTCCCAAGAAGTGCGTGATCTGCTTGTGACCGGCGGGGGCCTCCTCGCCGGCGGGGGGCTCCACTTCAGTGTCTCCGTTGGTAGCTAGGACGGGGGCCTGGACGGGAACAGCGGCTGCCATCGATGCCTCCACTGGGGCCTGGACAGGGATAGAGGCTGCTTTCAACGGGTCGAGGGGGACCGGCAAGGAGACGGGGGCCTTCTCGCCGGTGTCCACGAAGGCGACGATGGCCACCTTATCCTCCTCGACCATTGTCGGCGCGGACGGGGTATTCTCGGGAGTTTGCGGATGCTGGTGGGACAGTGGAGATTGTTGCATGGGGACAGTGAGCGAGAGTGGGAGTGGGTGTGCGGAGAGGGGCTCTATAGCTAAGGTGGATAGAAGCAAGGCACGTTTCGTTGCACCACCATGCAACGCTACAGCGACAGCGCACCGTGCACCGCGACACGCCGCAGTGCGTCCGCGTTTTTTCCCGGGCCATGCATGGCAGTTCTGTATTGAGCCGCATGCAAAGGGCGCACACACAATTTCTATGTACGAAGTTTGACACGGCCCTAAATTTGGCGGTTGAGAGCCGCTGCGTAAAAAATGGGATATATCTTATTAAAATGAAGTGGCAATAAATTGCAGCTGTCCATCGACGATTGTGCACTCGATGATGCATGAGTTGTGGCGTAGTAGTAGCAGTAGTAGGCTTTTCAGACTTGATTAAACTTGACATGACCGCTCGACGACTTTTTCCATGGACGGCATCGTGTTCCTTCTTGTAGAAGTCTCACTGAGGGAGACGTCATCTTTGTCTCATGTTGTCTTTGTGAAGGGCACGACGTGTGCAACGATCATCGTTGGATCGCACAGAATCAACAGCTGGTGCGCAAGATCCACACGACAAAACCAATCAGGGAGTAGCAGACAGGGTGACCATAGATTTGTGCTTCTACGAAAGATAGAGAGGTGGGGGGCAAAACTGCGTAGTAACACATAAAACCAAGGGAGATACTGAGTAGTACAAAAATGGAAAGTGAGTGTCTTACACAATGAAATACATCATGGCATACATCAAATTATGCCAAGGTAGATCCACAAGAGTTCATTGGATGTGTGTTATTCTCATAAACCGCTCATAAACCACGCAAGGATCCACTAGAGTCATTGGATCTGTGTTCTTCTCACAAACCACATATCACCAGTGTCATTGCATGTGTGTTCTTCCCACAGACCACACATGGATCCACCGGTGTCATTGCATGTGTGTTCTTGTCACAAACCACACATGGATCCACCAGTGTTATCGCATGTCTGCTCTTTTCATGAACGACGGCTAGAGTCATTGCATGTGTGTTCTTCTCACAAACCACACATGGATCCACCCAGTGTCATCGCATGTGTGTTCTTCCCATGAACCACACATGGATCCACCAGTGTCATTGCATGTCTGCTCTTTTCATGAACCACAGCTAGAGTCATTGGATGTGTGTTCTTCTCGCAGACCAAACATGGATCCAGTGTCATTGCAGGTGTGTGATCTTCCCAAATACCACACATGGATACACCAGTGTCATTGCATGTGTGTTCTTCTCACAAACCATATCATGAACCACACCCAGTGTCATTGCATGTGTGTTCTTCTCACAAACCATATCATGAACCACACCCAGTGTCATTGCATGTGTGTTCTTCTCACAGACCACACATGGATCCACCAGTGTCATTGCATGTGTGTTCTTCTCACAAACCATATCATGAACCACACCCACTGTCATTGCATGTGTATTCTTCCCATGAACCACACATGGATCCACCAGTGTCATTGCATGTCTGCTCTTCCCAAAGACCACACATGGATCCACTAGTGTCATTGCATGTGTGTTCTTCTCACAAACCACACATGGATCCACCAGTGTCATTGCATGTCTGCTCTTCTCATTAACCACAGCTAGAGTCATTCGATGTATGTTCTTCTCACAGACCACATATCACCAGTGTCATTGCATGTGTGTTCTTCCCAAAGACCACACATGGATCCACCAGTGTCAATGCATGTGTGTTCTTCCCACAGACCACACATGGATCCACCAGTGTCGTTGCATGTGTGTTCTTCCCATTAACCACACATGGATCCACCAGTGTCGTTGTATGTCTACTCTTCCCATGAACCACAGCTAGAGTCATCGCATGCGTGCTCTTTTCACAAACCACAGCTAGAGTCATTGCATGTGTGTTCTTCTTACTAACCATATCATGAACCACACCCAGTGTCATTGCATGTGTGTTCTTCTCACAAACCACACATGGATCCACCGGTGTCATTGCATGTCTGCTCTTCTCATTAACCATAGCTAGAGTCATTGCATGTCTGTTCTTTTCACAAACCACATATCACAAGAGTCATTGCATGTGTGTTCTTCCCATGAACCACACATGGATCCACCGGTGGCATTGCATGTCTGCTCTTCTCATGAACCACACATGGATCCACCCAGTGTCATCGCATGTGTGTTCTTCCCATGAACCACACATGGATCCACCAGTGTCATTGCATGTCTGCTCTTTTCATGAACCATAGCTAGAGTCATTGGATGTGTGTTCTTCTCACAGACCACATATCACTAGTGTCATTGCATGTGTGTTCTTCCCAAAGACCACACATGGATCCACCAGTGTCACTGCATGTGTGTTCTTCCCACAGACCACACATGGATCCACCGATGTCATTGCATGTGTGGTCTTCCCATGAACCACACATGGATCCACCAGTGTCATTGTATGTCTGCTCTTCCCATGAACCACAACTAGAGTCATCGCATGCGCGCTCTTTTCACAAACCACAGCTAGAGTCATTGCATGTGTGTTCTTCTTACAAACACAATCATGAACCACACCCAGTGTCATTCAATGTGTGTTCTTCTCACAAACCACACATGGTTCCACCTGTGTCATTGCATGTCTGCTCTTCTCATTAACCACAGCTAGAGTCATTGCATGTCTGTTCTTTTCACAAACCACATATCACCAGAGTCATTGCATGTGTGTTCTTCCCATGAACCACACATGGATCCACCGGTGTCATTGCATGTGTGTTCTACTCACAAACCACACATGGATCCACCCAGTGTCATCGCATGTGTGTTCTTCCGATGAACCACACATGGATCCACCAGTGTCATTGCATGTCTGCTGTTTTCATGAACCACAGCTAGAGTCATTGGATGTGTGTTCTTCTCATAGACCACATATCACCAGTGTCATTGCATGTGTGTTCTTCCCAAAGAACACACATGGATCCACCAGTGTAATTGCATGTGTGCTCTTCTCACAAACCATATCATGAACCACACCCAGTGTCATTGCATGCGTGTTCTTCTCACAGACCACATGGATCCACCAGTGTCATTGCATGTGTGTTCTTCTCACAAACCATATCATGAACCACACCCAGTGTCATTTTATGTGTGTTCTTCCCATGAACCACACATGGATCCACCAGTGTCGTTGCATGTATGCTCTTCCCACAGACCACACATGGATCCACTAGTGTTATTGCCTGTGTGTTCTTCCCATGAACCACACATGGATCCACCAGTGTCATTGCATGTCTGCTCTTTTCATGAACCATAGCTAGAGTCATTGGATGTGTGTTCTTCTCAGAGACCACATATCACCAGTGTCATTGCATCTGTGTTCTTCCCAAAGACCACACATGGATCCACCAGTGTCATTGCATGTGTGTTCTTCTCACAAACCATATCATGAACCACACCCAGTGTCATTGCATGTGTGTTCTTCTCAGAGACCACACATGGATCCACCAGTGTCATTGCATGTGTGTTCTTCTCACAGACCATATCATGAACCACACCCAGTGTCATTGCATGTGTGTTCTTCCCATGAACCACACATGGATCCACCAGTGTCATTGCATGTCTGCTCTTCCCACAGACCACACATGGATCCACTAGTGTTATTGCATGTGTGTTCTTCCCATGAACCACACATGGATCCACTAGTGTCATTGCATGTCTGCTCTTTTCATGAACCACAACTAGAGTCATTGGATGTGTGTTCTTCTCACAGACCACATATCACCAGTGTCATTGCATGTGTGTTCTTCCCAAAGACCACACATGGATCCACCAGTGTCATTGCATGTGTGTTCTTCTCACAAACCACACATAGATCCACCGATGTCATTGCATGTCTGCTCTTCTCATTAACCACAACTAGACTCATTGCATGTCTGTTCTTTTCACAAACCACATATCACAAGAGTCATTGCATGTGTGTTCTTTGCATGAACCGCACATGGATCCACCGGTGTCATTGCATGTGTGTTCTTCTCACGACCACACATGGATCCACCCAGTGTCATCGCATGTGTGTTCTTCCCATGAACCACACATGGATCCACCAGAGTCATTGCATGTCTGCCCTTTTCATGAACCACAGCTAGAGTCATTGGATGTGTGTTCTTCTTACAAACCATATCATGAACCACACCCAGTGTCATTGCATGTGTGTTCTTCTCACAAACCACACATGGATCCACCGGTGTCATTGCAAGTCTGCTCTTCTCATTAACCACAGCTAGAGTCATTGCATGTTTGTTCTTTTCACAAACCACATATCACCAGAGTCATTGCATGTGTGTTCTTCCCATGAACCACACATGGATCCACCGGTGTCATTGCATGTGTGTTCTACTCACAAACCACACATGGATACACCCAGTGTCATCGCATGTGTGTTCTTCCCATGAACCACACATGGATCCACCAGTGTCATTTCATGTCTGCTCTTGTCATGAACCATAGCTAGAGTCATTGGATCTGTGTTCTTCTCACAGACCACATATCACCAGCGCCATGGCATGTGTGTTCTTCCCAAAGACCTCACATGGGTCCACCAGTGTCATTGCATGTGTGTTCTTCTCACAAACCATATCATGAACCACACCTAGTGTCATTGCATGTGTGTTCTTCTCACAGACCACACATGGATCCACGAGTGTCATTGCATGTGTGTTCTTCTCACAAACCATATCATGAACCACACCCAGTGTTATTGCATGTGTGTTCTTCCCATGAACCACACATGGATCCACCAGTGTCATTGCATGTCTGCTCTTCCCAGAGACCACACATGGATCCACCAGTGTCATTGCATGTGTGTTCTTCCCATGAACCACACATGGATCCACCAGTGTCATTGCATGTCTGCTCTTTTCATGAACCACAGCTAGAGTCATTGGATGCGTGTTCTTCTCACAGACCACATATCACCAGTGTCATTGCATGTGTGTTCTTCCCAAATACCACACATGGATCCACCAGTGTCATTGCATGTGTGTTCTTCTCACAAACCACACATGGATCCACCGGTGTCATTGCATGTCTTCTCTTCTCATTAACCACAGCTAGAGTCATTGCATGTCTTTTCTTTTCACAAACCACATATCACAAGAGTCATTGCATGTGTGTTCTTCCCATGAACCACACATGGATCCACCGGTGTCATTGCATGTCTTCTCTTCTCATGAACCACACATGGATCCACCCAATGTGATCGCATGTGTGTTCTTCCCATGAACCACACATGGATCCACCAGTGTCATTGCATGTCTTCTCTTTTCATGAACCACAGCTAGAGTCATTGGATGTGTGTTCTTCTCACATACCACATATCACCAGTGTCATTGCATGTGTGTTCTTCCCAAAGACCACACATGGATCCACCAGTGTAATTGCATGTGTTTTCTTCTCACAAACCATATCATGAACCACACCTAGTGTCATTGCATGTGTGTTCTTCTCACAAACCACACATGGATCCACCAGTGTCATTGCATGTGTGTTCTTCTCACAGACCATATCATGAACCACACCCAGTGTCATTGCATGTGTGTTCTTCCCATGAACCACACATGGATCCACCAGTGTCATTGCATGTCTTCTCTTCCCACAGACCACACATGGATCCACTAGTGTTATTGCATGTGTGTTCTTCCCATGAACCACACATGGATCCACCAGTGTCATTGCATGTCTGCTCTTTTCATGAACCACAGCTAGAGTCATTGGATGTGTGTTCTTCTCACAGACCACATATCACCAGTGTCACTCCATGTGTGTTCTTCCCAAAGACCACACATGGATCCACCAGTGTCATTGCATGTGTGTTCTTCTCACAAACCACACATGGATCCACCGGTGTCATTGCATGTCTGCTCTTCTCATTAACCACGGCTAGAGTCATTGCATGTCTGTTCTTTTCACAAACCACATATCACCAGTGTCATTGCATGTGTGTTCTTCCCAAAGACCACACATGGATCTACCAGTGTCAATGCATGTGTGTTCTTCCCACAGACCACACATGGATCCACCAGTGTCGTTGCATGTGTGTTATTCCCATTAACCACACATGGATCCACCAGTGTCATTGTATGTCTTCTCTTCCTATGAACCACACATGGATCCTCAGTGTCATTGCATGTCTCCTCTTTTCATGAACCATAGCTAGAGTCATTGGATGTGTGTTCTTCTCACAGACCACATATCACTAGTGTCATTGCATGTGTGTTCTTCCGAAAGACCACACATGGATCCACCAGTGTCATTGCATGTGTGTTCTTCTCACAAACCACACATGGATCCACCAGTGTAATTGCATGTGTGTTCTTCCCACAGACCACACATGGATCCACCGGTGTCGTTGCATGTGTGGTCTTCCCATGAACCACACATGGATCCACCAGTGTCATTGTATGTCTGCTCTTCCCATGAACCACAACTAGAGTAATCGCATGCGCGCTCTTTTCGCAAACCACAACTAGAGTCATTGGATGTGTGTTCTTCTTACAAACACAATCATGAACCACACTCAGTGTCATTGCATGTGTGTTCTTCTCACAAGCCACACATGGTTCCACCAGTGTCATTGCATGTCTGCTGTTTTCATGAACCACAGCTAGAGTCATTGGATGTGTGTTCTTCTCACAAAGCACATATCACCAGTGTCATTGCATGTGTGTTCTTCCCAAAGAACACACATGGATCCACCAGTGTAATTGCATGTGTGCTCTTCTCACAAACCATATCATGAACCACACCCAGTGTCATTGCATGCGTGTTCTTCTCACAGACCACATGGATCCACCAGTGTCATTGCATGTGTGTTCTTCTCACAAACCATATCATGAACCACACCCAGTGTCATTTTATGTGTGTTCTTCCCATGAACCACACATGGATCCACTAGTGTCGTTGCATGTATGCTCTTCCCACAGACCACACATGGATCCACTAGTGTTATTGCATGTGTGTTCTTCCCATGAACCACACATGGATCCACCAGTGTCATTGCATGTCTGCTCTTTTCATGAACCACAGCTAGAGTCATTGGATGTGTGTTCTTCTCAGAGACCACATATCACCAGTGTCATTGCATATGTGTTCTTCCCAAAGACCACACATGGATCCACCAGTGTCATTGCATGTGTGTTCTTCTCACAAACCATATCATGAACCACACCCAGTGTCATTGCATGTGTGTTCTTCTCACAGACCACACATGGATCCACCAGTGTCATTGCATGTGTGTTCTTCTCACAGACCATATCATGAACCACACCCAGTGTCATTGCATGTGTGTTCTTCCCATGAACCACACATGGATCCACCAGTGTCATTGCATGTCTGCTCTTCCCACAGACCACACATGGATCCACCAGTGTTATTGCATGTGTGTTCTTCCCATGAACCACACATGGATCCACTGGTGTCATTGCATGTCTGCTCTTTTCATGAACCACAACTAGAGTCATTGGATGTGTGTTCTTCTCACAGACCACATATCACCAGTGTCATTGCATGTGTGTTCTTCCCAAAGACCACACATGGATCCACCAGTGTCATTGCATGTGTGTTCTTCTCACAAACCACACATGGATCCACCGATGTCATTGCATGTCTGCTCTTCTCATTAACCACAACTAGACTCATTGCATGTCTGTTCTTTTCACAAACCACATATCACAAGAGTCATTGCATCTGTGTTCTTCGCATGAACCACACATGGATCCACCGGTGTCATTGCATGTGTGTTCTTCTCATGACCACACATGGATCCACCTAGTGTCATCGCATGTGTGTTCTTCCCATGAACCACACATGGATCCACCAGAGTCATTGCATGTCTGCCCTTTTCATGAACCACAGCTAGAGTCATTGGATGTGTGTTCTTCTTACAAACCATATCATGAACCACACCCAGTGTCATTGCATGTGTGTTCTTCTCACAAACCACACATGGATCCACCGGTGTCATTGCAAGTCTGCTCTTCTCATTAACCACAGCTAGAGTCATTGCATGTTTGTTCTTTTCACAAACCACATATCACCAGAGTCATTGCATGTGTGTTCTTCCCATGAACCACACATGGATCCACCGGTGTCATTGCATGTGTGTTCTACTCACAAACCACACATGGATACACCCAGTGTCATCGCATGTGTGTTCTTCCCATGAACCACACATGGATCCACCAGTGTCATTTCATGTCTGCTCTTTTCATGAACCATAGCTAGAGTCATTGGATCTGTGTTCTTCTCACAGACCACATATCACCAGTGTCATGGCATGTGTGTTCTTCCCAAAGACCTCACATGGGTCCACCAGTGTCATTGCATGTGTGTTCTTCTCACAAACCATATCATGAACCCCACCTAGTGTCATTGCATGTGTGTTCTTCTCACAAACCATATCATGAACCACACCCAGTGTCATTGCATGTGTGTTCTTCCCATGAACCACACATGGATCCACCAGTGTCATTGCATGTCTGCTCTTCCCAGAGACCACACATGGATCCACCAGTGTCATTGCATGTGTGTTCTTCCCATGAACCACACATGGATCCACCAGTGTCATTGCATGTCTGCTCTTTTCATGAACCACAGCTAGAGTTATTGGATGCGTGTTCTTCTCACAGACCACATATCACCAGTGTCATTACATGTGTGTTCTTCCCAAAGACCACACACGGATCCACCAGTGTCATTGCATGTGTGTTCTTCTCACAAACCACACATGGATCCACCGGTGTCATTGCATGTCTTGTCTTCTCATTAACCACTGCTAGAGTCATTGCATGTCTTTTCTTTTCACAAACCACATATCACAAGAGTCATTGCATGTGCGTTCTTCCCATGAACCACACATGGATCCACCTGTGTCATTGCATGTCTTCTGTTCTCATGAACCACACATGGATCCACCCAGTGTCATCGCATGTGTGTTCTTCCCATGAACCACACATGGATCCACCAGTGTCATTGCATGTCTTCTCTTTTCATGAACCACAGCTAGAGTCATTGGATGTGTGTTCTTCTCACATACCACATATCACCAGTGTGATTGCATGTGTGTTCTTCCCAAAGACCACACATGGATCCACCAGTGTAATTGCATGTGTGTTCTTCTCACAAACCATATCATGAACCACACCCAGTGTCATTGCATGTGTGTTCTTCTCACAAACCACACATGGATCAACCAGTGTCATTGCATGTGTGTTCTTCTCACAGACCACATCATGAACCACACCCAGTGTCATTGCATGTGTGTTATTCCCATGAACCACATATGGATCCACCAGTGTCATTGCATGTCTTCTCTTCCCACAGACCACACATGGATCCACTAGTGTTATTGCATGTGTGTTCTTCCCATGAACCACACATGGATCCACCAGTGTCATTGCATGTCTGCTCTTTTCATGAACCACAGCTAGAGTCATTGGATGTGTATTCTTCTCATAGACCACATATCACTAGTGTCACTCCATGTGTGTTCTTCCCAAAGACCACACATGGATCCACTAGTGTCATTGCATGTGTGTTCTTCTCACAAACCACTCATGGATCCACCTGTGTCATTGCATCTCTGCTCTTCTCATTAACCACGGCTAGAGTCATTGGATGTGTGTTCTTCTCACAGACCACATATCACCAGTGTCATTGCATGTGTGTTATTCCCAAAGACCACACATGGATCCACCAGTGTCAATGCATGTGTGTTCTTCCCACAGACCACACATGGATCCACCAGTGCCGTTGCATGTGTGTTATTCCCATTAACCACACATGGATCCACCAATGTCATTGTATGTCTGCTCTTCCCATGAACCACACATGGATCCACCAGTGTCATTGCATGTCTGCTCTTTTCATGATCATAGCTAGAGTCATTGGATGTGTGTTCTTCTCACAGACCACATATCACTAGTGTCATTGCATGTGTGTTCTTCCCAAAGACCACACATGGATCCACCAGTGTCATTGCATGTGTGTTCTTCCCACAGACCACACATGGATCCACCGGTGTCGTTGCATGTGTGGTCTTCCCATGAACCACACATGGATCCACCAGTGTCATTGTATGTCTGCTCTTCCCATGAACCACAACTAGTGTCATCGCATGTGCGCTCTTTTCACAAACCACAGCTAGAGTCATTGCATGTGTGTTCTTCTTACAAACACAATCATGAACCACACCCAGTGTCATTGCATGTGTGTTCTTCTCACAAACCACACATGGTTCCACCTGTGTCATTGCATGTCTGCTCTTCTCATTAACCACAGCTAGAGTCATTGCATGTCTGTTCTTTTCACAAACCACATATCACCAGAGTCATTGCATGTGTGTTCTTCCCATGAACCACACATGGATCCACCGGTGTCATTGCATGTGTGTTCTACTCACAAACCACACATGGATCCACCCAGTGTCATCGCATGTGTGTTCTTCTGATGAACCACAGATGGATCCACCAGTGTCATTGCATGTCTGCTCTTTTCATGAACCACAGCTAGAGTCATTGGATGTGTATTCTTCTCATAGACCACATATCACTAGTGTCACTCCATGTGTGTTCTTCCCAAAGACCACACATGGATCCACTAGTGTCATTGCATGTGTGTTCTTCTCACAAACCAAACATGGATCCTCCGGTGTCATTGCATGTCTGCTCTTCTCAGTAACCACGGCTAGAGTCATTGGATGTGTGTTCTTCTCACAGAACACATATCACCAGTGTCATTGCATGTGTGTTCTTCCCAAAGACCACACATGGATCCACCAGTGTCAATGCATGTGTGTTCTTCCCACAGACCACACATGGATCCACCAGTGTCGTTGCATGTGTGTTATTCCCATTAACCACACATGGATCCACCAATGTCATTGTATGTCTGCTCTTCCCATGAACCACACATGGATCCACCAGTGTCATTGCATGTCTGCTCTTTTCATGAACATAGCTAGAGTCATTGGATGTGTGTTCTTCTCACAGACCACATATCACTAGTGTCATTGCATGTGTGTTCTTCCCAAAGACCACACATGGATCCACCAGTGTCATTGCATGTGTGTTCTTCCCACAGACCACACATGGATCCACCGGTGTCGTTGCATGTGTGGTCTTCCCATGAACCACACATGGATCCACCAGTGTCATTGTATGTCTGCTCTTCCCATGAACCACAACTAGAGTCATCGCATGCGCGCTCTTTTCACAAACCACAGCTAGAGTCATTGCATGTGTGTTCTTCTTACAAACACAATCATGAACCACACCCAGTGTCATTGCATGTGTGTTCTTCTCACAAACCACACATGGTTCCACCTGTGTCATTGCATGTCTGCTCTTCTCATTAACCACAGCTAGAGTCATTGCATACCTGTTCTTTTCACAAACCACATATCACCAGAGTCATTGCATGTGTGTTCTTCCCATGAACCACACATGGATCCACCGGTGTCATTGCATGTGTGTTCTACTCACAAACCACACATGGATCCACCCAGGGTCATCGCATGTGTGTTCTTCCGATGAACCACACATGGATCCACCAGTGTCATTGCATGTCTGCTGTTTTCATGAACCACAGCTAGAGTCATTGGATGTGTGTTCTTCTCACAGACCACATATCACCAGTGTCATTGCATGTGTGTTCTTCCCAAAGACCACACATGGATCCACCAGTGTAATTGCATGTGTGTTCTTCTCACAAACCATATCATGAACCACACCCAGTGTCATTGCATGCGTGTTCTTCTCACAGACCACATGGATCCACCAGTGTCATTGCATGTGTGTTCTTCTCACAAACCATATCATGAACCACACCCAGTGTCATTTTATGTGTGTTCTTCCCATGAACCACACATGGATCCACCAGTGTCGTTGCATGTATGCTCTTCCCAGAGACCACACATGGATCCACTAGTGTTATTGCATGTGTGTTCTTCCCATGAACCACACATGGATCCACCAGTGTCATTGCATGTCTGCTCTTTTCATGAACCACAGCTAGAGTCATTGGATGTGTGTTCTTCTCACAGATCACATATCACCAGTGTCATTGCATCTGTGTTCTTCCCAAAGACCACACATGGATCCACCAGTGTCATTGCATGTGTGTTCTTCTCACAAACCATATCATGAACCACACCCAGTGTCATTGCATGTGTGTTCTTCTCACAAACCATATCATGAACCACACCCAATGTCATTGCATGTGTGTTCTTCTCACAGACCATATCATGAACCACACCCAGTGTCATTGCATGTGTGTTCTTCCCATGAACCACACATGGATCCACCAGTGTCATTGCATGTCTCCTCTTCCCACAGACCACACATGGATCCACCAGTGTTATTGCATGTGTGTTCTTCCCATGAACCACACATGGATCCACTAGTGTCATTGCATGTCTGCTCTTTTCATGAACCACAACTAGAGTCATTGGATGTGTGTTCTTCTCACAGACCACATATCACCAGTGTCATTGCATGTGTGTTCTTCCCAAAGACCACACATGGATCCACCAGTGTCATTGCATGTGTGTTCTTCTCACAAACCACACATGGATCCACCGATGTCATTGCCTATCTGCTCTTCTCATTAACCACAACTAGACTCACTGCATGTCTGTTCTTTTCACAAACCACATATCACAAGAGTCATTGCATGTGTGTTCTTCGCATGAACCACACATGGATCCACCGGTGTCATTGCATTTGTGTTCTTCTCACGAACCACACATGGATCCACCCAGTGTCATCGCATGTGTGTTCTTCCCATGAACAACACATGGATCCACCAGTGTCATTGCATGTCTGCTCTTTTCATGAACCATAGCTAGAGTCATTGGATCTGTGTTCTTCTCACAGACCACATATCACCAGTGTCATGGCATGTGTGTTCTTCCCAAAGACCACACATGGATCCACCAGTGTCATTGCATGTGTGTTATTCTCACAAACCATATCATGAACCGCACCCAGTGTCATTGCATGTCTGCTCTTCTCAATAACCACAGCTAGAGTCATTGCATGTCTGTTCTTTTCACAAACCACATATCACCAGAGTCATTGCATGTGTGTTCTTCCCATGAACCACACATGGATCCACCGGTGTCATTGCATGTGTGTTCTACTCACAAACCACACATGGATCCACCCAGTGTCATCGCATGTGTGTTCTTCTGATGAACCACACATGGATCCACCAGTGTCATTGCATGTCTGTTGTTTTCATGAACCACAGCTAGAGTCATTGGATGTGTGTTCTTCTCACAGACCACATATCACCAGTGTCATTGCATGTGTGTTCTTCCCATGAACCACACATGGATCATCTAGTGTCATTGCATGTCATCTCTTCCCACAGAGCACACATGGATCCACTAGTGTAATTGCATGTGTGTTCTTCTCACAAACCATATCATGAACCACACCCAGTGTCATTGCATGCGTGTTCTTCTCACAGACCACATGGATCCACCAGTGTCATTGCATGTGTGTTCTTCTCACAAACCATATCATGAACCACACCCAGTGTCATTTTATGTGTGTTCTTCCCATGAACCACACATGGATCCACCAGTGTCGTTGCATGTATGCTCTTCCCAGAGACCACACATGGATCCACTAGTGTTATTGCATGTGTGTTCTTCCCATGAACCACACATGGATCCACGGTGTCATTGCATGTGCTCTTTTCATGAACCACAGCTAGAGTCATTGGATGTGTGTTCTTCTCAGAGACCACATATCACCAGTGTCATTGCATCTGTGTTCTTCCCAAAGACCACACATGGATCCACCAGTGTCATTGCATGTGTGTTCTTCTCACAAACCATATCATGAACCACACCCAGTGTCATTGCATGTGTGTTCTTCTCACAGACCACACATGGATCCACCAGTGTCATTGCATGTGTGTTCTTCTCACAGACCATATCATGAACCACACCCAGTGTCATTGCATGTGTGTTCTTCCCATGAACCACACATGGATCCACCAGTGTCATTGCATGTCTGCTCTTCCCACAGACCACACATGGATCCACCAGTGTTATTGCATGTGTGTTCTTCCCATGAACCACACATGGATCCACTAGTGTCATTGCATGTCTGCTCTTTTCATGAACCACAACAAGAGTCATTGGATGTGTGTTCTTCTCACAGACCACATATCACCAGTGTCATTGCATGTGTGTTCTTCCCAAAGACCACACATGGATCCACCAGTGTCATTGCATGTGTGTTCTTCTCACAAACCACACATGGATCCACCGATGTCATTGCATGTCTGCTCTTCTCATTAACCACAACTAGAGTCACTGCATGTCTGTTCTTTTCACAAACCACATATCACAAGAGTCATTGCATGTGTGTTCTTCGCATGAACCACACTTGGATCCACCGGTGTCATTGCATGTGTGTTCTTCTCACGAACCACACATGGATCCACCCAGTGTCATCGCATGTGTGTTCTTCCCATGAACAACACATGGATCCACCAGTGTCATTGCATGTCTGCTCTTTTCATGAACCATAGCTAGAGTCATTGGATCTGTGTTCTTCTCACAGACCACATATCACCAGTGTCATGGCATGTGTGTTCTTCCCAAAGACCACACATGGATCCACCAGTGTCATTGCATGTGTGTTATTCTCAGAAACCATATCATGAACCACACCCAGTGTCATTGCATGTGTGTTCTTCTCACAGACCACACATGGATCCACCAGTGTAATTGCATGTGTGTTCTTCTCAGAAACCATATCATGAACCACACCCAGTGTCATTGCATGTGTGTTCTTCTCACAGACCACACATGGATCCACCAGTGTCATTGCATGTGTGTTCTTCTCACAGACCATATCATGAACCACACCCAGTGTCATTGCATGTGTGTTCTTCCCATGAACCACACATGGATCCACCAGTGTCATTGCATGTCTTCTCTTCTCACAGACCACACATGGATCCACTAGTGTTATTGCATGTGTGTTCTTCCCATTAACCACACATGGATCCACCAGTGTCATTGCATGTCTGCTCTTTTCATGAACCACAGCTAGAGTCATTGGATGTGTATTCTTCTCATAGACCACATATCACTAGTGTCATTCCATGTGTGTTCTTCCCATTAACCACACATCGATCCACCAGTGTCATTGCATGTGTGTTCTTCTCACAAACCACACATGGATCCACCGGTGTCATTGCATGTCTGCTCTTCTCATTAACCACAGCTAGAGTCATTGCATCTCTGTTCTTTTCACAAACCACATATCACAAGAGTCATTACATGTGTGTTCTTCCCATGAACCACACATGAATCCACCGGTGTCATTGCATGTGTGTTCTTCTCATGAACCACTCATGGATCCACCCAGCGTCATCGCATGTGTGTTCTTCCCATGAACCACACATGGATCCACCAGTGTCATTGCATGTCTGCTCTTTTCATGAACCACAGCTAGAGTCATTGGATGTGTGTTCTTCTCACATACCACATATCACCAGTGTCATTGCATGCGTGTTCTTCCCAAAGACCACACATGGATCCACCAGTGTAATTGCATGTGTGTTCTTCTCAGAAACCATATCATGAACCACACCCAGTGTCATTGCATGTGTGTTCTTCTCACAGACCACACATGGATCCACCAGTGTCATTGCATGTGTGTTCTTCTCACAGACCATATCATGAACCACACCCAGTGTCATTGCATGTGTGTTCTTCCCATGAACCACACATGGATCCACCAGTGTCATTGCATGTCTTCTCTTCCCACAGACCACACATGGATCCACTAGTGTTATTGCATGTGTGTTCTTCCCATGAACCACACATGGATCCACCAGTGTCATGGCATGTCTGCTCTTTTCATAAACCACAGCTAGAGTCATTGGATGTGTGTTCTTCTCAAAGACCACATATCACCAGTGTCTTTGCATCTGTGTTCTTCCCAAACACCACACATGGATCCACCAGTGTCATTGCATGTGTGTTCTTCTCACAAACCATATCATGAACCACACCCATTGTCATTGCATGTGTGTTCTTCTCACAAACCACACATGGATCCACCAGTGTCATTGCATGTGTGTTCTTCTCACAGACCAGATCATGAACCACACACAGTGTCATTGCATGTGTGTTCTTCCCATGAACCACACATGGATCCACCAGTGTCATTGCATGTCTGCTCTTCCCACAGACCACACATGGATCCACCAGTGTTATTGCATGTGTGTTCTTCCCATGAACCACACATGGATCCACCAGTGTCATTGCATGCCCGCTTTTTTCATGAACCACAACTAGAGTCATTGGATGTGTGTTCTTCTCACAGACCACATATCACCAGTGTCATTGCATGTGTGTTCTTCCCAAAGACCACACATGGATCCACCAGTGTCATTGCATGTGTGTTCTTCTCACAAACCATATCATGAACCACACCCAGTGTCATTGCATGTGTGTTCTTCTCACAGACCACACATGGATCCACCAATGTCATTGCATGTGTGTCCTTGTCACAGACCATATCATGAACCAGACCCAGTGTCATTGCATGTGTGTTCTTCCCATGAACCACACATGGATCCACCAGTGTCAGTGCATGTCTTCTCTTCCCACAGACCACACATGGATCCACTAGTGTTATTGCATGTGTGTTCTTCACATTAACCACACATGGATCCACAAGTGTCATTGCATGTCTGCTCTTTTCATGAACCACAGCTAGAGTGATTGGATGTGTATTCTTCTCATATACCACATATCACTAGTGTCATTCCATGTGTGTTCTTCCCAAAGACCACACATGGATCCACGAGTGTCATTGCATGTGTGTTCTTCTCACAAACCACACATGGATCCACCGGTGTCATTGCATGTCTGCTCTTCTCATTAACCACAGCTAGAGTCATTGCATCTACATTCTTTCACAAACCACATATCACAAGAGTCATTACATGTGTGTTCTTCCATGAACCACACATGGATCCATCAGTGTCATTGCATGTGTGTTCTTCTCATGAACCACTCATGGATCCACCCAGCGTCATCGCATGTGTGTTCTTCCCATGAACCACACATGGATCCACCAGTGTCATTGCATGTCTGCTCTTTTCATGAACCACAGCTAGAGTCATTGGATGTGTGTTCTTCTCACATACCACATATCACCAGTGTCATTGCATGCGTGTTCTTCCCAAAGACCACACATGGATCCACCAGTGTAATTGCATGTGTGTTCTTCTCAGAAACCATATCATGAACCACACCCAGTGTCATTGCATGTGTGTTCTTCTCACAGACCACACATGGATCCACCAGTGTCATTGCATGTGTGTTCTTCTCACAAACCATATCATGAACCACACCAAGTGTCATTTCATGTGTGTTCTTCCCATGAACCACACATGGATCCACCAGTGTGATTGCATGTCTGCTCTTCCCAGACCACACATGGATCCACTAGTGTTATTGCATGTGTGTTCTTCCCATGAACCACACATGGATCCACCAGTGTCATGGCATGTCTGCTCTTTTCATAAACCACAGCTAGAGTCATTGGATGTGTGTTCTTCTCAAAGACCACATATCACCAGTGTCATTGCATCTGTGTTCTTCCCAAAGACCACACATGGATCCACCAGTGTCATTGCATGTGTGTTCTTCTCACAAACCATATCATGAACCACACCCATTGTCATTGCATGTGTGTTCTTCTCACAAACCACACATGGATCCACCAGTGTCATTGCATGTGTGTTCTTCTCACAGACCATATCATGAACCACACCCAGTGTTATTGCATGTGTGTTCTTCCCATGAACCACACATGGATCCACCAGTGTCATTGCATGTCTGCTCTTCCCACAGACCACACATGGATCCACCAGTGTTATTGCATGTGTGTTCTTCCCATGAACCACACATGGATCCACCAGTGTCATTGCATGCCCGCTTTTTTCATGAACCACAACTAGAGTCATTGGATGTGTGTTCTTCTCACATACCATATATCACCAGTGTCATTGCATGTGTGTTCTTCCCAAAGACCACACATGGATCCACCAGTGTCATTGCATGTGTGTTCTTCTCACAAACCACACATGGATCCACCGGTGTCATTGCATGTCTGCTCTTTTCATTAACCACAACTAGAGTCATTGCATGTCTGTTCTTCTCACAAACCACATATCACAAGAGTCATTGCATGTGTGTTCTTCGCATGAACCACACATGGATCCACCAGTGTCATGGCATGTGTGTTCTTCTCACGAACCACACATGGATCCACCCAGTGTCATCGCATGTGTGTTCTTCCCATGAACCACACATGGATCCACTAGAGTCATTGGATGTGTGTTCTTCTTACAAACCATATCATGAATCACACCCAGTGTCAATGTATATGTGTTCTTCTCACAAACCACACATGGATCCACCGGTGTCATTGCAAGTCTGATCTTCTCATTAACCACAGCTAGAGTCATTGCATGTTTGTTCTTTTCACAAACAACATATCACCAGAGTCATTGGATGTGTGTTCTTCCCATGAACCACACATGGATCCACCGGTGTCATTGCATGTGTGTTCTACTCACAAACCACACATGGATCCACCCAGTGTCATCGCATGTGTGTTCTTCCCATGAACCACACATGGATCCACCAGTGTCATTGCATGTCTGCTCTTTTCATGAACCACAGCTAGAGTCATTGGATGTGTGTTCTTCTCACAGACCACATATCACCAGTGTCATGGCATGTGTGTTCTTCCCAAAGACCACACATGGATCCACCAGTGTAATTGCATGTGTGTTCTTCTCACAAACCATATCATGAACCACACCCAGTGTCATTGCATGTGTGTTCTTCTCACAAACCACACATGGATCCACCAGTGTCATTGCATGTGTGTTCTTCTCACAGACCATATCATAAACCACACCCAGTGTCATTGCATGTGTGTTCTTCCCATGAACCACACATGGATCATCCAGTGTCATTGCATGTCATCTCTTCCCACAGAGCACACATGGATCCACTAGTGTAATTGCATGTGTGTTCTTCTCACAAACCATATCATGAACCACACCCAGTGTCATTGCATGCGTGTTCTTCTCACAGACCACATGGATCCACCAGTGTCATTGCATGTGTGTTCTTCTCACAAACCATATCATGAACCACACCCAGTGTCATTTTATGTGTGTTCTTCCCATGAACCACACATGGATCCACCAGTGTCGTTGCATGTATGCTCTTCCCAGAGACCACACATGGATCCACTAGTGTTATTGCATGTGTGTTCTTCCCATGAACCACACATGGATCCACCAGTGTCATTGCATGTCTGCTCTTTTCATGAACCACAGCTAGAGTCATTGGATGTGTGTTCTTCTCAGAGACCACATATCACCAGTGTCATTGCATGTGTGTTCTTCCCAAAGACCACACATGGATCCACCAGTGTCATTGCATGTGTGTTCTTCTCACAAACCATATCATGAACCACACCCAGTGTCATTGCATGTGTGTTCTTCTCCAGACACACATGGATCCACCAGTGTCATTGCATGTGTGTTCTTCTCACAGACCATATCATGAACCACACCCAGTGTCATTGCATGTGTGTTCTTCCCATGAACCACACATGGATCCACCAGTGTCATTGCATGTCTGCTCTTCCCACAGACCACACATGGATCCACCAGTGTTATTGCATGTGTGTTCTTCCCATGAACCACACATGGATCCACTAGTGTCATTGCATGTCTGCTCTTTTCATGAACCACAACAAGAGTCATTGGATGTGTGTTCTTCTCACAGACCACATATCACCAGTGTCATTGCATGTGTGTTCTTCCCAAAGACCACACATGGATCCACCAGTGTCATTGCATGTGTGTTCTTCTCACAAACCACACATGGATCCACCGATGTCATTGCATGTCTGCTCTTCTCATTAACCACAACTAGAGTCACTGCATGTCTGTTCTTTTCACAAACCACATATCACAAGAGTCATTGCATGTGTGTTCTTCGCATGAACCACACTTGGATCCACCGGTGTCATTGCATGTGTGTTCTTCTCACGAACCACACATGGATCCACCCAGTGTCATCGCATGTGTGTTCTTCCCATGAACAACACATGGATCCACCAGTGTCATTGCATGTCTGCTCTTTTCATGAACCACAGCTAGAGTCATTGGATGTGTGTTCTTCTCACAGACCACATATCACCAGTGTCATGGCATGTGTGTTCTTCCCAAAGACCACACATGGATCCACCAGTGTCATTGCATGTGTGTTATTCTCAGAAACCATATCATGAACCACACCCAGTGTCATTGCATGTGTGTTCTTCTCACAGACCACACATGGATCCACCAGTGTAATTGCATGTGTGTTCTTCTCAGAAACCATATCATGAACCACACCCAGTGTCATTGCATGTGTGTTCTTCTCACAGACCACACATGGATCCACCAGTGTCATTGCATGTGTGTTCTTCTCACAGACCATATCATGAACCACACCCAGTGTCATTGCATGTGTGTTCTTCCCATGAACCACACATGGATCCACCAGTGTCATTGCATGTCTTCTCTTCCCACAGACCACACATGGATCCACTAGTGTTATTGCATGTGTGTTCTTCACATTAACCACACATGGATCCACCAGTGTCATTGCATGTCTGCTCTTTTCATGAACCACAGCTAGAGTGATTGGATGTGTATTCTTCTCATAGACCACATATCACTAGTGTCATTCCATGTGTGTTCTTCCCAAAGACCACACATGGATCCACGAGTGTCATTGCATGTGTGTTCTTCTCACAAACCACACATGGATCCACCGGTGTCATTGCATGTCTGCTCTTCTCATTAACCACAGCTAGAGTCATTGCATCTCTGTTCTTTTCACAAACCACATATCACAAGAGTCATTACATGTGTGTTCTTCCCATGAACCACACATGAATCCACCGGTGTCATTGCATGTGTGTTCTTCTCATGAACCACTCATGGATCCACCCAGCGTCATCGCATGTGTGTTCTTCCCATGAACCACACATGGATCCACCAGTGTCATTGCATGTCTGCTCTTTTCATGAACCACAGCTAGAGTCATTGGATGTGTGTTCTTCTCACATACCACATATCACCAGTGTCATTGCATGCGTGTTCTTCCCAAAGACCACACATGGATCCACCAGTGTCATTGCATGTGTGTTCTTCTCAGAAACCATATCATGAACCACACCCAGTGTCATTGCATGTGTGTTCTTCTCACAGACCACACATGGATCCACCAGTGTCATTGCATGTGTGTTCTTCTCACAGACCATATCATGAACCACACCCAGTGTCATTGCATGTGTGTTCTTCCCATGAACCACACATGGATCCACCAGTGTCATTGCATGTCTTCTCTTCCCACAGACCACACATGGATCCACTAGTGTTATTGCATGTGTGTTCTTCCCATGAACCACACATGGATCCACCAGTGTCATGGCATGTCTGCTCTTTTCATAAACCACAGCTAGAGTCATTGGATGTGTGTTCTTCTCAAAGACCACATATCACCAGTGTCTTTGCATCTGTGTTCTTCCCAAACACCACACATGGATCCACCAGTGTCATTGCATGTGTTCTTCTCACAAACCATATCATGAACCACACCCATTGTCATTGCATGTGTGTTCTTCTCACAAACCACACATGGATCCACCAGTGTCATTGCATGTGTGTTCTTCTCACAGACCATATCATAAACCACACACAGTGTCATTGCATGTGTGTTCTTCCCATGAACCACACATGGATCCACCAGTGTCATTGCATGTCTGCTCTTACCACAGACCACACATGGATCCACCAGTGGAATTGAAGGTGTGGTCTTCCCATGAACCACACGTGGATCCACCAGTGTCATTACATGTCTGCTCTTTTCATAAACCACAACTAGAGTCATTGGATGTGTTCTTCTGACAGACCACATATCACTAGTGTCATTGCACGTGTGTTCTTCCCAAAGACCACACAAGGATCCACCAGTGTCATTGCATGTGTGTTCTTCTCACAAACCATATCATGAACCACACCCAGTGTCATTGCATGTGTGTTCTTCTCACAGACCACACATGGATCCACCAATGTCATTGCATGTGTGTCCTTGTCACAGACCATATCATGAACCAGACCCAGTGTCATTGCATGTGTGTTCTTCCCATGAACCACACATGGATCCACCAGTGTCAGTGCATGTCTTCTCTTCCCACAGACCACACATGGATCCACTAGTGTTATTGCATGTGTGTTCTTCACATTAACCACACATGGATCCACCAGTGTCATTGCATGTCTGCTCTTTTCATGAACCACAGCTAGAGTGATTGGATGTGTATTCTTCTCATAGACCACATATCACTAGTGTCATTCCATGTGTGTTCTTCCCAAAGACCACACATGGATCCACGAGTGTCATTGCATGTGTGTTCTTCTCACAAACCACACATGGATCCACCGGTGTCATTGCATGTCTGCTCTTCTCATTAACCACAGCTAGAGTCATTGCATCTCTGTTCTTTTCACAAACCACATATCACAAGAGTCATTACATGTGTGTTCTTCCCATGAACCACACATGAATCCACCGGTGTCATTGCATGTGTGTTCTTCTCATGAACCACTCATGGATCCACCCAGCGTCATCGCATGTGTGTTCTTCCCATGAACCACACATGGATCCACCAGTGTCATTGCATACGCTCTTTTCATGAACCACAGCTAGAGTCATTGGATGTGTGTTCTTCTCACATACCACATATCACCAGTGTCATTGCATGCGTGTTCTTCCCAAAGACCACACATGGATCCACCAGTGTAATTGCATGTGTGTTCTTCTCAGAAACCATATCATGAACCACACCCAGTGTCATTGCATGTGTGTTCTTCTCACAGACCACACATGGATCCACCAGTGTCATTGCATGTGTGTTCTTCTCACAGACCATATCATGAACCACACCCAGTGTCATTGCATGTGTGTTCTTCCCATGAACCACACATGGATCCACCAGTGTCATTGCATGTCTTCTCTTCCCACAGACCACACATGGATCCACTAGTGTTATTGCATGTGTGTTCTTCCCATGAACCACACATGGATCCACCAGTGTCATGGCATGTCTGCTCTTTTCATAAACCACAGCTAGAGTCATTGGATGTGTGTTCTTCTCAAAGACCACATATCACCAGTGTCATTGCATCTGTGTTCTTCCCAAAGACCACACATGGATCCACCAGTGTCATTGCATGTGTGTTCTTCTCACAAACCATATCATGAACCACACCCATTGTCATTGCATGTGTGTTCTTCTCACAAACCACACATGGATCCACCAGTGTCATTGCATGTGTGTTCTTCTCACAGACCATATCATGAACCACACCCAGTGTTATTGCATGTGTGTTCTTCCCATGAACCACACATGGATCCACCAGTGTCATTGCATGTCTGCTCTTCCCACAGACCACACATGGATCCACCAGTGTTATTGCATGTGTGTTCTTCCCATGAACCACACATGGATCCACCAGTGTCATTGCATGCCCGCTTTTTTCATGAACCACAACTAGAGTCATTGGATGTGTGTTCTTCTCACATACCATATATCACCAGTGTCATTGCATGTGTGTTCTTCCCAAAGACCACACATGGATCCACCAGTGTCATTGCATGTGTGTTCTTCTCACAAACCACACATGGATCCACTGGTGTCATTGCATGTCTGCTCTTTTCATTAACCACAACTAGAGTCATTGCATGTCTGTTCTTCTCACAAACCACATATCACAAGAGTCATTGCATGTGTGTTCTTCGCATGAACCACACATGGATCCACCAGTGTCATGGCATGTGTGTTCTTCTCACGAACCACACATGGATCCACCCAGTGTCATCGCATGTGTGTTCTTCCCATGAACCACACATGGATCCACTAGAGTCATTGGATGTGTGTTCTTCTTACAAACCATATCATGAATCACACCCAGTGTCAATGTATATGTGTTCTTCTCACAAACCACACATGGATCCACCGGTGTCATTGCAAGTCTGATCTTCTCATTAACCACAGCTAGAGTCATTGCATGTTTGTTCTTTTCACAAACAACATATCACCAGAGTCATTGGATGTGTGTTCTTCCCATGAACCACACATGGATCCACCGGTGTCATTGCATGTGTGTTCTACTCACAAACCACACATGGATCCACCCAGTGTCATCGCATGTGTGTTCTTCCCATGAACCACACATGGATCCACCAGTGTCATTGCATGTCTGCTCTTTTCATGAACCACAGCTAGAGTCATTGGATGTGTGTTCTTCTACAGACCACATATCACCAGTGTCATGGCATGTGTGTTCTTCCCAAAGACCACACATGGATCCACCAGTGTAATTGCATGTGTGTTCTTCTCACAAACCATATCATGAACCACACCCAGTGTCATTGCATGTGTGTTCTTCTCACAAACCACACATGGATCCACCAGTGTCATTGCATGTGTGTTCTTCTCACAGACCATATCATAAACCACACCCAGTGTCATTGCATGTGTGTTCTTCCCATGAACCACACATGGATCATCCAGTGTCATTGCATGTCATCTCTTCCCACAGAGCACACATGGATCCACTAGTGTTATTGCATGTGTGTTCTTCCCATGAACCACACATGGATCCACCAGTGTCATTGCATGTCTGCTCTTTTCATGAACCACAGCTAGAGTCATTGGATGTGTATTCTTCTCATAGAGCACATATCACTAGTGTCATTCCATGTGTGTGTTTCCCAAAGACCACACATGGATCCACCAGTGTCATTGCATGTGTGTTCTTCTCACAAACCACACATGGATCCACCGGTGTCATTGCATGTCTGCTCTTCTCATTAACCACAGCTAGAGTCATTGCATCTCTGTTCTTTTCACAAACCACATATCACAAAAGTCATTGCATGTGTGTTCTTCCCATGAACCACAAATGAATCCACCTGTGTCATTGCATGTGTGTTCTTCTCATGAACCACACATGGATCCACCCAGTGTCATCGCATGTGTGTTCTTCCCATGAACCACACATGGATCCCCCAGTGTCATTGCATGTCTGCTCTTTTCATGAACCACAGCTAGAGTCATTGGATGTGTGTTCTTCTCACATACCACATATCACCATGTCATTGCATGTGTGTTCTTCCCAAAGACCACACATGGATCCACCAGTGTAATTGCATGTGTGTTCTTCTCACAAACCATATCATGAAGCACACCCAGTGTCATTGGATGTGTGTTCTTCTCACAGACCACACATGGATCCACCAGTGTCATTATATGTGTGTCCTTCTCACAGACCATATCATGAACCACACCGAGTGTCATTGCATGTGTGTTCTTCCCATGAACCACACATGGATCCACCAGTGTCATTGCATGTCTTCTCTTCCCACAGACCACACATTGATCCACTAGTGTTATTGCATGTGTGTTGTTCCCATGAACCACACATGGATCCACCAGTGTCATTGCATGTCTGCTCTTTTCATGAACCACAACTAGAGTCATTGGATGTGTATTCTTCTCATAGACCACATATCACTAGTGCCATTCCATGTGTGTTCTTCCAAAAGACCACACATGGATCCACCAGTGTCATTGCATGAGTGTTCTTCTCACAAACCACACATGGATCCACCGGTGTCATTGCATTTCTGCTCTTCTCATTAACCACAGCTAGAGTCATTGCATCTCTGTTCTTTTCACAAACCACATATCACAAGAGTCATTGCATGTCTGTTCTTCCCATGAACCACACATGAATCCACCGGTGTCATTGCATGTGTGTTCTTCTCATGAACCACACATGGATCCACCCAGTGTCATCGCATGTGTGTTCTTCCCATGAACCACACATGGATCCACCAGTGTCATTGCATGTCTGCTCTTTTCATAAACCACAGCTAGAGTCATTGGATGTGTGTTCTTCTCACATACCACATATCACCAGTGTGTTCTTCCCAAAGACCACACATGGATCCACCAGTGTAATTGCATGTGTGTTCTTCTCACAAACCATATCATGAACCACACCCAGTGTCATTGCATGTGTGTTCTTCTCACAGACCACACATGGATCCACCAGTGTCATTGCATGTGTGTTCTTCTCACAGACCATATCATGAACCACACCCAGTGTCATTGCATGTGTGTTCTTCCCATGAACCACACATGGATCCACCAGTGTCATTGCATGTCTTCTCTTCCCATAGACCACACATGGATCCACTAGTGTTATTGCATGTGTGTTCTTCCCATGAACCACACATGGATCCACCAGTGTCATTGCATGTCTGCTCTTTTCATGAACCACAGCTAGAGTCATTGGATGTGTATGCTTCTCATAGAGCACATATCACTAGTGTCATTCCATGTGTGTTCTTCCCAAAGACCACACATGGATCCACCAGTGTCATTGCATGTGTGTTCTTCTCACAAACCACACATGGATCCACCGGTGTCATTGCATGTCTGCTCTTCTCATTAACCACAGCTAGAGTCATTGCATCTCTGTTCTTTTCACAAACCACATATCACAAAAGTCATTGCATGTGTGTTCTTCCCATGAACAACACAATGATACACCGGTGTCATTGCCTGTGTGTTATTCTCACAAACCACACATGGATCCACCCAGTGTCATCGCATGTGTGTTCTTCCCATGAACCACACATGGATCCACCAGTGTCATTGCATATCTGCTCTTTTCATGAACCACAGCTAGAGTCATTGGATGTGTGTTCTTCTCTGAACCACATATCACCAGTGTCATTGCATGTGTGTTCTTCCCAAAGACCACACATGGATCCACCAGTGTCATTGCATGTGTGTTCTTCTCACAAACCATATCATGAACCACACCCAGTGTCATTGCATGTGTGTTCTTCTCACAGACCACACATGGATCCACCAGTGTCATTGCATGTGTGTTCTTCTCACAGACCATATCATAAACCACACCCAGTGTCATTGCATGTGTGTTCTTCCCATGAACCACACATGGATCATCCAGTGTCATTGCATGTCATCTCTTCCCACAGAGCACACATGGATCCACTAGTGTTATTGCATGTGTGTTCTTCCCATGAACCACACATGGATCCACCAGTGTCATTGCATGTCTGCTCTTTTCATGAACCACAGCTAGAGTCATTGGATGTATTCTTCTCACAGACCACATATCACTAGTGTCATTGCATGTGTGTTCTTCCCAAAGACCACACATGGATCCACCAGTGTCATTGCATGTGTGTTCTTCTCACAAACCACACATGGATCCACCGGTGTCATTGCATGTCTGCTCTTCTCATTAACCACAGCTAGAGTCATTGCATCTCTGTTCTTTTCACAAACCACATATCACAAAAGTCATTGCATGTGTGTTCTTCCCATGAACCACAAATGAATCCACCGGTGTCATTGCATGTGTGTTCTTCATGAACCACACATGGATCCACCAGTGTCATCGCATGTGTGTTCTTCCCATGAACCACACATGGATCCAGTGTCATTGCATGTCTGCTCTTTTCATGAACCACAGCTAGAGTCATTGGATGTGTGTTCTTCTCACATACCACATATCACCAGTGTCATTGCATGTGTGTTCTTCCCAAAGACCACACATGGATCCACCAGTGTCATTGCATGTGTGTTCTTCTCACAAACCATATCATGAACCACACCCTGTGTCATTGCATGTGTGTTATTCTCACAGACCACACATGGATCCACTAGTGTCATTACATGTTTGTCCGTCTCACAGACCATATCATGAACCACACCGAGTGTCATAGCATGTGTTTTCTTCCAATGAACCACCCATGGATCCACGATGTCATTGCATGTCTGATCTTCCCACAGACCACACATGGATCCACCAGTGTCATTGCATGTGTGTTCTTCCCATGAACCACACATGGATCCACCAGTGTCATTGCATGTCTGCTCTTTTCATGAACCACAACTAGAGTCATTGGATGTGTGTTCTTCTCACAGACCACATATCACTAGTGTCATTGCATGTGTGTTCTTCCCAAAGACCACACATGGATCCACTAGTGTCATTGCATGTGTGTTCTTCTCACAAACCACACATGGATCCACCGGTGTCATTGCATGTCTGCTCTTCTCATTAACCACAGCTAGAGTCATTGCATGTCTGTTCTTTTCACAAACCACATATCACCAGAGTCATTGCATGTGTGTTCTTCCCATGAACCACACATGGATCCACCGGTGTCATTGCATGTGTGTTCTTCTCATGAACCACACATGGATCCACCCAGTGTCATCGCATGTGTGTTCTTCCCACGAACCACACATGGATCCACCAGTATCATTGCATGTATGCTCTTTTCATGAACCACAACTAGAGTCATTGCACGTGTGTTCTTCTCACTGACCACATATCACATGTGTCATTGCATGTGTGTTCTTCCCAAAGACCACACATGGATCCACCAGTGTCATTGCATGTGTGTTCTTCTCACAAACCATATCATGAACCACACCCAGTGTCATTGCATGTGTGTTCTTCTCACAGACCACACATGGATCCACCAGTGTCATTGCATGTGTGTTCTTCTCACAAACCATATCATGAACCACACCCAGTGTCATTGCATGTGTGTTCTTCCCATGAACCACACATGGATCCACCAGTGTCATTGCATGTCTTCTCTTCCCATAGACCACACATGGATCCACTAGTGTCATTGCATGTGTGTTCTTCCCATGAACCACACATGGATCCACAGTGTCATTGCATGTCGCTCTTTTCATGCACCACAGCTAGAGTCATTGGATGTGTATGCTTCTCATAGAGCACATATCACTAGTGTCATTCCATGTGTGTGCTTCCCAAAGACCACACATGGATCCACCAGTGTCATTGCATGTGTGTTCTTCTCACAAACCACACATGGATCCACCGGTGTCATTGCATATACGCTCTTCTCATTAACCACGGCTAGAGTCATTGCATCTCTGTTCTTTTCACAAACCACATATCACAAAGTCATTGCATGTGTGTTCTTCCATGAACCACACATGGATCCACAGGTGTCATTGCATGTGTGTTCTTCTCATGAACCACACATGGATCCACCAGTGTCATCATGTGTGTTCTTCCCATGAACCACACATGGATCCACAGTGTCATTGCATATGCTCTATTCATGAACCACAGCTAGTCATTGGATGTGTGTTCTTCTCGTAGACCACATATCACCAGTGTCATTGCATGTGTGTTCTTCCCAAAGACCACACATGGATCCACCAGTGTCATTGCATGTGTGTTCTTCTCACAAACCATATCATGAACCACACCTAGTGTCATTGCATGTGTGTTATTCTCACAGACCACACATGGATCCACCAGTGTCATTGCATGTGTGTTCTTCTCACAAACCATATCATGAACCACACCCAGTGTCATTGCATGTGTGTTCTTCCCATGAACCACACATGGATCCACCAGTGTCATTGCATGTCTTCTCTTCCCACAGACCACACATGGATCCACCAGTGTCATTGCATGTGTGTTCTTCCCATGAACCACACATGGATCCACCAGTGTCATTGCATGTCTGCTCTTTTCATGAACCACAACTAGAGTCATTGGATGTGTGTTCTTCTCACAGACCACATATCACTAGTGTCATTGCATGTGTGTTCTTCCAAAGACCACACATGGATCCACCAGTGTCATTGCATGTGTGTTCTTCTCACAAACCACACATGGATCCACCGGTGTCATTGCATTTCTGCTCTTCTCATTAACCACAGCTAGAGTCATTGCATGTCTGTTCTTTTCACAAACCACATATCACCAGAGTCATTGCATGTGTGTTCTTCCCATGAACCACACATGGATCCACCGGTGTCATTGCATGTGTGTTCTTCTCATGAACCACACATGGATCCACCCAGTGTCATCGCATGTGTGTTCTTCCCATGAACCACACATGGATCCACCAGTGTCATTGCATGTCTGCTCTTTTCATGAACCACAGCTAGAGTCATTGGATGTGTGTTCTTCTCACAGACCACATATCACCAGTGTGTTCTTCCCAAAGACCACACATGGATCCACCAGTGTCATTGCATGTGTGTTCTTCTCACAAACCATATCATGAACCACACCCAGTGTCATTGCATGTGTGTTCTTCTCACAGACCACACATGGATCCACCAGTGTCATTGCATGTGTGTTCTTCTCACAGACCATATCATGAACCACACCCAGTGTCATTGCATGTGTGTTCTTCCCATGAACCACACATGGATCCACCAGTGTCATTGCATGTCTTCTCTTCCCATAGACCACACATGGATCCACTAGTGTTATTGCATGTGTGTTCTTCCCATGAACCACACATGGATCCACCAGTGTCATTGCATGTCTGCTCTTTTCATGAACCACAGCTAGAGTCATTGGATGTGTTCTTCTCACAGACCACATATCACTAGTGTCATTGCATGTGTGTTCTTCCCAAAGACCACACATGGATCCACCAGTGTCATTGCATGTGTGTTCTTCTCACAAACCACACATGGATCCACCGGTGTCATTGCATGTCTGCTCTTCTCATTAACCACAGCTAGAGTCATTGCATCTCTGTTCTTTTCACAAACCACATATCACAAAAGTCATTGCATGTGTGTTCTTCCCATGAACCACACATGGATCCACCGGTGTCATTGCATGTGTGTTCTTCTCATGAACCACACATGGATCCACCCAGTGTCATCGCATGTGTGTTCTTCCCACGAACCACACATGGATCCACCAGTGTCATTGCATGTCTGCTCTTTTCATGAACCACAGCTAGAGTCATTGGATGTGTGTTCTTCTCACAGACCACATATCACCAGTGTCATTGCATGTGTGTTCTTCCCAAAGACCACACATGGATCCACCAGTGTCATTGCATGTGTGTTCTTCTCACAAACCATATCATGAACCACACCCAGTGTCATTGCATGTGTGTTATTCTCACAGACCACACATGGATCCACCAGTGTCATTGCATGTGTGTTCTTCTTATAAACCATATCATGAACCACACCCAGTGTCATTGCATGTGTGTTCTTCCCATGAACCACACATGGATCCACCGGTGTCATTGCATGTCTGCTCTTCCCACAGACCACACATGGATCCACCAGTGTCATTGCGTGTGTGTTCTTCCCATGAACCACACATGGATCCACCAGTGTCATTGCATGTCTGCTCTTTTCATGAACCACAACTAGAGTCATTGGATGTGTGTTCTTCTCATAGACCACATATCACTAGTGTCATTGCATGTGTGTTCTTCCCAAACACCACACATGGATCCACCAGTGTCATTGCATGTGTGTTCTTCTCACAAACCACACATGGATCCACCGGTGTCATTGCATGTCTGCTCTTCTCATTAACCACAGCTAGAGTCATTGCATGTCTGTTCTTTTCACAAACCACATATCACCAGAGTCATTGCATGTGTGTTCTTCCCATGAACCACACATGGATCCACCGGTGTCATTGCATGTCTGCTCTTCTCAGGAACCACACATGGATCTACCCAGTGTCATCGCATGTGTGTTCTTCCCACGAACCACACATGGATCCACCAGTGTCATTGCATGTCTGCTCTTTTCATGAACCACAGCTAGAGTCATTGGATGTGTGTTCTTCTCACAGACCACATATCACTAGTGTCATTGCATGTGTGTTCTTCCCAAAGACCACACATGGATCCACCAGTGTCATTGCATGTGTGTTCTTCTCACAAACCATATCATGAACCACACCCTGTGTCATTGCATGTGTGTTATTCTCACAGACCACACATGGATCCACTAGTGTCATTGCATGTGTGTTCTTCTCACAAACCATATCATGAACCACACCCAGTGTCATTGCATGTGTTTTCTTCCCATGAACCACACATGGATCCACCGGTGTCATTGCATGTCTGCTCTTCCCACAGACCACACATGGATCCACTAGTGTCATTGCATGTGTGTTCTTCCCATGAACCACACATGGATCCACAGTGTCATTGCATGTGCTCTTTTCATGAACCACAGCTAGAGTCATTGGATGTGTGTTCTTCTCAGAGACCACATATCACTAGTGTCATTGCATCTGTGTTCTTACCAAAGACCACACATGGATCCACAGTGTCATTTCATCTGTGTTATTCTCACAATCAATATCATTATCTACCCCAGTGTCAGTGCATGTGTGTTCTTCTCACAGACCACACATGGATCCACCAGTGTCATTGCATGTGTGTTCTTCTCACAGACCATATCATGAACCACACCCAGTGTCATTGCATGTGTGTTCTTCCCATGAACCACACATGGATCCACCAGTGTCATTGCATGTGTGCTCTTCCCACAGACCACACATGGATCCACCAGTGTCATTGCATGTGTGTTCTTCCATGAACCACACATGGATCCACCAGTGTCATTGCATGTGCTCTTTTAATGAACCACAACTAGAGTCATTGGATGTGTGTTCTTCTCACAGAACACATATCACCAGTGTCATTGCATGTGTGTTCTTCCCAAAGACCACACATGGATCTACCAGTGTCATTGCAAGTGTGTTCTTCTCACAAACCACACAGGGATCCACGGTGTCATTGCATGTGTGCTCTTCTCATTAACCACAGCTAGAGTCATTGCATGTGTTCTTTTCACAATCCACATATCACAAGAGTCATTGCATGTGTGTTCTTCCCATGAACCACACATGGATCCACGGTGTCATTGCATGTGTGCTCTTCTCACGACCACACATGGATCCACCAGTGTCATTGCATGTGTGTTCTTCCCATGAACCACACATGGATCCACGAGTCATCGTATGCGTGCTCTTTTCACAAACCACATCTAGAGTCATTGCATGTGTGTTCTTCTTACAAACCATATCATGAACCACACCCAGTGTAACTGCATGTGTGTTCTTCTCACAAACCACACATGGATCCATCGGTGTCATTGCATGTCTGCTCTTCTCATTAACCACAGCTAGAGTCATTGCATGTCTGTTCTTTTCACAAACCACATATCACCAGAGTTGTTGCATGTGTGTTCTTCCCATGAACCACACATGGATCCACCAGTGTCATTGCATGTGTGTTCTTCTCATGAACCACACAATGATCCACATAGTGTCATCGTATGTGTGTTCTTCCCATGTACCACACATGGGTCCACCAGTGTCATTGCATGTCTGCTATTTTCATGAACCACAGCTAGAGTCATTGGATGTGTGTTCTTCTCACAAACCACATGTCACCAGTGTCATTGCATGTGTGTTCTTCCCACAGACCACACATGGATCCACCAGTGTCATTACATGTGTGTTCTTCTCACAAACCATATCATGAACCACACCCAGTGTCATTGCATGTGTGTTCTTCCCACAGACCACACATGGATCCACCAGTGTCATTACATGTGTGTTCTTCTCACAAACCATATCATGAACCACACCCAGTGTCATTGCATGTGTGTTCTTCCCATGAACCACACATGGATCCACTAGTGTCACTGCATGTGTGTTATTCCCACAGACCACACATGGATCCTCCAGTGTCATTGCATGTGTGTACTTCCCATGAACATCACATGGATCCACCAGTGTCATTGCATGTCTGCTCTTTTCATGAACCACAACTAGAGTCATTGGATGTGTGTTCTTCTCACAGACCACATATCACCAGTGTCATTGCATGTGTGTTCTTCCCAAAGACCACACATGGATCCAGGGTCATTGCATGTGTGTTCTTCACACAAACCACACATGGATCCACCGGTGTCATTGCATGTCTGCTCTTCTCATTAACCACAGCTAGAGTCATTGCATGTGTGTTCTTTTCACAAACCACATATCACCAGAGTCATTGCATGTGTGTTCTTCCCATGAACCACACATGGATCCACCGGTGTCATTGCATGTGTGTTCTTCTCATGAACCACATATGGATCCACCAGTGTCATTTCATGTGTGTTCTTCCCATGAACCACACATGACCCACCGGTGTCAATTCATGCCTGCTCTTTTCATGAACCACAGCTACATTCATTGGATGTGTGTTCTTCTCAAAATCCACATATCACCAGTGTCATTGCATGTGTGTTCTTCCCAAAGACCACACATGGATCCACTAGTGTCATTGCATGTGTGTTCTTCTGACAGACGATAGCATGAACCACACCCAGTGTCATTGCATGTGTATTCTTCTCACAGACCACACATGGATCCACCAGTGTCATTGCATGTGTGTTCTTCCCACAGACCACACATGGATCCACCCAGTGTCATTGCATGTGTGTTCTTCCCACGAACCACACATGGATCCACCAGTGTCATTGCATGTCTGCTCTTTTCATGAACCACAACTAGAGTCATTGGATATGTGTTCTTCTCGCAGACCACATATCACCAGTGTCATTGCATGTGTGTTCTTCCCAAAGACCACACATGGATCCACCAGTGTCATTGCATGTGTGTTCTTCTCACAAACCATATCATGAACCACACCCAGTGTCATTGCATGTGTGTTATTCTCACAGACCACATGGATCCACCAGTGTCATTGCATGTGTGTTCTTCTCACAAACCATATCATGAACCACACCCAGTGTCATTGCATGTGTGTTCTTACCATGAACCACACATGGATCCACCAGTGT
Organism: Avena insularis; assembly: GCA_023614405.1. Classification (NCBI taxonomy): domain Eukaryota; kingdom Viridiplantae; phylum Streptophyta; class Magnoliopsida; order Poales; family Poaceae; genus Avena; species Avena insularis. The sequence continues at coordinate 23,543 of JAJUPC010000304.1, read as the reverse complement.
CATTGCATGTCTGCTCTTCCCACAGACCACACATGGATCCACCAGTGTCATTGCATGTGTGTTCTTCCCATGAACCACACATGGATCCACCAGTGTCATTGCATGTCTGCACTTTTCATGAACCACAACTAGAGTCATTGGATGTGTGTTCTTCTCACAGACCACATATCACTAGTGTCATTGCATGTGTGTTCTTCCCAAAGACCACACATGGATCCACCAGTGTCATTGCATGTGTGTTCTTCTCACAAACCACACATGGATCCACGGTGTCATTGCATGTGCTCTTCTCATTAACCACAGCTAGAGTCATTGCATGTGTGTTCTTTCACAAACCACATATCACAAGTCATTGCATGTGTGTTCTTCCCATGAACCACATGGATCCACCGGTGTCATTGCATGTTTGCTCTTCTCATGAACCACACATGGATCCACCCAGTGTCATTGCATGTGTGTTCTTCTCACCGACCATATCATGAACCACAACCAGTGTCATTGCATGTGTGTTCTTCCCATGAACCACACATGGATCCACCGGTGTCATTGCATGTCTGCTCTTTTTATTAACGATAGCTAGAGTCATTTCATGTGTGTTCTTCTCACAGACCATATCATGAACCACACAGTGTCATTGCATGTGTGTTCTTCTCATAGACCACATGGATACAGTGTCATTGCATGTGTGTTCTTCTCACAGACCATATCATGAACCACACCCAGTGTCATTGCATGTGTTCTTCCCATGAACCACATGGATCCACAGGTGTCATTGCATGTGTTCTTCCCAGAGACCACACATGGATCCACAGTGTCATTGCATGTGTGTTCTTCCCATGAACACACATGGATCCACCAGTGTCATTGCATATACGCTCTTTTCATGAACCACAGCTAGAGTCATTGGATGTGTGTTCTTCTCATAGACCACATATCACTAGTGTCATTGCATGTGTGTTCTTCTCACAAACCACACATGGATCCACCGGTGTCATTGCATGTCTGCTCTTCTCATTAACCACAGCTAGAGTCATTGCATGTTTGTTCTTTTCACAAACCACATATCACCAGAGTCATTGCATGTGTGTTCTTCCCATGAACCACACATGGATCCACCAGTGTCATTGCATGTGTGTTCTTCTCACAAACCACACATGGATCCACCCAGTGTCAGAGCGTGTGTGTGCTTCACATGAACCGCACAGGGAGCTACCAGTGTCATTGCGTGTCTGCTCTTTTCATGAACCACAGCTAGAGTCATTGGATGTGTTCTTCTCACAGACCACATATCACCAGTGTCATTGCATGTGTGTTCTTCCCAAAGACCACACATGGATCCACCAGTGTCATTGCATGTGTGTTCTTCTCACAAACCATATCATGAACCACACCCAGTGTCATTGCATGTGTGTTCTTCTCACAGACCACACATGGATCCACGAGTGTCATTGCATGTGTGTTCTTCTCACAAACCATATCATGAACCACACCCAGTGTCATTGCATGTGTGTTCTTCCCATGAACCACACATGGATCCACCAGTGTCATTGCATGTGTGTTCTTCCCACAGACCACACATGGATCCACTAGTGTCATTGCATGTGTGTTCTTCCCATGAACCACACATGGATCCACCAGTGTCATTGCATGTCTGCTCTTTTCATGAACCACAACTAGAGTCATTGGATGTGTGTTCTTCTCACAGACCACATATCACAGTGTCATTGCATGTCTGTTCTGCCCAAAGACCACACATGGATCCACCAGTGTCATTGCATGTGTGTTCTTCTCACAAACCACACATGGATCCACCGGTGTCATTGCATGTCTGCTTCTCATTAACCACAGATAGAGTCATTGCATGTTTGTTCTTTTCACAAACCACATATCACAAGAGTCATTGCATGTGTGTTCTTCCCATGAACCACACATGGATCCACCGGTGTCATTGCATGTTTGCTCTTCACATTAACCACACATGTATCCACCAATGTCATTGAATGTCTGATCTTCTCCGACCATATCATGAACCACACCCAGTGTCATTGCATGTGTGTTCTTCCCATGAACCACACATGGATCCACCAGTGTCATTGCATGTCTGCTCTTTTCATTAACCACGGCTAGAGTCATTGCATGTGTGTTCTTCTCATAAACCATATCATGAACCACACCCAGTGTCATTGCATGTGTGTTCTTCTCATAGACCACACATGGATCCTGATGTCATTGCATGTGTGTTCTTCTCACAAACCATATCATGAACCACACCCAGTGTCATTGCATGTCTGTTCTTCCCATGAACCACACACGGAACCACCAGTGTCATTGCATGTCTGCTCTTCCTAGAGACCACACATGGATCCACCAGTGTCATTGCATGTTTGTTCTTCCCATGAACCACATGGATCCACCAGTGTCATTGCATATGCTCTTTTCATGAACCACATCTAGAGTCATTGGATGTGTGTTCTTCTCCTGAACACATATCACCAGTGTCATTGCATGTGTGTTCTTCCCAGTTACCACACATGGATCCACCGGTGTCATTGCATGTCTGCTCTTCTCATTAACCACAGCTAGAGTCATTGCATGTCTGTTCTTTTCACAAACCACATATCACTAGTCATTGCATGTGTGTTCTTCATGAACCACACATGGATCCACAGTGTCATTGCATGTGTGTTCTTCTCACAAACCACACATGGATCCACCAGTGTCATTGCATGTGTGTTCTTCCCATGAACCACATGGATCCACAGTGTCATTGCATATACTCTTTTCATGAACCACATCTAGAGTCATTGGATGTGTGTTCTTCTCACAAACCATATCATAGACCACACCAGTGTCATTGCATGTGTGTTCTTCACACAAACCACACATGGATCCACCGGTGTCATTGCATGTCTGCTCTTCTCATTAACCACAGCTAGAGTCATTGCATGTCTGTTCTTTTCACAAACCACATATCACCAGAGTCATTGCATGTGTGTTCTTCCCATGAACCACACATGGATCCAGAGTCATTGCATGTGTGTTCTTCTCAAACCACACATGGATCCACCCAGTGTCATTGCATGTGTGTTCTTCCATGAACCACACATGGATCCACCAGTGTCATTGCATATACGCTCTTTTCATGAACCATAGCTAGAGTCATTGGATGTGTGTTCTTCTCACAGACCACATATCACCAGTGTCATTGCATGTGTGTTCTTGCCAAAGACCACACATGGATCCACCCAGTGTCATTGCATGTGTGTTCTTCTCACAAACCATATCATGAACCACACCCAGTGTCATTGCATGTGTGTTCTTCTCACGGACCACACATGGATCCACCAGTGTCATTGCATGTGTGTTCTTCTCACAAACCATATCATGAAACACACCTAGTGTCATTGCATGTGTGTTCTTCCCATGAACCACACATGGATCCACCAGTGTCATTGTATGTCTGATCTTCCCACAGACCACACATGGATCCACAGTGTCATTACATGTATGTTCTTCCATGAACCACACTTGGATCCACCTGTGTCATTGCATGTGTGCTCTTTTCATGAACCAGAGCTAGAGTCATTGGATGTGTGTTCTTCTCACAGACCACATATCACAGTGTCATTGCATGTGTGTTCTTCCCAAAGACCACACATGGATCCACCAGTGTCATTGCATGGCTGTTCTACTCACAAACCACATAAGGATCCACCGGTGTCATTGCATGTCTGCTCTTCTCATTAACCACAGTTAGAGTAATTGCATGTGTGTACTTCTCAAAATCCACATATCACCAGAGTCATTGCATGTGTGTTCTTCCCATGAACCACACATGGATCCACCAGTGTCATTGCATGTGTGTTCTTCTCATGAACCACACGGATCCACCTAGTGTCATTGCATGTGTGTTCTTCTCTGAACCATATCATGAACCACACCCAGTGTCATTGCATGTGTGTTCTTCCCATGAACCACATATGGATCCACAGTGTCATTGCATGTCTGCTCTTTTCATTAACCACAACTAGAGTCATTGCATGTGTGTTCTTCTCAGACCATATCATGAACCACACCGGTGTCATTGCATGTGTGTTCTTCACATACCACACATGGATCCATCCAGTGTCATTGCATGTGTGTGTTCTTCCCAAAGACCACAAATGGATCCACCGGTGTCATTGCATGTGTGTTCTTCTCACAAACCATCTCATGAACCACACCGAGTGTCATTGCATGTGTGTTCTTCTCACAGACCACACATGGATCCACAAGTGTCATTGCATGTGTGTTCTTCTTACAAATCACGTATTACCATAGTCATTGCATGTGTGTTCTTCCACAAACCACATATCACGGTGTCATTGCATGTGTGTTCTTCTCATTAACCACATCTAGATCCACCGTGTCATTGCATGCATGTTCTTTTCATAAACCACATATGGATAGATCCACAGTGTCATTGCATGTGTGTTCTTTTCACAAACCACATATGAACCACAGAGTCATTGCATGTGTTCTTCCCATGAACCACACATGGATCCACCAGTGTCATTGCATGTCTGCTCTTCTCATGAACCACACATGGATCCACCCAGGGTCATCGCATGTGTGTTCTTCCCATGAACCACACATGGATCCACTCGTGTCATTGCATGTTCGCTCTTTTCATGAACCACGGCTAGAGTCATTGGATGTGTGTTCTTCTCACATACCACATATCACCAGTGTCATTGCATGTGTGTTCTTCCCAAAGACCACACATGGATCCACCAGTGTCATTGCATGTGTGTTCTTCTCACAAACCATATCATGAACCACACCCAGTGTCATTGCATGTCTGTTCTTCTCACAGAGAACCACATGGATCCACAGTGTCATTGCATGTGTGTTCTTCTCACAACCATATCATGAACCACACCCAGTGTCATTGCATGTGTATTCTTCCCATGAACCACACATGGATCCACCAGTGTCATTGCATGTATTCTCTTCCCACAGACCACATGGATCCACTAGTGTCATTGCATGTGTGTTCTTCCATGAACCACATGGATCCACAGTGTCATTGCATGTGTTCTTCCCAGACCACACATGTATCCACTAGTGTCATTGCATGTGTGTTCTTCTCAAGAACCACACATGGATCCACCCGTGTCACTGCATGTGTGTTCTTCCCATGAACCACACATGGATCCACTAGAGTCATTGCATGTACGCTCTTTTCATGAACCACGGCTAGAGTCATTGCATGTGTGTTCTTCCCAAAGACAACACATGGATCCACCAGTGTCATTGCATGTGTGTTCTTCTCACAAACCATATCATGAACCACACCTAGTGTCATTGCATGTGCGTTATTCTCACAGACCACACATGGATCCACAAGTGTCATTGCATGTGTGTTCTTCTCACAGACCATATCATGAACCACACCCAGTGTCATTGCATGTGTGCATGAACCACACATGGATCCACCGGTGTCATTGCATGTGTGGTCTTCCCCCAGACCACACATCGAACCACCAGTGTCATTGCATGTGTGTTCTTCCCATGAACCACACATGGATCCACCAGTGTCATTGCATGTCTGGTCTTTTCATGAACCACAACTAGAGTCATTGGATGTGTGTTCTTCTCATAGACCACATATCACTAGTGTCATTGCATGTGTGTTCTTCCCAAAGACCACACATGGATCCACCAGTGTCATTGCATGTGTGTTCTTCTCACAAACCACACATGGATCCACCGGTGTCATTGCATGTCTGCTCTTCTCATTAACCACAGCTAGAGTCATTGCATGTGTGTTCTTTTCACAAACCACATATCACCAGAGTCATTGCATGTGTGTTCTTACCATAAACCACATGGATCCACCGGTGTCATTGCATGTGTGTTCTTCTCATGAACCACAAATGGATCCACCTAGTGTCATCGCATTTGTGTTCTTCCCATGAACCACACATGGATCCACCAGTGTCATTGCATGTATGCTCTTTTCATGAACCACAGCTAGAGTCATTGGATGTGTGTTCTTCTCACAGACCACATATCACCAGTGTCATTGCATGTGTGTTCTTCCCAAAGACCACACATGGATCCACCAGTGTCATTGCATGTGTGTTCTTCTCACAAACCATATCATGAACTACACCGAGTGGCATTGCATGTGTGTTCTTTTCACAGACCACACATGGATCCACCAGTGTCATTGCATGTGTGTTCTTCTCACAGACCATATCATGAACCACACCCAGTGTCATTGCATGTGTGTTCTTCCCATGAACCACACATGGATCCACCAGTGTCATTGCATGTCTTCTCTTCCCACAGACCACACATGGATCCACCAGTGTCATTGCATGTGTGTTCTTCCCATGAACCACACATGGATCCACCCGTGTCATTGGATGTATGCTCTTTTAATGAACCACAGCTAGAGTCATTGGATGTGTGTTCTTCTCATAGACCACATATCACCATTGTCATTGCATGTGTGTTCTTCCCAAAGACCACACATGGATCCACCAGTGTCATTGCATGTGTGTTCTTCTCACAAACCATATCATGAACCACACCCAGTGTCATTGCATGTGTGTTCTTCTCACAGACCACACATGGATCCAACAGTGTCATTGCATGTGTGTTCTTCTCACAAACCATATCATGAACCACACCTAGTGTCACTGCATGTGTGTTCTTCCCATGAACCACACATGGATCCACCAATGTCATTGCATGTGTGTTCTTCTCACACACCACACATGGATCCACCAGTGTCATTGCATGTGTGTTCTTCCCATGAACCACACATGGATCCACAGTGTCATTGCATGTCTGCTCTTTTCATGAACCACAACTAGAGTCATTGGATGTGTGTTCTCACAGACCACACATATCACCAGAGTCATTGCATGTGTGTTCTTCCCACAGACCACACATTGATCCACCAGTGTCATTGCATGTGTGTTCTTCTCACAAACCACATATCCACCAGTGTCATTGCATGTGTGTTCTTCCCATGAACCACAGCTAGAGTCATTGCATGTGTGTTCTTCTCACAATCCACATATCACAAGTGTCATTGCATGTGTGTTCTTCATGAACCACACATGTATCCAACGGTGTCATTGTATGTGTGTTCTTCTCACAAACCACACATGGATCCACCCAGTGTCATCGCATGTGTGTTCTTCCCATGAACCACACATGGATCCACCAGTGTCATTGCATGTCTGCTCTTTTCATGAACCACGGCTAGAGTTATTGGATGTGTGTTCTTTTCACAAACTACATATCATGAACCACACCGGCGTAATTGCATGTGTGTTCCTCTCATAGACCACACATGGATGTACCGGTGTCATTGCATGTCTGCTCTTCTCATTAACCGCAACTAGAGTCATTGCATGTTTGTTCCTTTCACGAACCACATATCACTAGAGTCATTGCATGTGTGTTCTTCCCATGAACCACACATGGATCCACCAGTGTCATTGCATGTGTGTTCTTCTCACAAACCACACATGGATCCACCCAGTGTCATCGCATGTGTGTTCTTCCATGAACCACACATGGATCCACCAGTGTCATTGCATGTCTGCTCTTTTCATGAACCACAGCTAGAGTCATTGGATGTGTGTTCTTCTCATAGACCACATATCACCAGTGTCATTGCATGTGTGTTCTTCCCAAAGACCACACATGGATCCACAAGTGTCATTGCATGTGTGTTCTTCTCACAAACCATATCATGAACCACACCAGTGTCATTGCATGTGTTTTATTCTCACTGACCACACATGGATCCACGAGTGTCATTGCATGTGTGTTCTTCTCACAAACCATATCATGAACCACACCAGTGTCATTGCATGTGTGTTCTTCCCATGAACCACACATGGATCCACCGATGTCATTGCATGTGTGCTCTTCCCAGACCACACATGGATCCACAGTGTCATTGCATGTGTGTTCTTCCCATGAACCACATGGATCCACCGATGTCATTGCATATACGCTCTTTTCTTGAACCACAACTAGAGTCATTGGATGTGTGTTCTTCTCACAGACCACATATCACTAGTGTCATTGCATGTGTGTTCTTCCCAAAGACCACACATGGATCCACCAGTGTCATTGCATGTGTGTTCTTCTCACAAACCACACAGGGATCCACGGTGTCATTGCATGTGTACTCTTCTCATTAACCACAGCTAGAGTCATTGCATGTCTGTTCTTTTCACAAACCACATATCACAGTCATTGCATGTGTGTTCTTCCCATGAACCACATGGATCCACAGTGTCATTGCATGTGTGTTCTTCTCATGAACCACACATGGATCCACAGTGTCATTGCATGTGTGTTCTTCCCACAGACCACACATGGATCCTGATGTCATTGCATGTCTGCTCTTTTCATGAACCACATCTAGAGTCATTGGATGTGTGTTCTTCTCACCGACCACATATCACTAGTGTCATTGCATGTGTGTTCTTCCCAAAGACCACACATGGATCCAGCAGTGTCATTGCATGTGTGTTCTTCTCACAAACCATATCATGAACCACACCCAGTGTCATTGCATGTGTGTTCTTCCCATGAACCACACATGGATCCACCGGTGTCATTGCATGTGTGTTCTTCCCATAGACCACACATGGATCCACCAGTTTCATTGCATGTGTGTTCTTCCCATGAACCACACATGGATCCACAGTGTCATTGCATGTCTGCTCTTTTCATGAACCATAGCTAGAGTCATTGGATGTGTGTTCTTCTCAGACCACATATCACGGTGTCATTGCATGTGTTCTTCCCAAAGACCACACATGGATCCACCAGTGTCATTGCATGTGTGTTCTTCTCAAAACCATATCATGAACCACACCGGTGTCATTGCATGTGTGTTCTTCTCACAGACCACATGGATCCACAGTGTCATTGCATGTGTGTTCTTCTCACAGACCATATCATGAACCACACCCAGTGTCATTGCATGTGTGTTCTTCCATGAACCACACATGGATCCCACAATGTCTTTGCATGTGTGCTCTTCCGAAACCCCACACATGGACCCACCAGTGACATTGCATGTGTGTTCTTCCATGAACCACACATGGATCCACAGGTGTCATTGCATATGCTCTTTTCATGAACCACAGCTAGAGTCATTGGATGTGTGTTCTTCTCACAGACCACATATCACGGTGTCATTGCATGTGTGTTCTTCCCAAAGACCACACATGGATCCACCAGTGTCATTGCATATGTGTTCTTCTCACAAACCACACATGGATTCACCGGTGTCATTGCATGTCTGCTCTTCTCATTAACCACAGATAGAGTGATTGCATGTCTGTTCTTTTCACTAACCACATATCACTAGAGTAATTGCATGTGTGTTCTTCCCAGGAACCACACATGGATCCACCAGTGTCATTGCACGTGTGTTCTTCTCATGAACCACACATGGATCCACCCAATGTCATCGCATGTGTGTTCTTCTCACAAACCATATCATGAACCACTAGTGTCATTGCATGTGTGTTCTTATGAACCACACATGGATCCACAGTGTCATTGCATGTCTGCTCTTTTCATGAACCTGGCTAGAGTCATTCATGTGTGTTCTTCTCACAAACCATATCATGAACCACAGTGTCATTGCATGTGTGTTCTTCTCACCACACATGGATCCACAGTGTCATTGCATGTGTGTTCTTCTCACAAACCATATCATGAACCACACCCGGTGTCATTGCATGTGTGTTCTTCCATGAACCACATGGATCCACCAGTGTCATTGCATGTGTTCTTCCCAGAGACCACATGGATCCACAGTGTCATTGCATGTGTGTTCTTCCCATGAACCACATGGATCCACCGATGTCATTGCATGTGCTCTTTTCATGAACCATCTAGAGTCATTGGATGTGTGTTCTTCTCAGAACCCACATATCACCAGTGTCATTTCATGTGTGTTCTTCCCAATTACCACACATGGATCCACCAGTGTCATTGCATGTGTGTTCTTCTCATAAACCACAACTAGAGTCATTGCATATACATTTCTTTCACAAACCACATATCACAGTGTCATTGCATGTGTGTTCTTCATGAACCACACATGGATCCACAGTGTCATTGCATGTGTGTTCTCACAGACCACATGGATCCACAGTGTCATTGCATGTGTGTTCTTCCATGAACCACATGGATCCACATGTCATTGCATGTACGCTCTTTTCATGAACCACATCTAGAGTCATTGGATGTGTTCTTCTTACAAACCATATCATAGACCACACCGGTGTCATTGCATGTGTGTTCTTCTCTGACCACACATGGATCCACGGTGTCATTGCATGTCTGCTCTTCTCATTAACCACAGCTAGAGTCATTGCATGTGTGTTCTTTTCACAAACCACATATCACAGTGTCATTGCATGTGTGTTCTTCCATGAACCACACATGGATCCACGATGTCATTGCATGTGTGTTCTCTCACAAACCACACATGGATCCACAGTGTCATTGCATGTGTTCTTCCATGAACCACATGGATCCACAGATGTCATTGCATATGCTCTTTTCATGAACCACAGCTAGAGTCATTGGATGTGTGTTCTTCTCACAGACCACATATCACCCAGTGTCATTGCATGTGTGTTCTTCCCAAAGACCACACATGGATCCTGATGTCATTGCATGTGTGTTCTTCTCACAAACCATATCATGAACCACACAGTGTCATTGCATGTGTGTTCTTCTCACAGACCACATGGATCCTGATGTCATTGCATGTGTGTTCTTCTCACAAACCATATCATGAACCACACCCAGTGTCATTGCATGTGTGTTCTTCCCATGAACCACACATGGATCCACAGTGTCATTGCATGTGCTCTTCCCAGACCACACATGGATCCACAGTGTCATTGCATGTGTGTTGTTCCATGAACCACACATGGATCCACCAGTGTCATTGCATATACTCTTTTCATGAACCACAGCTAGAGTCATTGGATGTGTGTTCTTCTCACAGACCACATATCACAGTGTCATTGCATGTGTGTTCTTGAAAACCACACATGGATCCACAGTGTCATTGCATGTGTGTTCTTCTCACAAACCACACATGGATCCACGGTGTCATTGCATGTCTGCTCTTCTCATTAACCACAGCTAGAGTCATTGCATGTGTTCTTTTCACAAACCACATATCACAAGTGTCATTGCATGTGTGTTCTTCCCATGAACCACACATGGATCCACAGTGTCATTGCATGTGCTCTTCTCATGAACCACATGGATCCACCTAGTGTCATTGCATGTGTGTTCTTCTCACAGACCATATCATGAACCACCCAATGTCATTGCATGTGTGTTCTTCCCATGAACCACATGGATCCACGGTGTCATTGCATGTGTACTCTTTTATGCCACATATCACTAGAGTCATTGCATGTGTGTTCTTCTCACGACCATATCATGAACCACACCCAGTGTCATTGCATGTGTGTTCTTCTCACAAACCACACATGGATCCATCCGGTGTCATTGCATGTGTGTTCTTCCCAAAGACCACACATGGATCCACAGTGTCATTGCATGTGTGTTCTTCTCACAAACCATCTCATGGACCACACAGTGTCATTGCATGTGTTCTTCTCACAGACCACACATGGATCCACAGTGTCATTGCATGTGTGTTCTTCTCACAAACCACATTAGAGTCATTGCATGTGTGTTCTTCTTACAAACCACATATCACGGTGTCATTGCATGTGTGTTCTTCTCATTAACCACATCTAGATCCACCCGTGTCATTGCATGCATGTTCTTCTCATAAACCACATGGATCCACAGTGTCATTGCATGTACATTCTTTTCACAAACCACATATCACGAGTCATTGCATGTGTGTTCTTCCATGAACCACACATGGATCCACAGTGTCATTGCATGTGTGTTCTTCCCATGAACCACACATGGATCCACCAGTGTCATTGCATGTGTGTTCTTCTCATGAACCACACATGGATCCACCAGTGTCATTGCATGTCTGCTCTTTTCATGTACCACAGCTAGAGTCATTGGATGTGTGTTCTTCTCACAGACCACATATCACCAGTGTCATTGCATGTGTGTTCTTCCCAAAGACCACACATGATTCCACCAGTGTCATTGCATGTGTGTTCTTCTCACAGACCATATCATGAACCACACCCAGTGTCATCGCATGTGTGTTCCTCCCATGAACCACACATGGATCCACCGGTGTCATTGCATGTGTTCTTCTCACAAACCATATCATGAACCACACCCAGTGTCATTGCATGTGTGTTCTTCCCATGAACCACACATGGATCCACCATGTCATTGCATGTCTTCTCTTCCCAGACCACACATGGATCCACTAGTGTCATTGCATGTGTGTTCTTCCCAACCACCACACATGGATCCAGTAGTGTCATTGCATGTCTGCTCTTTTCATGAACCACAACTAGAGTCATTGGATGTGTGTTCTTCTCACAGACCACCTATCACTAGTTTCATTGCATGTGTGTTCTTCCCAAAGACCACACATGGATCCACCAGTGTCATTGCATGTGTGTTCTTCTCACAAACCACACATGGATCCACCGGTGTCATTGCATGTACGCTCTTCTCATTAACCACAGCTAGAGTCATTGCATGTACATTCTTTTCACAAACCACATATCACAAGAGTCATTGCATGTGTGTTCTTCCCATGAACCACACATGGATCCACGATGTCATTGCATGTGTTTCTTCTCATGAACCACACATGGATCCACAGTGTCATCGCATGTGTGTTCTTCCCATGAACCACACATGGATCCTGATGTCATTGCATATGCTCTTTTGATGAACCACAGCTAGAGTCATTGGATGTGTGTTCTTCTCACAGACCACATATCACTAGTCTCATTGCATGTGTGTTCTTCCCAAAGACCACACATGGATCCATAGTGTCATTGCATGTGTGTTCTTCTCACAATCCATATCATGAACCACAGCCAGTGTCATTGCATGTGTGTTCTTCTCACAGACCACACATGGATCCACGATGTCATTGCATGTGTGTTCTTCTGACAAACCATATCATGAACCACACGGTGTCATTGCATGTGTGTTCTTCCATGAACCACACATGGATCCACAGTGTCATTGCATGTCTTCTCTTCCCACAGACCACATGGATCCACCAGTGTCATTGCATGTGTGTTCTTCTCATGAACCACACATTGATCCACAGTGTCATTGCATATGCTCTTTTCATGAACCACAACTAGAGTCATTGGATGTGTGTTCTTCTCATAGACCACATATCACTAGTGTCATTGCATGTGTGTTCTTCCCAAACACCACACATGGATCCACCAGTGTCATTGCATGTGTGTTCTTCTCACAAACCACACATGGATCCACCGGTGTCATTGCATGTCTGCTCTTCTCATTAACCACAGCTAGAGTCATTGCATGTCTGTTCTTTTCACAAACCACATATCACCAGAGTCATTGCATGTGTGTTCTTCCATGAACCACACATGGATCCACAGTGTCATTGCATGTGTGTTCTTCTCATGAACCACTCATGGATCCACCATTTTCATTGCATGTGTGTTCTTCCATGAACCACACATGGATCCACCAGTGTCATTGCATGTCTGCTCTTTTCATGAACCACAGCTAGAGTCATTGGATGTGTGTTCTTCTCACAGACCACATATCACCAGTGTCATTGCATGGGTGTTCTTCCCAAAGACCACACATGGATCCACCAGTGTCATTGCATGTGTGTTCTTCTCACAAACCATATCATGAACCACACCCTGTGTCATTGCATGTGTGTTATTCTCACAGACCACACATGGATCCACAGTGTCATTGCATGTGTGTTCTTCTCACAAACCATATCAAGAACCACACATAGGGTCATTGCATGTGTTCTTCCCATGAACCACACATGGATCCACAGTGTCATTGCATGTCTTCTCTTCCACAGACCACACATGGATCCACTAGTGTCATTGCATGTGTGTTCTTCCATGAACCACACATGGATCCACGGTGTCATTGCATATACGCTCTTTTCATGAACCACAGATAGAGTCATTAGATGTGTGTTCTTCTCACAGACCACATATCACAGTGTCATTGCATGTGTGTTCTTCCCAAATACCACACCTGGATCCACAGGTGTCATTGCATGTCTGCTCTTCTCAAACCATATCATGAACCAAACCCAGTGTCATTGCATGTGTGTTCTTCTCATAGACCACACATGGATCCATGAGTGTCATTGCATCTGTGTTCTTCTCACAGAACCATATCATGAACCACACCGGTGTCATTGCATGTGTGTTCTTCCATGAACCACACATGGATCCAGTGTCATTGCATGTGTGCTCTTCCCACAAACCACACATGGATCCACAGTGTCATTGCATGTGTTCTTCCCATGAACCACACATGGATCCACAGTGTCATTGCATATGCTCTTTTCATGAACCACAACTAGAGTCATTGGATGTGTGTTCTTCTCACAGAACACATATCACAGTGTCATTGCATGTGTGTTCTTCCCAAAGACCACACATGGATCCACAGTGTCATTGCATGTGTTCTTCTCACAAACCACACATGGATCCACAGGTGTCATAGCATGTTTTCTCATTAACCACAACTAGAGTCATTGCATGTGTGTTCTTTTCACAAACCACATATCACAGAGTCATTGCATGTGTGTTCTTCCCATAGACCACACATGGATCCACGGTGTCATTGCATGTGTGTTCTTCTCAGACCAGACCACATGGATCCACCAGATGTCATTGCATGTGTGTTCTTCCATGAACCACACATGGATCCACAGTCATTGCATGTACGCTCTTTTCATGAACCACGGCTAGAGTCATTGCATGTGTGTTCTTCTTACAAACCATATCATGAACCACACCCAGTGTCATTGCATGTGTGTTCTTATCACAAACCACACATGGATCCACCGGTGTCATTGCATGTCTGCTCTTCTCATTAACCACAGCTAGAGTCATTGCATGTTTGTTCTTTTCACAATCCGCATATCACCAGAGTCATTGCATGTGTGTTCTTCCCACGAACCACACATGGATCCACCGGTGTCATTGCATGTGTGTTCTTCTCATAAACCACACATGGATCCACCAAGTGTCATTGCATGTGTGTTCTTCCCATGAACCACACATGGATCCACAGTGTCATTGCATGTCTTCTCTTTTCATGAACCATAGCTAGAGTCATTGGATGTGTGTTCTTCTCGGACCACATATCACAGTGTCATTGCATGTGTGTTCTTCCCAAAGACCACACATGGATCCTGAGTGTCATTGCATGTGTGTTCTTCTCCACAAACCATATCATGAACCACACCAGTGTCATTGCATGTGTGTTCTTCTCACAGACCACACATGGATCCACACAATGTCATTGCATGTGTGTTCTTCTCTAAACCATATCATAGAACCACACCCAGTGTCATTGCATGTGTGTTCTTTCCATGAACCACACATGGATCCACAGTGTCATTGCATGTCTCTTCCTACAGACCACACATGGATCCACAGTGTCATTGCATGTGTGTTCTTCCATGAACCACATGGATCCACCAGTGTCATTGCATATCTGCTCTTTTCATGAACCACGGCTAGAGTCATTGGATGTGTGTTCTTCTCACAGACCACATATCTCCAGTGTCATTGCATGTGTGTTCTTCCCAAAACCACACATGGATCCACCAGTGTCATTGCATGTGTGCTCTTCTCACAAACCACACATGGATCCACCGGTGTCATTGCATGTCTACTCTTCTCATTAACCACTAGAGTCATTGCATGTGTTCTTCTCACAAACCACATATCACGAGATTCATTGCATGTGTTCTTCCATGAACCACACATGGATCCACAGTGTCATTGCATGTGTGTTCTTCTCATGAACCACACATGGATCCACAGTGTCATCGCATGTGTGTTCTTCCCATGAACCACACATGGATCCACGATGTCATTGCATGTATGCTCTTTTCATGAACCACAGCTAGAGTCATTGGATGTGTGTTCTTCTCCATAGACCACATATCACCAGTGTCATTGCATGTGTGTTCTTCCCAAAGACCACACATGGATCCACCAGTGTCATTGCATGTGTGTTCTTCTCACAAACCATATCATAGACCACACCCAGTGTCATTGCATGTGTGTTCTTCCCATGAACCACACATGGATCCACAGTGTCATTGCATGTACTTCCACAGACTACACATGGATCCACCAGTGTCATTGCATGTGTGTTCTTCCCATGAAAACACATGGATCCACAGTGTCATTGCATGTCTGCTCTTTTCATTAACCACAGCTAGAGTCATTGGATGTGTGTTCTTCTCGAAACCACATATCACCGTGTCATTGCATGTGTTCTTCCCAAAGACCACACATGGATCCACGATGTCATTGCATGTGTTCTTCTCAAAACCATATCATGAACCACACAGTGTCATTGCATGTGTGTTCTTCTCACAGACCACATGGATCCACGATGTCATTGCATGTGTGTTCTTCTCGAGACCATATCATAAACCACACCAGTGTCATTGCATGTGTGTTCTTCCGTGAACCACATGGATCCACAGATGTCATTGCATGTGTGCTCTTCCCATAGACCACACATGGATCCAGCATGTTGTTGCATGTGTGTTCTTCCCATGAACCACACATGGATCCACAGTGTCATTGCATATACGCTCTTTTCATGAACCACAGCTAGAGTCATTGGATGTGTGTTCTTCTCACAGACCACATATCACAGGGTCATTGCATGTGTGTTCTTCCCAAAGACCACATGGATCCACCAATGTCATTGCATGTGTGTTCTTCTCACAAACCACACATGGATCCACAGTGTCATTGCATGTACGCTCTTCTCATTAACATGCTAGAGTCATTGCATGTGTGTTCTTTTCCAAACCATATCACAAGAGTCATTGCATGTGTGTTCTTCCCATGAACCACACATGGATCCCACAGATGTCATTGCATATACGCTCTTCTCATGAACCACACATGGATCCATCCCAGTGTCATTGCATGTGTGTTCTTCTCACAGACCATATCATGGATCCACACCAGTGTCATTGCATGTGTTCTTCCATGAACCACACATGGATCCACAGTGTCATCGCATGTCTGCACTTTTCATAAACCACAGCTAGAGTCATTGCATGTGTGTTCTTCTCACAGACCATATCATGAACCACACCCAGTGTCATTGCATGTGTGTTCTTCTCATAAAGCACACAGGGATCCACCGGTGTCATTGCATGTGTGTTCTTCTCACGAACCATATCATGAACCACACGGTGTCATTGCATGTGTGTTCTTCCCATGAACCACACATGGATCCACAGTGTCATTGCATGTACGCTCTTCGAGAGACCACACATGGATCCACTAGTGTCATTGCATGTGTGTTCTACTCATTTACCCCACATGGATCCACCAGTGTTATTGCATGTCTGCTCTTTTCATGAACCACTAGAGTCATTGCATGTGTGTTCTTCTCACAAACCACATATCACCGGTGTCATTGCATGTGTGTTCTTCCCAAATACCACACATGGATCCACGAGTGTCATTGCATGTGTGTTCTTCTCACTGACCACACATGGATCCACTACCGGTGTCATGCATGTGTTCTTTTCACAAACCACATGGATCCAAGTGTCATTGCATATACGCTCTTTTCATGAACCATAGCTAGAGTCATTGGATGTGTGTTCTTCTCACAGACCACATATCACAGATGTCATTGCATGTGTGTTCTTCTCAAAGACCACACATGGATCCACCGGTGTCATTGCATGTGTGTTCTTCTCCTGAAACCATATCATGAACCACACCAGTGTCATTGCATGTGTGTTCTTCTCCACCAGACCACATGGATCCACAGTGTCATTGCATGTGTGTTCTTCTCACAAACTATATCATAGACCACACCCAGTGTCATTGCATGTGTTCTTCCCATAGACCACATGGATCCACAGTGTCATTACATGTACGCTCTTCCCTGAGACCACACATGGATCCACCGGTGTCATTGCATGTATGTTCTTCCATAGACCACATGGATCCACAGTGTCATTGCATGTACGCTCTTTTCATGAACCACAACTAGAGTCATTGGATGTGTTCTTCTCACAGACCACATATCACCCGGTGTCATTGCATGTGTGTTGCCCAAAGACCACACATGGATCCACAGTGTCATTGCATGTGTGTTCTTCTCACAAACCACACATGGATCCACAGTGTCATTGCATGTCTTCTCTTCTCATTAACCACAGCTAGAGACATTGCATGTGTGTTCTATTCACAAACCACATACCACTAGTGTCATTGCATGTGTGTTCTTCCTGAACCACACATGGATCCACCAGTGTCATTGCATGTGTTCTTCTCATGAACCACACATGGATCCACCTAGTGTCATTGCATGTGTTCTTCTCCAGACCATATCATGAACCACACCCAGTGTCATTGCATGTTTGTTCTTCCCATGAACCACACATGGATCACCGGTGTCATTGCATGTCTACTCTTTTATTACTAGAGTCGTTGCATGTGTGTTCTTCTCACAGACCCTATCACGAACTACACCCGGTGTCGTTGCATGTGTGTTCTTCTCACATACCACACATGGATCCATCAGTGTCATTGCCTGTGTGTTCTTCCCAAAGACCACACATGGATCCAGTAGTGTCATTGCATGTGTGTTCTTCTCACAAACCATATCATGAACACACCTAGTGTCATTGCATGTGTGTTCTTCTCAGACCACACATGGATCCACAGTGTCATTGCATGTGTGTTCTTCTCACAAACCACGTATCACGATTCATTGCATGTGTGTTCTTCCCACAAACCACATATCACGGTGTCATTGCATATACGCTCTTCTCATTAACCACAGCTAGATCCACCCATGTCATTGGATGCATGTTCTTTTCATAAGCCGCATATGGATACTAATGTAACCTTAGGAGAGCCCTAACCTTAGCGTTAGACCAGTCTTCTAGAAGTCGCAGCATTGCTGCAGTTATTCTGCTTGTCGATTGTTACATACCGTCCGATCGGGGCACTTGGGCGATTGGGATGGTTTTCGTGAGATCGATCCGTGATAGTCTATTACCGCGGCATGATTGGCCACGCTTAGTGCGGAAAGCGGCAACAGGGGATCCCACATTGCAGTGTCGCGACTCACGAGTTGAGCGAGCCATTATCCGGTGTCACGTCCCCATTACTTCTCTTCACTCCATTACTTCTCTTCCTTCCCCTGAAGCCACATTCCCCACTTCACTCCCATCCTGCCATAGCCTCAAGCGCGCGCCGCCATCCCAATCCTCTCCTCCCCTCCCTCCCTCTGCGCCATAGGTTCAAGGGAGAACATCGATCAACAATTTGTTGACCCAGTATCAACAAAAGACCTGGCGTGTCGTGAAGTGCCCATCCGTATCTATAGGAAGCCTCTGAACCACCAGGACGGGGGTATCAAGTTTCTCAAGATTCAATGGAGCAACCATACAGAATAGGAAGCCACTTGGGAGCGAGAAGATTACATTAGAGACAGAGTTCCCGGATCTCTTTAGTTCCTAGTTTTCTTCGTAAATCTCGAGGGCAGATTTTGTTTAAGGGAAGGTTTGTAACATCCCAAAACTCTAATCCAAGGTTAATAAGATCAAACCTACCCAATTTAGGGTTAACAAAAACTTTTCCATTTAAAATGATTAAGCATTCATATGTGTATGCATTTTAATTTAGGAGTTGTTTTGAATTGCCATGTTTGAGTGATCTATTGGTTGTAAAATGATTCTAATGTGAATTAGCGTCATCTAGATCATTCCCAAACAAATCCCAAGAAAACAAATCAAAAAGAATAAACTAAGCAAATGGTCATTTTGTGCCATTTTAATCACCATGCCTACTTTGGCCATTCCTAGAACTCAAATCTTAACAGAAAAATTGTGGTTCTTTGCCCCTTGCTAGTACAAGTAGTGATGTACCAAGGCCCACTTTGTTTCACCCAAAACTTTCAAACACTAAATTGAAATGCCATTTGAAAATTGAATGTAGTTCATATGTATAGATCACACTTGTTCAAAAACCACTCAAATGAACTCCCTTTCAAAACCCAAGCACACCTAGAAGCTCAAGCATAAGATACAAGACTCCACAAAAATCATTGAAATTCAAACATTTTTCTCTTACGGCCATTAGATCGAGATCAGCGAGCCGAATCAAATTAGCCTAACTATTACTATTTTTGATCAAATCTTGTGGAGCCATTTGGTGTGCATTGATCATCCTTGTCCCTACTGAGTCTAACCCGGCACCCACCCGGCTTACCCTAAGCATGGTGCTACGATGGTCAGCGCCTTGCCACTTTGTGGTTGCCGTACTTACGGCCCGAGAGAAAGAAGAAGGCTGAGGCCGCTAAAGGGCGGTGCCCTTAACCCTTGGCGCCAAATAGCCAACAAGCCTCTGCTAGCTCCACCCAACCCCTACCGCTTCCTCCTGCCCCTTCCCCAAGCCCAGCAGGACCTAGACCACTCCCGGCCTTGTGGTCCTTTGAGACGAATCGCCATAGAACCTTGGCACTTAGCCAAATAAGCGGCCGAGGTTGTGCTTGGACAGCAAACACACACTAGCCCTAAGCGGTTATGATGTAATTGAGACCTATGGCGTAAGCACAGAGTTGAATCCTGGTCGGGTCAAAAAAATTTCTTTATTCGTAAAAATGATATGTTACAAATATATTTAAAACCAAGACACACGCATTACACTTGCATATTTATTCAAAAACCATCCCGAATCATATATATATATATATATGTGTGTGTGTGCATGTCACACATAAATGTGAATTTGTGAATATCGCATTATATGTTTTAGTCTAACTAATACCCACACTAATATCACATTATACCCACACAAATTAATACACCAAGAAGTCACATAATTGCTTTAGTGTCTCTTCACAGTCTTCTTGCCCTTTTTACGTCACACGGTTGAATACTTTATTTGTGCATGAAATTTCTTCTTTTTCAATGGACAACCTTTAGTAGGTAGTGTGGTCTTCCTTCTTACTTTAGTAGTATTAGGCCCTTCGAAATGCTTGTCGAATTCCTCTACGATCTTGAGTCACCTTGAATTTTTTGTCGAAGTTTTGCTTGTTGGTGGCTCCTTCCATTCCCGATGATGCTCCTCTTGCCCTCCTAACGCTACAATTACGGTTGGGCTTTGACGGTCAGATTGATAATAAAAAGCATTGATCGACTTGGATAGCGAGTACCCAAGGATCATTTTTTGTGGGCGTTCTTCGTTGATTTGGCATATGGTATAACCATTGTGGTGAAATACCGGCCTTCTTTTTTTTTCCACGTTCTTGGCCCATCTAACACGGAACATCGATGCGATCTCTCCATAGTAGTCGATCTCCCATATCTCCCTCGATCCTTAGTACTATCTTTCCATGCCAATAGTCACCGTCGTAATATCGTGAAGGAGAACATAGATTACTCGAGTTTTGATATTCGATATTCCTGTCCTTTTCCTCGGTGTAGAATGCCTTAACCAGATTTTTATGTCCCATGACTGATAGGTCCTTAGGTTGTGCCCTGGGCCCTGCAACAAGGGAGAATATGAGTTTTGATCTTAGTAGAAAGTCTATGGGGGATTGTCCGGTTGCCTTTTCTTGAACCAACCCGTGAAGCTAGAGTTGGCAGCATGCTCTGCACAGATTCGTCTCCCTTCTTCCCCTCGGCCAGCCCTGGTACAGTAAGCGTACTCTGCTTTCTGATTAAACTTCTATGCTCTTCGACCCAAGGGCCGACCACTTCAATGTATGTTGTAAGGCGTGACTTCGGTGTGCCCTTTCTCAAAATCAGATGCGTCGACCATCCAATGCTTGGACATGTGAGTGAGCCCGGCAGCCCTCACGGTGACCATATCCACGAGCCCCACCCGGGAATGCTTCTTTGTGGGTATTCCAACATCCTCGTTCTCGGTGGTTAGATAATTACGGCGGAAGGAGATGCTTTCGTAGATGGAAAGCCATTGGCTATGCTTCCATCCCCGGGTAGGGCCGGACACTGTTGTAGCGAATGAATCCTTTCATGACACCCGTTTAGCCCCTTTCAAGCGGCATCATGTTTGTCTGCGGGAATGTCGGCCCGAGCTGGATGATGTAAGTCATGACCATGCAAGAAAGATGCACCATGATGTAGAAGAATGCGGGCGAAGTAAATCTCAAGCTTCGCGCCGTATCATCACGATCTCTTCATGTAGCAACATGTCGAGCTGCTTCCACACCGATCGACTTCCTAGATATAACGTCGAAAAAATTCACGGAAAGGCCAAACAACGTCTCATGGACATGCCGTTACGTATCCCCACGGATGCATGGCAGGGAATGTCTGCGTCATCGTACGCGTGGCGATGCGTGAGACTGCCTACTGAACCTCTTCTTTTGCCGCACATCTAGATACTACGCTTATCTTTGCCCGAGTAGCGTGAGGAACTTTCCACTCCTAAGAGGCACCTGAAAAACTGCTCAAGCTCCTCCGGACTTCGAGTGGAAAGCGAGGCAGCCTGAAACACCACCTCATTCTTCTTAACTCTTTCGCGGCGACCTTGAGTCCCTTTCGATGCGATCTTGATCATCATCACTATCAGGGTACTGAAGATCTTTCTTGATGCCAAGCAATTTAAGGTCCTTTCTTGCTTTTGGCCCATCCTTAGTCCTCTCGGCATGATAGTAGGTGCCAAGTAGACTCTCCGGTAACTTTCTTCGTGTGCATTACATCGAGGCTTTGGGGTGTGAAGGACCTTCCAATATGGCAGGTCCCAGAAACTGACCTTGCTTTCCGCCACCCAGCTGTGACTTTGTCGCCCGGTCGTTTTCAGGCGGGCAATCTGCAGGTATTCAAAAGCTCCTCGGTGCTTCGCCGCTCCTCCGGACTCCGGGCTCTTTCAGCTTGTCCTTACCGTGAACAGGTCTGCATTTTTCTCCACAGGTGATCCATGCGGAACCACTTTCAGTGCCCAGAACACGGTTTTCAGACCAGGATCCCTTGGTAGCTAGATGCAGTGTCTCATCCATGCACTTGACGCATTGTGTCCGTGGTTTACCTGGGCCGATACATATGCGTAACCAGGATAGTCCACCACGTAGTCGTGAGCAACGCGACTCTCAGATGGAAATATTCTTTAGTGTAGGCATCCACGTACGGGCTGGCGTCTCCACAAGCTGCCCTAACTCCTCTCTCAATATCCCGAGATAGAGATGCATATCGATACCTGGATTGTTTTGGCCCTGAATAAGAATGCTCATGTACATACCTTTGCTTCGTGCATAGCCACACGGGGAGGTTGTGCAGCCATGTTTACAGGCCAATTGCGCCATGCTACTCTGGT